>CAJQZJ010000175.1:1654193-1664527 GCA_907164525.1 Lophiomys imhausi
TGTGTGTGTGTGTGTGTGTGTGTGTGTGTGTGTGTGTGTGTGTGTGTACGCGCATGTGCCTCATAATGCACATGTTAAGGTCAGAGGACAACTCTCAGGACTCTATTCTCATAGGACCCAAAAACGAAAGTGAGGACATCAGGCCTGTGCAAGCACCTCTACTCACTAAGCCAGCACAGTATCGCTAACTATTCAATTTTTCTTAAACTAAGTACATAGTAAGAGGGAGTGTCTACTTTGTTCACAGATCTCTAAACCAAGATGACTCACACCCAAAGCTGCATTCATATTAAAACTTGATGCAGAACATGGACATGGTATCTGAAATCATTACAGAGCAAGATGTTGAGGTAGTCTGAGGGAAAATGGTTCCCAGAGATTCATGCTTGAATATTTAGTCCCCAGGAACTGTTTTCAAAAGTTTAGGAGGTGTGGCCTTGTCAAAAGAGTTGTGTCACAGGAGCAGGCTTTGAGGTTTCTAAACACCCTATCCAAGGCATTCTCTGATTGAATAATAAAAGTTGCTGATGGCCAGTTAGCTGGGAAGAAAGTGTATAGGAAGATGGAACTTCCTGGGAGGAAGAAAGGAACCCTGGGAAGATACAGAGGAAACTCTCTTTCCACCAGGAGACACAGAAGCAGACAGATCTGGAAGGTACAGCAAGTCACATGGCTGGTTGGGATTAGGTAGTTGGGTTAACTTAGATGAGCTAGTTGAGTCTGCCCAGCTAAGGCCTAAGCATTGAAATATTAAAAAGTCTTGGTATATTTAATTACTGGGGAAAGAGGCTGCCCTTGGTCTCAGGGCTTATCACCAGGAGTCTGGTCAGGCCTCCAGCTAAGGCCAGCCAGGCCTGCCAGGTCTGTAGGCCTCCTGCCAGGACGCGCCTGCCTAATACAACAGTTTATAGCTATTATTAGGGTTAGTTGTTAGGTAATAGGTATTTATAGTTAGTAATAAATATATTTGTTAACGAAGTTTCAGTTTCGAAGTTGCTTTGGTCATGGTGTTTTATCACAAAAAATATAAAAAAATAACTGAAACAGAAATCTAGGTATTCTGAAAGGGCTGGCATATAGTACATGTAGAGACATGAACTACTTAACAGAAACAGAACGATAAGAGACCACCCATAAACAGACTATCAACAATTACTATATGTTACTCCTATGAAGAGAGAAAATGTATCATCTTCCCTTACACACTGGCTGACATGAAGATCTTGTTCTGAGGCAGGAATAAGTAGAAATGGCACTATGTCTCTTGAGGAAGTAAGCACTACAGCTGGAAGCATCTATGTGAGGTCATCTTGGAGTCCCCGTCCACCTGAGCCACTTTAGGTATACTAGGACGCGATGTTCTAAACAATACAACAGTTGTAATTTTAGCCACTCAATTCTGTAATAATTTATTACTCAGTGATAACTGACACAATGCAGTAAATATGAACAAATGCTTACTAGTTTCTTCTAGAAGTAATATTAGGGATCTTAACAGGATGTGGGAGAAGTTCATTGAACACTAAGAGGGAGAGTTATGAGGTGAAATAGTGTATGTTGGTCTCAGATTTCTATTTTCCTAAATTTCCTACAGTTTACATACTTTACTTTCAAAGTAACAACAAACATGTTACTTTTAAAAATCCTCCTTCAAAATGTTATTAGTTCATTGGCTATCTTATACTATAAGCAATTAACCCTCATGATAATATATGTAAAACTTTCAGCAAATGACAAAAAAAGAAAAAACTTTTTTGGCTAATGGGAATTCTAGTTATGTCAACAAACCAAGAAGGATGACATACATGTTTTTTCAATAATTTTTTTCTCAATAATTAGACTATAATAAAAGACATTAAGTTGGGCATATAATCCCAGCATTCAGGGGGGCTGAGGCAGGAGGACCCCAAATCCAGTCTGCACTACAAAGTGCATTCCAGGCCAGTGTGGCCCACAGAGTACACTCTGTCTCAACAAACAACAAAAACAGAATCTAAAATTATAATACTGCATAGATTTTTGCAAGCATCTTCAGGTTTATATAATTCTTCATGGTTAGTATGAAGAAATGTGGACAACAAAACTTTGAATACAAGACAAAAAAAAAACTACAGTAATGGACGAAAAAAAATCAACCAGAACAAATCACACAAAAATCATCAAGAACTCATTCATATCTAAGTTAAAATGTCAACTACACAAAATTCAAGCTAGGTGTTAGAATCTGTATCTGTAATCAGCAGCAGGAGGCTGAAACAGGAGGACTGCCCTAAGTTCATGGCTAGCATAGGCTACACAACAAGACTCTGTATCAGAAAATTTTAAAAATTTAAAAATAAATGAAAAAGAGAGAGAGATGGAGAGATGGCTCAGTAGTTGAGAGCACTGATTTTTTTTCCAGTGGACCCAGGTCTGGTTTAGAGTACCCACAGGGTAACACACAACTATCTCTAACTCCAGTACCAAATGATCTCATTCGCTCTTCTGGCCTCTCAGGCACCAGGTACACATATGTGCGTCACAGATAAACATGCTGGAAAAAATACACACATAAAACAAAATAATAAAGAAGTTTTTAAGTACTAAAAAATTTAACAAATTGCCGAGCGTGGTAGTGAACGCCTTTAATCCCAGCACTCAGGAGAAAGAGGCAGGCAGATATAGATCTCTGTGAGTTCAATGGTAACCTGGTCTACAAACTCAGTCCAGGACAGTCAAAGATACACAGAGAAATCTTGTCTCAAAAAAATAAATAAAAATAAAAAGTTGCCGGGCGGTGGTGGCGCACGCCTTTAATCCCAGCACTTGGGAGGCAGAGGCAGGCTGATCTCTGTGAGTTCGAGGCCAGCCTGGTCTACAAAGCGAGTCCAGGACAGCCAGAGCTGTTACACAGGGAAACCCTGTCTCGAAAAACCAAAAAAAAAAAAAATAAAATAAAATAAAATAAAATAAAAAGTTAACAAATAAAATACCCCCACAATAAAACACATAAAATTATGAAAGAAAAAAATAATTCATCATAACAGTATGAAAAAGTCTTGGTCTTTAGCTAGTTATAAGTATGATAGTCAAAAATAAATAAGCTGTACCTGCATTAAAATATTAATGTAATTTTAGACCTTATTAGCAAATTTAAATAATAAACACTATAGGTTTACTAAAAGAACAAAGTAAAGAGATTACAGGAAAAATAAGCTCCATGTATTCAGAACTACTGAAACCGTAAGAAATACTAAGTATTATGAAACAATAATGATATACAGGGGGCTGGAGAGATGGCTCAGCAGTTAAGAGCACTCACTGGCTACTCTTCCAAAGGACCCAGGTTCAGTTCCCAGCACCCATGTAGTGGCTCACACCTGTCCACTAACTATTCAATGGGATCCAACACTTTCACTATACATGTAGACAAAACATCAATGTACAAAAAAAATAAAAATACTTTTTAAAAGAAATAACATACAAGAGAAACTGATGTACAAAGGAGACTTTTTAATTCAAATGCAGCAAGGAAACAAAAATTCTAAAGCCAGTTTTTTTTTTCATTTTACTAAACAAATTATTTGTCCTGGGCAAGAGTAAGCACTGAAATATATGGTAGAGAGCAAAATAGATCCTGCCTTTCTCTCTGCTTATTGTCTAGGGATGCCCTGGCCACAGGAGACCTCCAGCAGGTACTACATCTACATCATCTACGTCATTATCATCATCTATGTACGTCATGTGTAAGAGGCTCATGTACCTTTATAAAATTCTGAAAAGACTGACTTCCAAAGATATTTCCAAATTTAAAGTTTTAAAATCATAGCACTGTACCACAAAAGAATATAATGGGTCAGGCATGGTGGTGCATGTCTTTAATCCCAACACTTGGGAGGCAGAGGCAGGTGGATATCTGAGTTCAAGGCCAGCCTGGTCTACAAAGCGAGTCCAGGACAGCCAGGGCTACACAGAGAAACCCTGTCTTGAAAAACGCAAAAAAAAAAAAAGAAAGAAAAGAAAAGAATATAATGATTATCTTAAAACATCAAAATGTGTATTGGATATTACAGCAAGCAAACCAAGATATATTAACCCAAACACACATATGGGTTGTTGTTTTAATTTCCAATCAGATCAATTCATATGCTCAACTTTAATAGACAACTAGTTAAAAATCAACTTTATCCTCATAAAGACATTGCAATCTCCAATTTTTATTTCATTTTAAATAAGAAATTTTTAATCTTCTTGCTTTGACAAATTATCTTATCCTAGGCTAATATAATTCAAAGGACATTAGTATCTGTATCTATGACTCCTCAGGTTTCTCATATCAACCAATGTACCTTTCCATGGCTTTAGCTGTATAAGGCAAATGCATCTCAATACTGTGTTCGTCTTCATCTGTCTGCAGGGACATGCGTTCAAACATTCCTGTCTTCCATAGCTCTCCGTAAACTAAAGAGATTTCAAAATATATTAAAATAAATGTTAGTGCATACATTTATGTTATGAGCTTCCACCCAGCAGCACAAAACTATAAGCTATGGCAAGAAACAAAAGCACCACATACTCCATTTCTTAGAAGTGAAACACAGAATGACTAATCTTCTTACATAATATAATGCACGTAAAGACTTTCATTTGTTAGTAACATAGTACTTTTTTATCAGTTCCTTTTAATATTTCTAAAATAAACTCTGAGTGTAGGCCATTCTTTGTACTTACACCTAAATGTTCTAGCCAAAACAGTTCATTAGAGTTCCTACTATAACAGCGAAAAATCACCACTCTATTTACATATAAGGTTAATAACAAGTTTTTAAAGATTTGCTTTATTTTTATAATAAACTGTGTAGTTTTATTATTTCACTTTATGTTTTTATTATACCAACAACATAAAATTCTCACTTCTAATACTATTTCTCCTAAAATTCAAACTTTAACTTATGGCAGAAATCATAACTCCACCACAGTATTATGCCAACTTAAAATAATCTAGTTATCCAAATACTTCTGATGAGCTATACTTAAAACTGAAGATTGAAGAGCAAGATGTGAAATTTATTATGTAAAAATACAACAAAAAGATAATTTAGACCCAGGTATGGTAGCATACATGAATAACCCCAGCAGCTTGGGAGGCCTAAGAGGGAGAACCACAATTCAAGACCACCTGGGCTACAGAGAACGATCAAGGTCTGGGTGAGTTCACTTAGCAAAATCCCTTCTCAGAAAGAAAAAAAAAAAAAGAATGAAGGAAAGGAGAAGTGGGGAAGAGGAATGGGAAGAGGGAAGGTAGAAAGAAACAAAAAAAAAAGGAAAAGAAATGGTAGTTAAGACCTCATTTCTACAGAATACCTTTTTAAAAATTATCCACTTCTTCGCTTAAGGCTGTTAAAAGGGGTTGGGGGGGGGGGCCAAGAGAGATGGTTCAGCAGTTACAGCACTTGTTCTTGCAGAGGACCAAGGTTCAATTCCCAGCACCCACACAGCAGCTCACAACTATCTACAGCTCCAGTTTCAGAGGACCCAGAGTCCTCTTCTAACTTCCTGAGGTACTAGGCAGGGACATGGTGCACAGACATGTGTGTGAGCAAAACATCCTCATAAAATAAAATGAACAAATCTTTAAAAATGAAAAAAAGAAAGTGTGTCCCTTAAGTCATCTCAATGAGAAAGGTAATATTCTATTTTCATTAATAAGATCTATTCAAATAACAAATTGCTACTATTATATGAAACAACCTCAAACTGTAAAACTCAGGGCCTAAAATAAGGCCGAAAAGAGCTAACCTTTTACAGTGACATCTTTCATTCAATGTAAGAAATCACTGCAAACTTTAATGAAGCAATAGCATCCCTTACTTATGTACTTAAAATATAATTTAGTGAGCTGAAAGATACACTCCCAACACTTCATAAAAGTGGTTATTATGCAGAAGGAGACAGGAAAAGGGTAAATTCAGAGTTAACTGTGGGTAATAAATATATCAATATTTATTATTCTACTCTGCTTACTGTTTTGTATTTTTTATATTACATTTATTATATAAGAAACAACTAAACAAAAATATGACATCTTAGAACTGGGAAGATGCCTTACTCATTAGGTAAAATGCTTCTCAAGAAAGCACAAGAACCTGAATTGGATTCCCAGAATCCACACAAAAATGTCTGACGTGATGGTGCACACTTATTATCCTATGAAGAAGTAAAGACAGGCAGATCCCTGGGTCTCGTTGGGCAGCCAGTCTAGCATTCTAGGTTTGAGTTCTGGGTCAGTGAGAGACATGGTCTCAAAAGAAAAAGGTACAACACAGAGAAAGAACATACATCACACACAGAACGTGCATTCACTCGGAGAACACATACACACTACATAATACACACACAAAATAAATAACCTCTTGAACCCTAGGAGGAAAAATCAAAAATAACAGGCACAGGAGCTGGCCAGATGTCTTAGCGGGTAAAATGCTTACCATACAAGCTTAACAACTGGAGCTTGGACCTGAGAGTCCATGTAAAAAGCTGGACAGCTATGGCCAGCCCATCTGTAACCCTGGTGCACAGAGACAGAGAGAGACCCCAGATGTATATATCTGGCAAAGTGAGCCAAATAGTGAGTTCTGAGTTCAGCAAAAGACACTGTCTTGATGATTTATCAGGTAAGGAATGATCAAGGAAGACATCTGGCATTAGCCTCAGGCCTCCACATGTCACACTTGCACCTTTACACACACATGCCCAGACATGTAAGCACGCAAGCATGCATACATATACATAAAAATAAATAACACATGCTAAAAACAAAATGTATTAAAATTTCTATACTACCTTTCAGAGTCTCAAAAATATAGAATCATTTTTCCCACAAAAAACAATGAGAAAGTATACACACACACACACACACACAACCATTTTTGGTATCTGGTTGATACAGATTAGTTACAACAACAAAAATTTAGTTGAGATATTATTTATGATAGTTGTGTCTTTTTAAAATTTTTTAAATTAAATTGCAATCCTTATTAAATGGGATTTAGCTATTTGAAAGCTATATGACTTCTATATACTTACTCTTTTGGTCAATACGAAGGTCATACAGAGGAGTCCTATATATATCCACACTGGAGAGTGCACATCGAGACAGGGGCACATGATGGGAAGGCCCAAGGATGAAAATTCTCCGGCTGGGAGATACACAACAGAAACACAGAACAAATGTACTTCTACACAAATCTCATTAAATAAAAAGATAAGCAGCTTTAAATTTTACTTGTTTTTCCATCCTGGCTACCTACTTTTACTACATCCTGTGAACATAAGAGCTAAACTGTGTTCTCACCAAAATTCATATACTGAAGTTCCAACTTCCCATATCTGACTGCAGGCCAATTTGGAGATAAATTTTTCAAGAGCTAAGGAGTTAAATGACACCCTTATCAATGTGACTGATGTGCTTATATAAAAAGACTTCAAAGCCAGAAGTGGTGTCCCATATAAGCCCAGAACTTGGGACCCCTGAGGCAAGGACTGCTGCAAGTGTGAAGTCAACCTGGGTTACACAGTGAGTTCTAGCCAGTCAGGATTATGAAACAAGATCCTGGCGGTGGGGAAGTGAGGGATGGGGTGAGGAAGCAGGTGGCAGGAGCTGGGGAGGGGTAGGTAGAAGACATAAGGGACACAACCACAACACATGACTCCAAGGACAGCCCTAATAGACTCCAGAGAGAAGAGCTTCAAAGAAACCAATTCTACCAGGCCATAACACTGGGCTTCTAATGTTCCAGAACCGTGAGGAAGTGAGACTTCTTTGAACTAAAACCATAGTTCTTGCAATTCCATTACAATAGAACTGAATCTGCTCCTCTGTTTTAATCTAAGTTTATGTTCAATAATTGAAAATACCAGCTATAAATTTTTACAACAAACATCCTATACATAAAATCATTTGTATATGTATAACTAGACATGTTTCAAAGCTAAATATCAGTTTAAATATTCAGCTATGAAAATTTTTTTTTTTTTTTTTTTTTGGTTTTTCGAGACAGGGTTTCTCTGAATATCTCTGGCTGTCCTGGACTCGCTTTGTAGACCAGGCTGGCCTCGAACTCACAAAGATCCGCCTGCCTCTGCCTCCCAAGTGCTGGGATTAAAGGCGTGCGCCACCACCGCCCGGCATGAAAATTTTTAAAGTTCTAAATTTTTAATAAAAATACTGTCACAAACTTCTAAACATCTATGTAAAATAGCATTACAAAGAAGCCTTCAATAAAACTACTTCAGCAGTATTTCTATAGTATCAAAGAAACTGGACATTTTGTTGAAAAGAATTCTATGTAGTCACTTTCTCTATTCTCATTCAAATACAAAGAAACTTTATCATGCATTATTTGGGCTGCAGTCTATCTAAAAAAACAAAAACAAAAACAAAAAACAAATGGGCTAAACCCTACCTACAATCTTTACAACCCCTTTGTGGTAATACCAAAAATACAATCAGTTTACTATTATTTCATATCAAACATCCAAACTTGCCCTACAACCTAAATTCTGAAAGTATGCACTTTCTGTTTTCTAAAATTCAAATAAAACAATCTTACCATACCATATACAAACATAAATAAGTTAAAGATCCAAAAAGGCAAAACTGTGAGAAAGAAGGAAACAGGTAACAGGGCTCATGTACCTAGAAAACCTGACCTAGTTCTTTCATGTCAGAGATCTGCAGGACAAGGAGTGTGTGCTATGGCAATATACGCTGGGAGAATTCTATTACTGTACCAAGTAAGATGGCATTCACCTATATCCCAACACTTAAGAGTGAGCCAGTAGGATCTAGGATGACTGGGTAAAATTCAAAGCCATCTTGGTCTACAAAAATCCTATCTCTAAAAAAAACATACAATGTCAGGTGTAGTGAAACACATCTTTAATCCTAGTACACAAGAGGCAAAGCAAAGGCAGGCCTGGTGTGCATGCACAGTGAGACTATCCATGAATGAACGAATCAATCAACCAACCAACCAACAAACCAATCAAAATCTATTACTAAGCTAAGAAAATTAATCTACTTTTTTTTAAAGACATGTCACTTCAAAGCTGGGGAAGGACGAGAGAGATGATGAAGTTATAGATTAAGTTATTCTATGAGTCCTCAAATTGGAAGAAATCTCACAGGAAACTATTTTATCCTTAGGCCAATGTGGGTCAGAAATAATTTCTTCTTTGTTCTCTTCTCCACCTTTTAAAAAAACAATTTACTTATGTATCTTAAATATATTTGAGAGTTATGTCTACATGTATGCCTGCACACCAGAAGAGGGCATAGGATTCCATTATAGATGGCTGTGAGACAAGTGAGTGCTGGGAATTGAACTCAGGTCCTCTGGAAACACAGTCAGTACTCTTAACTACTGAGACATCTTTCCAGCCCCTCTTTCTCCATCTTTTTATCACTGCAATCCACATTTGTACTATCACATGCATTATCAGTATCATAAAGAGGGAAGGTCAAATTCATAGATTATTACATGAACATAACCAAGAGATACTGTTCTGCTCTATCAAAGCAGTACACAAATATTAATGAATTCTTTTATTAATGCCTAATGTGAAATATATATAAAATGGTAACTTGGAAATGTTTAAGTCAATTGATTAATGCCAGGAATTACATGAACGAAGCATCAATGACATTTGGCAAGGCACAGCGGTAATTGTCTGTAGTCTACATACTCAGAAGGCTGAAGCAGGGGAATCAGTCAGAAAAATAATGGTTCCCAAAGCAACAAAGTGAGACCCTATTTACAAAAGAAAACAGAAGAAGAGAAGATAGAGAAGGGAGGGGGAGGAAAAACTTTTAATAGGAGGGGTGGTTCTGGTTGAAAGCTCAGTTTCTATAAGAAAACAAATATATAATATTTGTTAAAATGTAAAATGATACTTTTAAACGTCAATCTCAGGCCAGGCATGGTGGCCAACACCTTTAATCCCAGCACTCAGAAGGCAGAGGTAGGCAGATCTCTGTGAGTTCCAGGCCAGCCTGACCAACACAGAGTTCTAGAACAGTCAGTCACAGCTATGCAGAAAGACCCTGTCTCAGATAACAAGTCAATCTGAAGGCTTATATTAATCTAATAAATAACAATGAGCACTAATCCAGAATGAAACAATGATGTTTTCTGGGAGCCTAAAGGTTTCAACTGAGACCTGACTCAACACACACACAAACAACCAGTCTGGGAGCCTAAAGCTTTCAACTGAGACCTGACTCAAAACAAACAAAAACAAACAAAAACACACACACACACACACACACACACACACACACACACACACACACA
>CAJQZJ010000175.1:1664537-1727544 GCA_907164525.1 Lophiomys imhausi
ACACACACACACACACACACACACACACACACACACACACACACACACACACAAAACCAGCCTGCCGTTTCAGAACTGATTTACAGAAACAAGAAAAAAACTGTATCATCAATATAAAATCCTTAAAAATGATACACAAAAAAGAACAAAAGGGTAGATACTATTGAAACAGTTGAAAAGGGGCATATTAAGATGATAGTGACCTCAAAACAGGTCTCTGTTAGCTAAACCCCTAACAAAAGACAATTAACAAAGAACATTGAAGTTCCTCCTTCTTTCTTTGCTAGACCCATAAACAACACAGACACTGCATTAGTTTGGAGGGAAATAAGTAGGCATGACTATGTTCCTTCCCTTTAAGCAACTGCAAGGTGTTTTGCCTTTAAAGAAATAACCTCAGTATTAGTAACTCTGGCTGTTACTAGATTTATAAAAGAATCCTTTAATACAAAATAATGGAGGGATAGTAGGTAGTCACATTTTCCTAGAAATAAATATAGTGCACATACTACAGCTCCTGTGAACTCACTTCTGTGAAATTATTATAATGAATATGGCCTATGAGCACTTGTCCTCATATTTTTTCAACTATCTATTTCAACTAATAGAACATACGTAATTTTTTAAAAGGTGTATCACAACAAGAGAAAATATTTTAACTTAAGACTAAAGATATTATGGGCTTTACATTTTTTGTCCTACAAAGCTTTTTGAAAAATATAAATTAAATGTAAGTTTCTGCCTAATTGCTTCTTCAATTTCAGATTTTAGTTACTAGTTTTGTTAGCAGCCAGGAAAGACTTTGAAACTGTCAATATGAAAAGGAACTTAATGAAATGTCCCATTTTTTAAATTCTTTAACAGCCCAATATGGTCTTTGAAACACAAATCTCATCATTTCACTTGCCCTTGCCCTTACTTTAAAAAGTCCTTCCTGATTCGAGGTGGTGGTGGCACACGCAGCACTCAGGTGGCATAGACAGGTGGATCTCTGAGGCCAACATGATCTACATAGTGTGTTCTAGGACAGCCAGGGCTACACAAAGAAACCCTGTCTCAAAAAAAAAAGTAGAATAAAAAGAAAAGAACGAACCCCTGTCTCAAAAAAACAAAAAAATTCCTTCCTGGCTTTTCATAGTTATGAAATAAAAGTAAAACCCTTAAAAATAAGTAAATATTGTGGGTTGCTTTTCCCTAGTAAATGTGTATGACTTGGGGGCAGGGGCTGGGTGCACAGATGCAGTAAGTAGCACACAGAGAAGTCAGAGACATCAGGGTTCTCCTTCAGAAGCTTTCCACTTTATTTTTGGAGACAAGGTCTCTAGCTGAAACCAAAGCTCATGGTTTCAGCTGGACTATGGAATGAGCCAACCCAAAGATCTTCCTGTCTCTGCAACACCCCACCTCCAAACTCCCTGCACTAGGGTTTCAGAGGCACACCAGCACACTAAGGTTAGGGACCAGAACTTAAGTCCTCAAGCCTGTGTACCAAACACTATCCACTGAGCGATCATCCAAGTACCTAACACGGTTGTAAAGTCTCAAATGAACTAGCAACTTCTTGCACTCCGTTTGCCTACCCTTGACTGTTAACATTTTATGAATATATTAGTCTTTCAGGTCCTTGATGAACTAACAAGTTTAACTATACATACTGTCATCCCCTTTGATAGATTGGTTTAACTTAAACACCAATTCTTCAGTGAAGCTTTTCTGTGCTTGAAATAAAATCACCTTCTTAAGGTCTATCATATCAACTGTCATAGTGTGATCTATACATTCTTAACCACACTCCAGACCCTGTGAAGGAGTATACAAAGTTCAAACCTATCCCAAAACAGTGAAAAGGAAGGTTTCTGCTTTCTTCACTGCTGATTTGGACTTAAACTACAGAAATGAGGGAAAATAAAACTGTTAGCACAACCTTCAGGGAAGTGAAACCAACATGTAATAGTAGTCCGTTCACTGTTATATTGTTTGTTTTTTTTTTTAAGGTAATTTCACCAAAATTCTTGACCCTTGAGAACACATCTTTCTTTTTTTTTTTTTTTTTTTTTTTTTTAGTTTTTCGAGACAGGGTTTCTGAAACTGTGTAACAGTACTGACTGTCCTGGAACTCACTCTGTAGACCAGGCTGGCCTCAAATTGCAGAGATCTGCCTGCCTCTGCCTCCTGCATGCTGGGATTAAAGGCGTGCACCACCACACGAGGCTTGAGAACACATTTAAACACTGCATGGCAAAATATTTTCAAAATATGGGGATAGATTCATAAAGCATTTCTGAAGATGAACTTTTTATCTCAGAGAAAATCATGTGTATTATGTATGAGCTGAGGGATGAAATAGACACATGTTTTTCATGGAATACAACTTTCATTTCAAAAAAATAACTACACAAATAGGAGGCATTTGGCAAATTTTTACCCAAAATAAACAAAAAAGTCTGGAAATAACTATTTTGTACAGAATAAAATTGAAGCTTTCAAGTGAAAATGAAGTCAGATATATTTCAGATGACAGTATGAACAAACAGAATTTTTTTTTTTTTTTTGGTTTTTCGAGACAAGGTTTCTCTGTGTAGCCCTGGCTGTCCTGGACTCACTTTATAGACCAGGCTGGCCTCGAACTCACAAAGATCCGCTTGCCTCTGCCTCCCAAGTACTGGGATTAAAGGCATGCGCCACCACCGCCCAGCTCAAACAGAATTTTTAAATGGTATAATGAAACATCATCTGAAAGATCTGTACTGACTCCCAAGAAACTATTTTTTATTAAGTTCTTGCTTAGTATTAAAGAGAAATATTTCCCATTTAACAGGAAAGGTATGGACTGCTCCTCCCTTTTTGAAACTACCTCCCTGTGTGAGAAATGAGTTTCCTTCTTATATCTCAGCCTCAAAAACAGAACATAAATTGAATGCAGAAGCAGACATGAGCACAGAGGTTTCTTCTAGTTAAAAACATTAATCCAAAGTCTGTCATGATAGCATACACCTGTAATCCCAGCACTTCAGAAGCTGAGGCAGAAGGAAAACTCCTGAAATTCAAGGCCAGTCTAGGCTACAAAGCCAGACACTTGTCCCAAAAGCAAATAAAACATAATGAAGTATACAACAGATTTATAGACATATAATAAACATATATAACAGTAATATATTTACATATTATAATAAATATGTAAGTAATATAAAACTATATACATATATGTTTTGTTTCTTGAGACAGGGTCTATGTAGTCCTGACTGTCCTAGAGCTGGAACTCAAAGATATCCACCTGCCTCTGCCTTCCCAGTGTTAGGATTAAAGGTACATGCCACCAAGTCAGACTATATTTGATAAAAGAAATGTAGAAGCAATGCCTCTTTTTCCACTATCTTTCATTATTATATGAGGAAATGTACATGTGATGGTGTAGTGTTAAGCATTCTAATGTTAATTAATTGGTCCTGCTTGCTGTCTGTTACTTACATTGACTCTGATTGGTTAAATAAAATGCCAAGGCCTGAGATTGGGCAAGGACAGAAAAAGGTGGGACTTCCTGAAATTAGAACAGGAAGCCAGCACTTTAGACAGAGGATTAATTGATTCCAGCCAGGAGCAGCAGGAAGGAGGCGCACACCATGGGTTAGAGAAAAGAACCTCATTCCACATGGCCAGGAACATCAGCATATTGTAGAGAATGGCAGTCCAAGGGAATGTATGTATATATGGGGTCATATTTGGGTAATAGACTTAAGAGCTAGCTTAGATGGGCCAGGATTGCCCAACTCAGGCCAAGGCTTGTTAAAATCCACATGGTGTCTGTGTGTATTCATTTATAATGGCGGGATAAGAATTAACAGCCGCCGAACAAATTAACAATAATCTAAATACGGCTAAACAATTTAATTGTTTCTACAAATGGCAGCCCTAACATAATTTAATTATTTTTTAAACAAATGGGGCCCAACGAAACTTAATTTTTTTTTTTTTTACATATGGCGTCCAACTACGGCAATTAGAATCCATGCTTACAGCCTGAGAAGGCCCCGTGAAAGCAGGTTTCCTAGCCAAAGAGTCCTAGCCAAAGAGCGGGGAATTGAATTCAAATGCATTTCAAAGGTGCAGCTACCTTAAGAAAAGCTACTGCCTTGCAGCAAAGGTGCAAGCTCTCCTTATCTACTAAAAAACTGGCAGCCTTCTAAACAGAATTTGAGAGCAGAATTAATCACCTAGATTAAAAATGGAGGAATTCATAATGTCTCAATACATTTGGATTCCAATGAGTTTGTTCCTTTTAGCATACAAATGATTCTTACACTGACAATTGTGGTTCTGTGTATCTTTTTGAGAAAGTTCAGACTAGGATAGTCTTGAAGAAAAGAATTTACAGATGGAATGCTAAATTGCCAACAATGATAATGAAAGAAAGAGGTAGGCCTTTCCTGATAAGTAAGGCAACATTGATGGCAGCTGGAGCTAAGAGCTCCCTGGCTGTGAGGTGCTTGTCAGGGCTTTCTGCAAAGGGTCCACCAATGAAATACAGTCACAACTAGATTCCAAGGAATAACGAACAAAGCTTTAATTGCAGCATGGGATGGCATGGTTAGACATGCCAAGGCTCTTGGAATGTTGTTTCTTTGTTTGATGTCTTTGATTTTCCTATATAGGGAGGTAGAAAGGATATTTATCTGGTTTGGCATTGTTAAAACATAAGAGAGTTTTGAAGATTTTGGGCAGATTTCAAATTGTCATTACAATTCAAAGTTGCTCTCTGGGTTACAGAGTAACTAAAATCTAGGATTTAAGTGAAATACTCCCTTAATCCCTTAAACCCATCATACTAGAGGAAGAAGCAGGCAGATCTCTGGATTCTAGACCAACCTGGTTTAAGCAATGAAGGCAGGGCGGGAACCCTGCTGATAAGGCTGCTTACTAAAGACAATCTAGAATTCAAAAATGACACATTTTTTTCCTTGATGTTAAGTTGAATAATGTCCTTACTGATCTAATGGATAAATACACATAATCTTAAATTTACATAAGAGAAAAGGGTCACAAGCCAGTCTTCTTAGGTGTGGGGGTCCCACTGGAGAACTGTTTTCCAAGAGGCATTTTGCCCCTAAAAGAGATCTGTTAATTGCTGAGTGTGGTGGTGCACACCTTTAATCCCCAGAACTTTGGAGGCAGAGGCAGGCTAATCTCTGTGAGTTCAAGGCTAGCCTGGTGTACAAACTGAGTCCAGAACAAGGATACACAGAGAAATCCTGTCTCCAGGACAAAAAAAAAAAAAAAAAAAGGAGAGGGAGAGAAAGGGAGATACATTCTGATAATCAATGTAAGGACCCAGAGTTAGGCTGGGGAAGAACATGCAAACAGCATACCTCCCACAGCCAACAGTTAAGAAAAGCTAACATAAAATAGCATATCATGCTTTTCTACACCAATCTCCTTAAGAATGAAGCTTCCATGGGAAAATTGAACTCAAACTAATACAAAATGGTTTAATTAATGCTATTGTTTAATAAGGGTAATTCAATTACTTAAATTCATACCTTGATCTCAAAACTTGGGAGACAAGGAAAAAACAGGTTCCTTGTGTGTTCGAGGCCAATCTAATCTACAGAGCTCTACGGAGCAAATCAAGACAGTCCAAGCTACAAAGAAAAATCCTGTCTCAATAAGGATAGATATATCTACATAGAAATTAAATCTCAAAAAAAGGAGAAAAGGAAAGAAAATATATATAAATGCATACCTTTGATCCCAAAACATGTGAGACAAAGACAGAGACAGATTGTTTCCTTTTGAGTTTGAGGCCAACCTAATCTACAAAAAGCCAGAACAACACAGAATAAACCTGTTTTAATCAATTAATAAATTTATGTCAACTGTAGAGAATACTTAAACTCTATACAGTCTTATGCTGTATTTTCAATTTAAAATAGATTATATATAGCATATATATGTAATACTATTACATGCCATCCTTTTAGATAACATGAATAGAGATTTACAAATGTCTTTCTTTTGTTGAAACAAAGCACAGAAGATATTCCTTAACTGATTTGTGCATCCTGCACAACCCAAGGCATTTTGGTAATTGCAGAACTATATGTTACTTGTGAGAAATTATATATTTTCAAAACAACGGGACCTCAGTCCAAAGAAAACAAGACAAGTAACCAAAATGATCCAGCCTCACAGACTGCCTCAATAGTAGTTTCCTCAAAAATCTGCATCTAGAACAACTTCAAATGGCTTGCTGAGATGGCCCAGCCTCAAAGACTGTTCCAGCCAGGACTTCAATAAAGCCCTGAACTTTCCTACCCAAAGTCCAGCTTCAGACTACAAACTGCACAGGATATTCAATTGCTGAGCACATAGATATTGGACAACAAATGTTACAATTAACTTGCTTAACCAGTTTTCCATTTTTGGGAGCCCCCAAACAGATTTTCTGTGGCCCAATTCAGCAGGAAGAAGTTTTAAGAGAGCGACATCCTATTCCCAAAAAGTGGGGTGGATGATTCTTTGATCATTTGATGGGTTATAAATGTTGTTTAGGGGTGATGGTTACAAATTGTTATATGGTCTTGTTAAGCAAGGTATAGAAAGCTAGACTTGAAGATCTCTTTTTCTTTTCTTTATCCTTCTTTTTCTCTTATATAGGGGGGAAAGACTTGAAAGGGAAAAGAGGGGGAATATATATATAATATAGTAATGATTAAGATATGAGGATAGATTATTGAATCTGCTCTGAAACTCAAAACTATTGCTATTCTCAAATAAGGTTATCTTTTGATACATTGGTATAGAATTTTATATTTAGACACATATTACGTATACTTGGGACTGTCTAGGCAACAAACTGTCATATTTCTTTTTGGAAACTGCTCTCCTATGTTTCCTACTCAATAACTTTATCCCTTCTGTGTCTTTGATGGGGTTGAAGGCATAATAGTTATAACATTTCAATTGAACTTGAGTTGTTTAGGATTTAAAAGTCTATTTTCCAGTCTAAAAAAAAATCTTTAGGTTTATATATATAGGATATGATAGAAATTATTTAGGTTCAGAACTTTAGACACACCAAGATAGATGATTTTTTTTCTTCTTCAAGATTGCCTGATACAAATAGGCTAAACATTATGTACATAACCTATATATGGTTTTCTTGATTGTCTCATATTTGTTCTTATTGTTTTTACTATATGAGTTTAAAAAATTAGCCTTTTTATTAGACAAAAGAAGGGAATTGATGGTGTAGTGTTAAGTATTCTAAATGTTAATTACTGGTCCTGCTTGCTGTCTGTTACTTACATTGACTCTGATTGGTTAAATAAAATGCCAAGGCCTGAGATTGGGCAAGGACAGAGAAAGGTGGGACTTCCTGAGATTAGAACAGGAAGCCTGTACTTTGGACAGAGGATTAATTGATTCCAGCCAGGAGCAGCAGGAAGGAGGCGCACACCATGGATTAGAAAAAAGAACCTCATTCCACATGGCCAGGGACATCGGCATATCGTACAGAATAGCAGTCCAAGGGGACGTATGTATATATGGGATAATATTTGAGTAACAGAATTATGAGCTAGCTTAGATGGGCCAGGATTGCCCAACTCAGGCCAAGGCTTGTTAAAATCCACATGGTGTCTGTGTGCTCATTTATAATGGCTGCTTAAAGATTAACGGCTGCCTAACCAATTAAATATAATATAAATACTGGTAAACTATTTTTTTTACATACTTGTTTCTCTAATTACATTTATTTACATTATGTTTCTCTAATTACATAAAAACATTTAATGTTTCATTTAGTTTGTGGTATTTGGGGACTAAGGATATACTTCTATAGTATAGGGCTTTCTCTCTCTTTTTTTTTTTTTTTTTTTGGTTTGTTTTTCGAGACACGGTTTCTCTGTATATCCCTGGCTGTCCTGGACTCACTCTGTAGACCAGGCTAGTCTCAGACTCAAGAAATCCACGTGCCTCTGCCTCCTGAGTGCTGGAGTTAGAGGCATGCATCACCATGCCTGGCATATTGGACTTTCTTAGCTTGTATAAGATCCTGAATTTGAGCCGGGCGGTGGTGGCGCACGCCTTTAATCCCAGCACTTGGGAGGCAGAGGCAGGCGGATCTTTGTGAGTTCGAGGCCAGCCTGGTCTACAAAGTGAGTCCAGGACAGCCAGAGATATTCAGAGAAACCCTGTCTCGAAAAACCAAAAAAAAAAAAAAAAAAGATCCTGGATTTGATCTGCATCGTCACACAAAAAAAGACACTTTTGTTAATATCCAATGTTTTTATACTTTTGACAGATAGTTTTAATTTTTTGTTCTAATTCTTTTTAACTTTTATTTTAGATTTCTGGTATGTGTTTGAGTATTTTGCGGGAATGTATATATGTCCATCACCTGCATGCCCGGTGCCACTGGAAGTCAGAAGAGGGCATCTGAGCTCGGAGGAGGGCAACAAATCCCCTGCGACTGGAGTTAAGACAGTTAGTTGTAAGCTGCCAAGTGGAAGACGGAAACTGAACCTGGGTCTTCTGGAAAAGTAGCTAGTGTTCTAACTGCTGAAACATTTTTCTAGCCCATACAATTATTTCTACACTTGGAAATTGTTTATTTTTTCACCATGAAAATGATTTGACAACTCTTTTTAAATTAAATATCATAATTGTAAAAGGTATATTTTTAGCTCTAGCTCATTAAGATCTTTTTTAAGGCTAGGCGTGGTGGCGCTTGCCATTAATCCCAGCACTCAGAAGGCAGAGGCAGATGGATCTCTGTGAGTTCAAGGCCAGCCTGGTCTACAGAGTGAGTTCCAGGACAGTAAGGGCTGTTATACAGAGAAATCCTGTCTCAAAAAAAAAAGATCTTTTTTAATTAAATTTTTTTTATGCAATATATTCTGATCATGTTCTTTCCTCTCCCCAATCCTTCCCAGGTCCTCCACACCCCCTTATCTACCACCTACCTAACTTTATGTTCTTTCTCTCTCTCTCAAAAAAAAAAGAAAGAATTAAAGAAAAAGAAAGAAACCAAACCAACAAAAGAGAAACAAAAACAAGAGGCGAAACACCAGTAAGATACAAAAATTGTTATGTTCATTATTTTTAATATATTTTATAAATTCTTTAAGAATTTCATCTATTTTGATTATACTCACAACCCCCCATTACTCCCCCAATCCATCCATTTATATTTTTTAAAAAAACCTACACAAACGTACACTATCCTGGGGAATATTACGGTTGTTATAAGCAGTTAACGGAATCTTGGGGGAGGGAACCCCCCAGTGATATGGTCATGTTGGAGTCACCACGTGCCAATAACTACACTCATGCTTATACAAGCAGCCCCAGCTAACCTAAAGAGTCAATAAAAAGAAAGGGCTCAGTAGGAGGGGTTAAGTGTACATAATGGGTAGTGAATATGATCAGAGACTTTACATACATGTGTAAAATTATCAAATAAAATTAAAGGAAAACATATATCATCTGTAAATGACTTTTTAAAAATATTTACTAATGAAAAATTTTACTTCAGACAGTACATACTTTCTTCTCAATTTTACATAAACGTATATCTTCCTTTTAGTCTACAATGTGATATTTTCTAAAAATCACTACAATGCCTTATAGTGTATTTCATTATTTTATTTAATAACATGGTCTCACAATGTAGCTCCTGCTGGCCCCAAACTTGTTATTTCCTAATTCAGCCTCCTCACTGCTTAGATTACAGGTGTGCATCACCATGCCTGGCAATATTTACTTCCAATATCTACAAAACATTACATTAATTAAGCTGTCATACTTAACTCACTATTCAATACTGGATATTAAAACATAATGCTACTGTATCAATCTTAGTGTACTTAACCTTTTCCACTTTAGGATTCACTAAGATAGTATTATTTTAGATAGAGACTATTTAAAATTCAAGACAATAATTATATTTTTGATTATTATTCAGTACATATTGATCACTAAAATGATTTAATTGATTTCTAAAATGCTAATTTACAATCTAATATCAATTAAACTTGTTTCAATACTTTGAAATTTATCCAAATTTTAGCTGTTAGATACTACACACAAGTTCTGATCACAGACCACTTGCCACCTCCTCTTTTTACACTGAGTGCGTAAGTTCCTCCTCCTAGGTGTCCTTTCCCTCACCCTCTCCCTCACACTTTCCTTCCTCCTCTCACTCTGACCTTCTATCAGTCCAGGTAAGTCCCACTTTGCACTTCTCCCAGAACAAACCGGAGAGTCTTACTGACATATCCCTAAGCCAAACTCATTCTGAGGCATGCCTCTAGCATATGACATGATCAACAAAAATTCTACCAAGGAAAGGTTTAGAACAAAGTGTTACTTAAAATGACCTTGATTATGGGTGACTTTCAGAACGAGGTCAAATAAAATCTTGTAAAATCTTTTTTGTTGTTGTTTTGTTTTTAAAAAGAGTTCCTCTGTGCGTAACAAGCCTTGACTGTCCTGAACTCACTTTGTAGACCAGGCTGGCCTCGAAGTCACGGAGACCTGCCTGTCTCTGTCCCCTGAGTGCTGGGATTAAAGGCATGTGCCACCACATCCGGAATAAAATCTTTTTAATTTCTTTTTACAGCTATAAACATTTTGCTTTTAATAATCACAGAAATGACTAAAAAGAGCAAAGGAATCTTCATTTTCTCTTTAAAATGTGCACTTCTAGGTTTTCAAATGTAAACTAAAAATCAAATATTTAACTTTGCAGTAGTTTCAGAATGAAACATTTGATAACTAAAGACAAGGTAAAAAATAAATAAATAAATAAATATTCAAGGAAAAAGTATTAAGGTATTTCCTAATCTACTCAAGGTATGACAGAATTCCTGAAAAGTCTAAACTCTAATTAAACTGAATACATAAGAACAAGAAGAATGAAAAATTACTTCTATGACAAAGCAACCATTACAACATTCCCAACTGTTCCTAATTAACTGCATTACTCACGTAATAGATGGATCCACTTGTTTGTAAGCATGGGCAGCACAAGACCCACAGTACGTGTATCCTGCATGGCTATAAACAAAACAGTTCTTAATTTAATCTCCAGGTTCAAAATCAAAATAGTCTAAAGAAAATAAAACTTTTAGAAAGAAATGTAACAACTATGATACATCAAATGAGTATATAGATTAAAAAGCAACGTAATTAATGATGCAACGCCTAGAAGGTAATAGAGAACATATAGTTGTTCCATACTATATTCCAATTGTAAACTTTCAAAATATTTTTAGGTGTTAGTTATATAGCTCAATGGTAGAGTACCTGCTTAGCATGTTTAAAGTCTTAGGTTTAGTCCCTGGCACCAATTGGGGCAGGGAAGGGGGTGACAAGAGCTAGTGTGGTTTTGGGTAAAAAAGAATCACATTTGGAGATATTTGAGGCTTACTTTAAGTTTCTAAGTTCTGATATTGCTCTGCAGTGAATTAGCAATCTATTATGTAACAGCACCAAACCAAATACCCTACAATGACTGACTCCCTCTGCCTTTAGCAGTAAAGAAACCAATTGGCTTCCATGTACTATGCTTGTCATTTTCTTCCCATTATCTTTCTCTTTTTACCATCTGGCTTGAGTATTCAATCAATCTCTGCTACCTACAGAACAGCTTTGTTCTCTGGTCATTTTTCTTTCTTGACTCATTGTTGCTATGTTGAGTCTAGACTCTTTTTTTGGATGATGGTACATCACTGGTGGATAGTACACATTCCGTGGTGTAAATGTTTTAACAATTGACTCTAAAGGACATAAAAACTACGCATTCATATGCACATAAGCGTTTATACAATGTTAAAGTATCACAATTTATGGATAATTATAAAAATATGTAATACTCTATTATAAATTCCATATAGCCTATTGATTTTAAGTTCTATGATACTATTTGCTGAACTCTTATAAACAAGCTATAACTGTAACAATAAAGAATAGAGAACTGGGTGTGATGGCACATGCCATGAATCCCAGCACCACAGAAGCAGAGGCAAACAGATCTCTGAGTTAAAGGTTAGTCAGGTAACATAGGGAATTCCAGGCTATCCAGGGCTACACAGTGAGATTCTACCTCAAAAAGATCAAACCAAACAAAACAAAAGAATGAAACAAATATAGTAGTCCCACACCTGGTGATTAATATAAAAGATTTAAAACCACTATGTCACAAGAAATGTCTTCATGTCCATTTTCATTGAAGGACTATTCACAAAACCAAAAACAGTTATGCAATCAACCTAAGTGTCTATCAACAGCTGAATCTATAAAGAAAACTGGTAGTATACACAAATACACAGATATTCTACCTTAAAAGAAAGAAGTAACACGGGCTAGGAGACAGTTCAGTGTGTAAAGCTCATATGTCAAACTGTAAGGCCTTTAATCCCAATCTGCAAAGCCAGATACAATAGCACAGACACACAATCCTCAAGCAAGTTTGGAGGTGGATACAGGAGAGTTCTTGGGAGCTGTTTAAGTATAAGCAAAAAGGAAACCCTATCTAAATCAGGAAGAGGGCTAAGACCAACACTCATCCAACCCGCCTGTAGGTGTGTCTGTGAGGTACTTTCTTTGTCAATGACTGACATGTGAAGCTTCCTAGGTTGTGTAAGAGAGGAAGTCAGTACAACATTCATAATCTCTACACTTTAGCTCCTGCCTTGAGTTCCTGCTCTGACTTTGCTCAGAAATGGGCTATGATGTAGAAGTGTAAGACAAAATAGAACTTTCCTCTCCAACTTGTTTTTGGTCACTGTTTTATAACAGCAACAGAAAAAAACAAAAAACTAGCACATCATAATCCCACAACATATATAGAATTTTCTAAAACCAAAGAACTCAAAGACTGGAGAAGTATAGATGAATATAAGGACTATGTGTTGAATATAGCAACAGCTGAATAGTACATGTTTCAACTTCACTTAAGGCTAGATATTCAATGGGACCATTAAAAATGTGAAACATTTGAAGTGATGGATGGACTAACTGGCTTGATCCTCTCATGTTGCATACAAAATGGTAACATCACTCTGAATCCCACCAACAAGCTTCATTTGTCCACTTGGAACTTAAAAATAAGAGGAATAATGAAGACATACGCATGAAGCTCAGTTGTTAACCAACAATTTTACTAATTTGATGATCAGATAATTGCTGGGGGTTAGAAACGTGGCTTGCTGGTTAAGAGACCCTGCTGCTCTTCTAGAGGATGGCAGTCTGGTTCCCAGCACCACATGGTGGCTCACAAACACCTGTAACTCCAGTTCCATGGGATCCAACAGCCTCTTCTGACTCTGACAACATGGGTTTGATTCCAGCAACACAATTTTTTTAATGATTTTAAATAAATAAAAATGTCTACACGGAGGTATTAATTATAGCTCTAGAAAGTGAAGTTCAAGAGATTGAGAAATTTCCATGCTACAGCTTTTTAAGTAGTGGGTACTGACATCAAGTCATACGTATAGTATTGTACAGAGTATTTGGCATATAAAATGCTGAACAATACTTACATAACAAACATTTATCCAGACATTAATCCAGGTTCTGTGTGTGTGTTTTATATATACATCTACATATATGTGCATGTGAAGGCCAGAGGTCAAGCATCTACCTCAATTGATCTCCATTTTTTGTAAAGATGTATTTGTTCATTTTATTTTATGTACCCACACAAAGGATAGAAAAGGGTGTTGGATCCCCTAGAACTGGAATCAGAGACAAATTTAGGTCCTCTGCAAGAGAAGTAAACAGACCTAACACCAAGCCATCTCTCCAGCCTAAGATTTGTTTTTTAACTTTTAGTTCAATATACACTCATTTTTATCAATAATAAACATGTTAAAGATTGGCAAAAGACCTCTAAAACTTACGGTGCAATAATGGCTCTAGCAGGTCTTTTTGTAGACTGTACTTGTGAAAGCCACCCCTCTAGCTGGGCATTCAGCTGAGGTCCTATGAAGAGAAAGAAGAAAAAAAGAGTCAGTGAAGCGATGTATTACAGATAACCATACAAATTGCAAAGTCTTCACTGAACCTCCATAGTATTAAAATGACTTACTTATTGGGCAAAACAATGATAAATCTGGGTGTTTAAAGTTTCAATTTATCAAGCTGTAGGTTGCTACCAAGCCATATGATAGAGGTAAATATTGACAAAGTAAAATTTGTTAGCTATTTACTTCTTAGAGGTATCTTCACACAGAACAACTTACAATTTGAAGTAACCTTTAAACAAAATACAACAGGAAGCAGAACACTCTATGTAAATGAAAAGGTATAATTATGTGAACTGTTTTTTCACAGCACAAACCCTGAGTTTATTTGATCACTGAAATGACATCCATGTAGCTAAAAACTCCCACACTCAGTGATCAACACCCACCCATCCATCACTTTACTCCACTGTCAAATTAGGAATAGCTCCATTAAAAAGTTCAATTTACAATTCACTCTCTTCACTTCCTAGCTTTCTAATTTACTAGTCTAAGAATTCACTGACTTCAACAGATCAAGACTTTTTCCACATCCTTCATTCTCTTTGTGGACTTCTTCCCGTGCCCAAGGTGAAAACAATCCATCACTGTAATCATTCCCTTTTATATGGCCTCAGTTCTTCTTCTTTTCTCTTCACTCCATCAGCCAAAACATAGTTTGACCCACGTAAGAAAGGAGCTGTGGAACTTGTCTGTAATACCAATGTTCCCACTGCAAGCTGGCAGGTAGAGACGGGAGAATAGCTGGAGTTCACAGGCTAGCTAGAATGGTGTTCCCAGTAGCGAACAGCAAAAAGAAGGCCCTGTCTCAAATAAGGCACAAGGTGAGGACTGACCCAAGGTTTGGTCTGACCTTCATATACACTGCAGCACAAGCACAACCCACATAATAGTTAAATTAAATACTGATACTGCTAAATGGTTACATTTAAACTTTTAACTATAACCCAAAATTTCAGCCTTTTCAAAAATTTCAGATGCCTATCCATGTTGAAAAATCTCATTATATTAGTGAATCTGGTACCTCATTTTAATCTAGAATTCAGTAAAACTTTACTTTTTCACCGTAGGCTCAAAAACCTCCTTCATTCTTTTCTCGTTCCCTTTACTAAATAGTTGTATTTTCCATTTATTGAGACAATAATCATTTAGGAAGCCACCAATCTTGTTTGCCCAGGACTTCCCCATGTTTAGAATCAACAGTCCAGCACCCTGGAAAACATGGAACATGACCTAGAATTGGAGTGATATGAGAATTCTGAGTGCTTGTGTAAACACTCCAAGAAAACAAGAATTTTGTGACCTGAGTTTCTTCAAAACACGGACTTGTTCTTGGAATGTGTTTCCGTGGTCCTCCCAGGTGTAGTGGATAGGAGTAAGTTTACTCAGATTACTCATTATTGTTTGCTATTGTTACTCAAATGTTTAAACTCTCTTTCATATGCCTCTATTGAAAAACATGATTTGCCACATGCACCTTGTCCTTATGATTATATACAGCTTTAACTAATGAGTACTTTACTCAGGTGACTCTTCTTAACCCTCAGAGTATAAATTGACTGATGCTCTGAATAAAGTTGGGTACTGCGTGAGACTTTAGTCCACTTCCACTTTGTTTGTTGGCTCCATTCTCCCTGGTCCCACCACCTCTAGAGTGCTGAGAGAAGATCAGTTATAAACAATGATATTGTGGTTATTACTTATGGGAAGTTGTTGTAAAATGAAGACTTTGGAATTGGAGAGATGGCTCAGGGATTAAGGGCACTTGCTGCTCTCCCATGGACCTGGGTTTGGTTCCCAGCACCCATCCAGGAGCTTAGAACTGTAACAGCGGTCCCAAGAGATAAAACATCTCTTCCGGTCTCCATAGCACTGAGCTCACTTGGTACACAGACACACATGAAGGAAAAACAGCCACATATAAAATAAAAGGTAAATTTAAAAAAATAAAATAAAGGGCAGGTGTGGTGGCACATGCCTTTAATCCCAGCACTCAGGAGGCAGAGGCAGGCGGATCCTCTGTGAGTTCAAGGCCAGCCTGGTCTACAAAGTGAGTCCAGGACAGTCAAGGATACACAGAGAAACCCCGTCTTGGAAAACCCCAAAAATAAATAAATAAATGCTGATTTTCGGCAAAGTAAATTACAGTACACAATACGAGACAATGCTCAGGTAATAAGAATAAGAATCTCTGGAGCAGAAAGAGGAATTGAGAATGAATTATAGATTTGAAAGTCATTTCAGGTAATAAGGTCAAGAGAATGATAGAATGGTAGATGGACAAATGATGGCAGCAAAATGTTCAAACAGATCAAGAAGCTAGACATTGTAGCAGGTGTCTGCAATCCCAGCACAAAGAAGGCTAAAGCAGAATAATTAGGGATTCAAGGCCAGTTTAGAGTACATGGACAATCCTTCAGAAAGGAAGAGAGTAAAGGGGAAGGGAAGGAAGAAGAGGAGGAGGAGGAGGAGGGGGGAGGGAAATGAAAGTATATAATAAGATCAGACACTTGGGCATAGAATAGAACCAAGATGTGCCAATGAGGAAGGGAAAATGATGTAGAAGACTTGGGCAGAAGATAGCAGGTCCAGAAATCCTTGTTAAAAGTTTTATAAAATTAGTATATAAAAAAGAAAAAAAAAAACAAGCAGGCAAAGAAGCAAGCTGGAAACTAGCCGCATACAAAAAAGACAACTAAAACTGCCAATGCTATAGATGAGAGGCACTCCATTGTGTCCAAGGGTGACCTTGGCACACCCTCGAGTAGATAGTTAATATGCTAGTGAGACATGCATGAAGTTATATACAGAGCCACGGGTAATAGCATGCACACAAAATCCTGCTCTATCCTAATGCACCAAGAAGACCTGGCTCAGCTGACATGAAAACGCCAGCTCTTTGCACACTACATCCTTGGAGCTGCTGACAGCTCCCCTTGGTTTGGCACGCTTCCTCCCACACAATAGTGTCATCTTGATTAACTGTCTCTGCTTCAGCAACAAACGTGTGGCTGTGCTCAGTTCCTTGTTCAGGATCAGAAGGACCTGAAAGTTCTCTAGAAATGTGTATCTGGATTATTAGGTAGTATACAAAAGCAGCAATTCAATTTCAATAAAGGAAAACGCAATACAAAGAAGGCAAACATGGGAGATCTTCAAAAATATGAACAGTAGCCGGGTGTGGTGGCGCACATCTTTAATCCCAGCACTCGGGAGGTAGAGGCAGGTGGATCTCTGTGAGTTCGAGGCCAGCCTGGTCTACAGAGTGAGTCCAGGAGAGCCAGGGCTGTTACACAGGGAAACTTTGTCTCTACATAACTAGGACAGAAAAATCACTCATCAGTGGATTTTGTGGTTATGGAAAATCAGTTAACCATGCAGTGATTACTTTTAAGGATTAAAGGTTCTATGTGCAAGTATTTACAGACAAATGGGTTGACGAAAAGTAGAAAAAAAAAGCCAATTAAAAGTACTCCAACAAGGAACTGAAAGGAGTTTTTCAATATAACTTAAATTTCTAACTTGATGACTAAAACACTTCAGGTAGAAGAGATTAACCTTAATAGATGAAATATAACCTTGGGCATTAGCAACCCCATTTTCATACCTCACAATGAAGAAAACTATCATGTGAAAATCAACATTCAGAGATTTCATGTTTCTAAACTGTATCTTTATAGACAGCAAATAATCTAAATCTATAACTGCATTTTTTTTTGGTACCGACATGATTACCTTCAATGTAGAGAAAAAGTTGAGCACTTCTGTGGTCACAAAGTTAAATATAAGGCTGGAGAGATGGTTCAGCTGTTAAGAGCACTGCTGCTCTTGCAGAGGACCCGGGTTTGGTTCCTAGAACCCACAGGGTATCTCACAGCCATCCCAACTCCAGTTCCAGAGGATCTGATGCCTTCTTCTGATCTCTGCAGGCACCAAGCACACCCTTGGTCCACAAACATACTTCACCACGCCCGGCCAAGGCAAAACACATAAAATAAAAATAAATAAATCTGATTTTAAAAAGCAATGTTAAATACACAAAATAATTTTTATTTCTATCTACTAGCAACAAATATCTGAATAATTTTTTTCTTAGGTTTTTTCGAGACAGGTTTCTCTGTGTATCCTTGACTATCCTGGACACTTTGTAGACCAGGCTGGCCTTGAACTCAGAGATACGCCTGCCTCTGTCTCCTGAGTGCTGGAATTAAAGGCCTACACCACCACGCCAGGCAATTACAGACAGCTATGAACTGCCATGTGGGTGCTTAGAAATTCAACCTGGGTCCTTTGGAAGAGCAGCCAGTGCTCTTAACCTATGAGCCATCTCTCCAGCCCCCTGAATAAAAATTTTAAAACTTATCTATCCTCAAATAATGCAATTTTGAAAATGTGTGTGTGTGTGTGTGTGTGTACTACCAGGGTGGGCACAGCTGCCACAAGGTGTGTGTGGAGATTTAAAAGACAAATTTGTGGATCTAGTTTTCTCTTTCTTCTTTATGTGGACTCCAAAGACTGAATTCGGGTTGCCAAGCTTATGCCAAAAATACCTTTAATTGTTAAGCTATTTCACCAAAATATGAACTTTTTAAAGATAAATTTTAGATATAATCATTCATCACTATATTTGGGGGGGGGGAAGAGAATCACTTAATAAAATTCACTATCCAATTCTATTCAAAATTCTTTGAAGAAAAAGGAATGTTCTAAATAAGGTAAACACATCTATGACAAATCTTTAGCTACCACCATATTTAACAGTGAAAACCTAAATTCTATTATCCTAAGATTAAACAGGATGTCTACCCTCAACACTTTAGTTCATCTATGTAAGCAAATGGATCTATGTTTAGAGATGAAAAACAGTGCACTTTAATAATAAGCAGTTTCTACAATTTTTCTCTACATATTCACATTAAGCATGTATTACAGGCTTACAGTCCTGTAGTTAGCTCTACAGAACTTAAGCCAGTATTTCATGCTAAGGAGAGTATAATTAGAAACACTAGCATTTGGTTTTGGTAGCACAATTTTTGTCTGTGGACATCAAAGCAACTTTTCAACATATTCATTATGGCCTTTCTAAACTATTCTGTGTACTATTAACAGAATACAAGCATGAACATGATCCTACTATACCAAAGTTACACACGAAGTATAAATTTAAATTGTAAAAGTCCAATAATTAAACACTATTTTGTATGAAGTTCACCTAGATTTCCCTGAGTATTATGCAGTTAGTAAAACAAAATACTGTTAAAATCACTACTAGTAGGGCTGGAGATGGCTCATTTTGTTGAGAACTTATTTGCTCTTGCCAACACCCATACACATAAAATAAAATAAACTTAAAACATAAATCACTACCAGTATTAATAATAAGTTCTTTGGCTGGAGAGATGGCTCAGCGGTTAAAAGCATTGGCTGTTCTTCCAAAGGACCCTGGTTCAAATCCCAGCACCCACATAGTGCACAGTTGTCTATAATTGCGGGGCATGGTGGCGCACTCTAATTATAGCACTTGGGAGGCAGAGGCAGGCAGATCTCTGTGAGTTCAAGACCAGCCTGGTCTACAAAGCGAGTCCAGGACAGCCAGGATACACAGAGAAACCCTGTTTCAAAAAACTTAAATAAAAAAAAGTTCTTTATCTTCATACTGTTCGTTTTGTTTGTTTATTCCTTTTTTAGTTTTTGCTTTTTGTTTGTTTGTTCCTCTGGCTGTCCTGGAACTTGCTCTGTAGACTAGGATGGCCTCATCCACCTGCCTTTGCTTCCTGAGTGCTGGGACTAAAGGTGTGTGCCACAAGTTGCCCAGCCCTATCTTCATACTTTTAATATAACACTTGTAACACTTTCTTTTCCTTTTTTTTTTTTTTTTTTTTAGGTTTTTCGAGACAGGGTTTCTCTGTGTATCCTTGACTGTCCTGGAGTCACTTTATAGACCAGGCTGGCCTTGAACTCACAGAGATCTGCCTGCCTCTGCCTCTGCCTCCTGAGTGCTGGGATTAAAGGCGGCACCACCACGCCCAGCAATATAAGACTTTCTGATGTTCATTTTCCTGCCAATAAACAAGGACACTAGGGATGAGGAATTGGACTTCTTAATTAGTAGCTGCTGGACTCTCTCCCTTGTTACCTTGGCTGTCTTGGAAAAAAAGACTATTAGTCTAACAACCATCTGGACTACTCCTTTGCCAGCACCAGCCATCCTGAATACTCCATGGATACCTTGAGACAACTATGGGAAGTCTGCCCTGGCTCCTGAAGGCACAGCCCCAGCCAGCACTGCGTGGAACAGATTGTACCAAACTTTTCCTTTCACAATCCTGAATGAAATCTAGATTACCTTGAAATCATAGAGGAAAACACTTCCCCCTACAAAGAGGCAACCCACGATTGGTACAACTCAATGACTATGATGGGTACTAAGAGACAATGCTAAAAATTAGCTCAAACAAGTGGCTGTCAATGATCCAAAACAAATGGCTACGATGGCTCCAAACATCCCTTCTGTGATTTTATAAGGCTGGTGAGGCTCACTGAGCTAGCTGGAAGACATCTCCTGTGCTGTTTTCCCCCAAAAACTGCAGCATGAGGCTCTCAATAAAATGCTTCTCTTTTTCTTGCCTACTTCCAGTAGTGTAGCTGAACTGGTCACAAAGAGGGAGACGGGAGAGGGAGAGAAGCAGCAGCAGCCGCAGGAAGAGAAATAGCAGAGAGCAGCAGTGAGCTAATGGCAGAAGCAGCAGAAGCAGAATGACGGTGGTGAAAGTCTGACAGATGAAGAGGCTTCACCAGCTCAAGAAGCAACTCAGTCCTGCACACTGGCCATCCTGGTGGTGTGCGCTTGGCTCCAGTGTCCCAGCTTCTGAGCATCACTACCAAACAACCCAGCTCACCCCCAGTCCCAAGTTCATAAGCAAACTATTCCCAAATACCTGGCAGGGGGAATACCATGGTCCACAGCTGTCTGACAACTGAAGAAGCAATTGAACAAACAGTTCAAATGGACAGGAAAGGAAAAAGAGAAGCAGGAGACATAATGACAAGAGAAAGTTGAGCATAAGAAGGATAAAAGTTGTGTGGAACTAACGAACAGATATTGCAGGACACTACATTTCCAGAGTTGTAAGACTTCATAGCCAGGCTGAGGGGTTCTACCAATGACCACTGAAAGGTTAAGCCCCACACAGGGACTGTAGCATATACAGGCCTAAAGATTCCAATACCCAGAGACTACATGAGGACTATAACCCTAGAGGGTGATTCGGGCTGCTGGGTCTGTTCCTTACTGCCACAGCTTGCAGATGCCAAACATCAATGCAAACAAAAGCTGCTTAGAGACCAGCATTTAAAGAGTTTTCCTTTTTACCCATGTACCAGAATGCTTTCTCATTGGCCAGCCTTATGCCCTCCTCCTGAGGTACACCTGTTCCAAGATCACTCACTCTCCCTGGTATACCTCACGGGTACAAGTCATTTAGGCTGATTTCATATGCCCCTTTTATGAGACTGTTTTTCAGAAGCACTCCCATAACTTTTACATAATAATCCAACATAACTGTGTTTGAAAGAAATCCAAACCACCACTAGTTTCGAAAACCCAAAAATAAAAATTTTAAAGATACAAAGGAATAGTTATTGATTTTGAAAATTATTTATGAGACTTTGATTTTTTTTTTGTTTTGTTTTTCGAGAGAGGGTTTCTCTGTGTAGCCCTGGCTGTCCTGGACTCACTTTGTAGACCAGGCTGGCCTCGAACTTGCAAAGATCCACCTGCCTCTGCCTCCCAAGTGCTGGGATTAAAGGCGTGCGCCACCACCGCCCAGCTGACCTTTTTTTAAGTAGTAAAAATCAGAGTTGTGTTGGACAGTGATGACATACGCCTTTCATACGCCTTTAATCCCAGAACTCGGGAGGCAGAGGCAGGCAGATCTCTGAGTTCAAGGCCAGTCTGGGTTACAGAGTGAGTTCCAAGACAGCCAGGACTACACAAAGAAACCCTGTCTCAAAAAAACAAAAAAATAAGTAAATTAACAAACAAACAAACAAACAGAGTTGTTTAGGGAAATGGTAGATTATCTACCTGTGAAGGGAATGTACATATTTAAATGAAAGTGACAGCTAATTTTATACATAAACTCTGTCTAGACCACATTTGTATCCAACATTTGATCAAAACATGACTCAGAATCAAATCTGTAGGGAGTTTCTAGATGGGGTTATCATTTAAAATGTTCTACCTAAAGTGAGTGGTCCTCATCCAGTTAGGTCTAAATAGAACAGTGGTTCTCGGCCTGTGGGTTGCATATCAGATATTCTGCATAACATATTATTTACATTACAACTCATAACAGTAGCAAAATTACAGTAATGAAGTAGCAACAAAATAATTTTATGGCTGGAGGTCACCACAACATGAGTAACTGAACTAAAGGGTTGCAGCTTTAGAAAGGTTCAGAACCAGTGAAATAGAACAAATAGTTGATCTTCCTCAAAGTAGAGAATTTCCAACGTAAGTGCCAAAGAGCTAGAACGTCATATTTTTCCTGCCTTCTTCACATTCAAACAAACAATAAATCTTTGTGGGGCTTCAGGGGAACTGGAATGAAGCTAGGAGATGGAGCATGTTCAAACCCAGAACTTGAGATATAAAATCTCATTCTGAGAATGGAAGGTGTGGGACAAAGCTCTCTCCCTGTTTCTGAGCCTTGCTCAGGAGCATGTGACACACCACGGAGGTGGCTACAGATGAAGTCAGTCAGTCCCATAAGCTATCTTTCTCCATGCAAATATACCACTATCAGCATCCTAGTCCCAGCCAATCAAAAACATTCACTCCCAACCCCCCCACACACACACACACACTGCCCAAGGTTTATAATGTCCTGTTGACAAAATAAACCACCACCTACTTCATCAAAGCTCATCTAAGATTCGCTGTTTATTTTGGGTCATGACACTTGGGAAGGAAGGGTTTTTCCCTCCCGGAAGACTTTAACTCATCACTGGAACTTCAGATCTGCCTGCCTAGCCAGACTCCTGCCACCCGCAGCCAAGGCTCATCTCGGAGCCCAGAATGCTAGCTCATGCTCCAGTCACCACTGCCACCCACCGGAGCTGGGCTATTTCCAGAGTCCATGCCTCACAGCCAATCAATAACTGCCGCTGAGGTTCACCAAGACAGTGAGCTCCCCCAGCTTGTAGGCTTGAAACTGCCGTGCTTATCTGTGGCAGCGACCCTCCAGTTGTTCTCAAAAACAACCGCAGTATACGCTGGAGTCAGGCTGGAATGCTGCCTGACACAGTTTTGGAACTATGAGCTTTCAGCTGCTGCTTCCCAGAGGCCCCACTAAAGGAGCTGTGACACTGCACTGCATCTAAGGAGGGTCCTCTTCTGCAAGCTTTTCATAGAGCTATAGCACTGTTGTGAAGAAAATCTATTCTCCCACCTCTCTGGCCTGACACCGATTTTGTTCAGCATTTCATTCTTTTCCACCAAGAAACCAATGGCATTTGGACCTTCCCGCAGAGAAGAGCACACTTCTGGCTAGGTACTTAACGGTGGTCGGAGCTTCCAGGAGATGCAGAACGACAGATTTTTCCACACCTCAGTTAACCAGTCTTTGGACTAAAACTACATGATGGCCTCTCCTGGGCTCTTCCATTCTCATGGATTCTGATTCAGGCTAGAGAAACAACATTGGCTATTGTAGGTATCCAGCTGGCTGATTACAGATATTAGGAGTTGTCAGCCTCCATAATTATGAGTCAATTACTAACCTCAACTATACAGATAATTCTCTCTCTCTCTCTCTCTCTCTCTCTCTCTCTCTCACAAAAACACACTGATGGGCTAAGTTTCTCTCAAGAATGTTGACTGATATGCTGTGGCACAAAAAAGTTGTCAAAACATCAGGTGTGGTGGCTCACTCCTTGAATGGGAAGGCAGAGGCTGGTGGATATCTGTGAGTTTGAGGCCAGCCTGGTCTACAAAGTGAGTCTAGGACAGCCAGGGTTACAGAGAAAAACACTGTCTCAAAAAAAAAAAAGTTATCAAAATATTAATCAGACTGAAGAGATGGATCAGCAGTTAAGAGTGTTCCAGATAGCCCAGGGACCTAGGATAAAACTAAATTCTACTGGTGTAAAAAGAGAAAAAAAAGTAGTGATAAAATAACTACTAATGATACTCTGCCTTACTCATTGATCAGTATGTTGTTCATCCACCATCAGTGAAGCTTCCTTCTGCAGCAGACCCACAGCCAGGCACTATACAGAGAGAGACCTTGAACACTCATTCTCCATCAAATCCCTCCCTCCTAAGGGATCAGAGAACCCTACAGAAGAGGAGGAGGAAAAAGTATAAGAGCCAGAGGTGATGGAGGACACCAAGAAAAGAAGGCCCTCTAAATCTACATGAGCAAAGCTCATGTGAACTTACAGAGACTCAAGGAGCGAGCACAAGACCTGCATGGGTCTGCACCAGGTCCTTTGGGTATATTTTCTGGCTTCCAATTTAGTGTTTTTGTGGAATTCCTGAGTGAGTGCACAAAATGGGTCTCTGATTCTTGCGCCTTCTCATCAGATCTTTTCCTTCTCTTGGTTTGTCTTGTCCAACTTGTGATAGTTTTTGTTTTATCTTATTATATTTTTAATATTTTTTAATTAGCTGGGTGTGGTGGCAGATACCTTTAATCCCAGCACTTGGGAGGCAGAGGCAGGCAGATCTCTATGAGTTCGAGGCTAGCCTGGTCTACATAGCAAGTTCCAGGACACCCAGGGGCTACATAAGACCCTGTCAAAAAGATAGAATTATCCAGGTTCTACCAGGATGTTTCTCAATGAGATTAATATTTAAATTGTTTTCTCTAAAATGAGAGGTCCAAGTGGGTCTAACTAAAATACAGTTGATCCTCTTCAAAGTAAGAGAAATCTTACAGAGATAGATTGACAGAAATTTAAAACAAGCAAAGCAAGCAATTAAGTAACAAGCTAGCACTCAGAAAAATCTTTACTAGCTATACTTTTTTCACATGTTTATAAGGAAAAACTCATGTTACAGAATTCAAAGAATTACAAAAAGTTTTTAAAAAGTTTAAATATCAAACAAGCTGATGAGTTTTACCATCTAAATTACATGTGATTTTAGATTAATGTTACTGATAATTTAATTTCCTTAAAACTGACTTTCCCTGTATCAGTAAAGTTACTAGATTCAGCTAACCACTTAAAAAAAAAACTGTATTAAATAAACAAAAAACTTTCTGGCAATATTCCTAATCTCAAATATTTAAACTGCACTTTGCACATGTTAGATTTATTGTTAAGTGAGTTAGGCAGGTTACCAAGCTATATATAGAAAGAATGACCTCATGTTTGTACAAGACACAGGAAAAAAGTTTAAAATTATAGGTAATTTATTTCAGCTTCATCTATATTCTGTAAATCTTCTATAATGCGAATTACTGTTTATATTCTTAATATTTAGTATTAAAAAATTTATAGGCAGGCCGGGCGTTGGTGGCGCACGCCTTTAATCCCAGCACTTGGGAGGCAGAGGCAGGCGGATCTTTGTGAGTTCGAGGCCAGCCTGGTCTACAAAGTGAGTCCAGGACAGCCAAGGATACACAGAGAAACCCTGTCTCGAAAAAAACCAAAAAAAAAAAAAAAAATTTATAGGCAGTTGCAAAGTAGTTAAGAAGAGGTCCCACACGCCCTTTTCCAGCGTCTCCAGTGGCCACATCTTACAGAAGCACAATACAACATCAACCCAGGAAACTGGTGTTGGTCAATGACTGTAGGGACACATGCCATCTAAGCACATGAGCTCCACCTGAGTAAGACACAGCACTCTTCTACCACAGAGGCACCATGATGATCCCCTTTGGGTTACCCCTCCTCTCATCCATCCCTTAGTCACTAACACCTCCCTGACAACCAAGTCTTTCTCAGTCACTATAATATTGTCATCTGGAGAGTATTCCTGAGTGAAATCATACAGAATGTAAACTTTTAAGACTGCTCTTTATTACTCAGCATATTAGAAGTTTTGGTTTTTGTTTGTTTCTTTTTCTTTTTGAGACAGGGTTTCTCTATGTCATTCTGGCTGTCCTGTAACTCTCTCCTTGGCAGTAACAGCAGCTGCTTCTTCAGTGCTGTACTGAGATAATCTTTGGACCAGTGCCATTTTTCTAGAGCAGCAAATGTTCTTAACTGCTAAGTACCTCTCCAGTCCCTGTTACATACTTTTCTAATGACTTAAATTTGCCTCCAAGTACAAATTAAAACATTTGCCCATGCAAATGTTTCTATTCTCATCTAGCATCTCAAACCAAAAAATATCAATAAATACATGAAGCATCTATGGAGACAGAGTATGTCTTTTGATATTACAGAGCCAAATATTAAACCAACTGAATCTGTTTATAATGCTACATGTCAACGCTCATAGTAACAGAGGTAATAAAATTTCTAAGGATTCTCTGCCCTGCATTTTACTTCTTTCCCCCAAAGTTATAAAAAGGAATATCATTTAAAAATTACAAACATGGCTGGACATGATGTTACTCGCCTTTAATCCTTGCACTAAGGAGACAGAGGCAGGTGGATCTCTATAAGTTTGAGGTGATCCTGGTCTGCGTAGTTCATTCCAGTACAGCCAAAGCTATAGATTAAGACCTCTCAAAAAAAGAAAAAAAAAATCACATGCATTACATGGATTTGGGTTTAGTGGCACACATATAATTGTATATTACTTAAATCAAGGCAAACATTTTTTCAACTACTCTTGCTGTAGCTAATTTCAATTACTTTAATAAGCATTTTTCTTGAAATTGGTACTCCACAACTGAACATTGGAGGAAAGATCATGTAGCCAAAGAAAAAACAATTATCAGTTCAAAACTTTTAGGGCAGGGGAGAGAAATGGCTCAACAAGTTAAAGGTTACTTTCACCAAGCTGCTGCCCTGAGTTCAATTCCCCAGGAACTATATGAAAGGAGAGAACCAACTCCCTCAAGTTGTTCTCTGACCATCAAATGAGCTCTCTCTCCTATCACACACACACTCTAAAATGTAATTTTCTTTTTTTTTTTTTTCTTTTTTCGAGACAGGGTTTCTCTGAATATCTCTGGCTGTCCTGGACTCGCTTTGTAGACCAGGCTGGCCTCGAACTCACAAAGATCCGCCTGCCTCTGCCTCCCAAGTGCTGGGATTAAAGGCGTGCGCCACCACTGCCCGGCTTAAAATGTAATTTTCTAAACGGAAAGATTTCTCTAAGGCTGGGTGTAGTGACAACATGCCTTTAATTCCAGAGGCAGGTGGATCACTTTGAGTTTGAAGCCAGCCTGAAGTACATATTGAGTTCCAAGTCAGCCACCATTGTATAATAAAATCTCAAAATAAATAAACAAACAAACGAATTTGTAAATGGGAAAAATTAAATACAGGGTATAGGGAGATAGCCTAGCAGGTAAATTCCTGTCTGTGAGAGTGCGAGGAACAGAGTCTAGATCCCCACACATGATGTGGTAAGGCAGCGGTACCAGTCCACCTGTAATCCCAGAACATAGGAGCGAAAGAAAAATTGCCAGAGCAGGCTGGCTAACAAGAGCAGAAACAGCAAGATCCCAGTTCAGTTCAAGCCAGGCCCTGCCTCAATATATAAGTAAAAGAACAATTGAAAAAGACACTCAATAATCCTGAGCCTCAATATGCATGTGTACATATATATTGTGTGTGTACACAAAACCAGAATAGACTTAAACTGGAAAGACACTAATAAAGAGCACTAGCAAACTGAATGCAAAAACTTTCCTAAATGACCACAATGGTACACTGTAGTCCCCATCTACTCAGGAGACTGAGCCAGGTCAAGTTCAGGACCAGCCTGATCAACAACAGCCAGACCATGTGTGGTGACTTGAATGAGATGTCCTCCATAGTCTTAGGCATTTAAATACTTAGTCTCCAGTTGGTAGCATTGTTTGAATAGGTTTAGATATGGCCTTGATGGAGTAAGTATGTCACTGGGGGCAGGTTTTAAGGTTTCAAAGCTGTATGACATGACCAGTTCACTCTCTCTGCTATGTGCCTGCTGTTCAACATGTGAGTTCTCAGCTTGCTGCTCCAATCACTATGCCTGCCTGCTGCCATGTTTCACCACCATGATGGTGATGGAATCTTATCCCCCTGGAACCATAAGATCAAATAAGGCCTTTCTCCCCAAACCCCACCCACCCCCCCACACACAAGATTTCTCTGTATAGCCCCAGCTATCCTGGACTCACTTTGTAGACCAGGCTACCCTCAAACTCACAGAGATCCGCCTGCCTCTGTTCTGGGATTAAAGGAGTGTGCCACCATGCCTGGCAGGCTTCCTTTTATAAGTTTTCTTGGCCACAGTGTTTTATCACAACAATAGAAAAATAACCAAAACACCATGTCTCTCAAAACAGAAAGTGTAAGAGCAAACTTTTGGGGGCTTGAGAGATGGCTCAGCGGTTAAGAGCACTGACTGCTCTTCCAGAGGTCCTGAGTTCAATTCCTAGCAACCACAGAGTCTGATACCCTTTTCTGGTGTACAGGCAAACATGCAGGCAGATTATTAATATACATAAATAAATAAATAAATCTTTTTAAAAAGGAGTAAAATTTTGTTACATACATTCCAAATTTAGAAACTGTAATTCTGACCTATTTAAAAAAAAAAACATAATTTTCAAAAGAAAGGGCCAAGTGTTGTGGCACAGGTAGAAAGATCAGGAGCATAAGACAAAGGCGTTTAATCAAAGATAGATGCTCAAGGTCAGCCTGGACTGCAGGAGACTTATCTCAGGAAAAAAAAATAGAATTACCAAAATCAGTAGTCAGAAAATTGACTAGGAATATACAAAATTTCTATAGACTCAGCATTAAACTTTACTAAGATCACAAGTTGCCTTGATAATTATGCTTATTAACATAAATATACTCTTTTCCTTCCAGAATTATTTTGGGTAATGGGTGTGGAGATAGGGATTCTATGTGTAGCCCTAGCTGTCTTGCAACTGATGTACAGAACAGGCAGGCCTGGATCTCAAGGACTGCCTGTCTCTGCCTCCTGATTGCTGGGATTAAAGGCTACACCTGGCTCCTTTTGGCGTTCCAGTGTTTCATTTCACTGTGAAAGTAAACACCAGAATCTTTAACAGAAATGTATAACTTCAAGCTGGATACAGCACTCAGGAAAACTATGGCAAGAGGATGACAAGTCTGAGGTCAGGTAGGACCACATAATGAAAAGACATGTCTCAATAATTTAACAAACAACTATATCATTAAAAGATCTTCTGAACCCCAAGAAGACCCTATTTTTTAGCTACAGCAAGAAAAAAAAAACTTACTCAAAGTAGAAACGAGGACTAGATAAGCCAGTCAGTGTCCAATTGGCTCTCTCATTTATCTTCATCATGCAGTATTAAACTGGTCAACAGCATCAATTCAAAAAAAGAAAAAACTAAAAACCATGTCATGTGAAAGCATTAGAGCAAAATTATCAATCACAGTCACCTCTAGAACTTTATAAAAATTATACAAGCTCACAATCAAATTACTGGAGAAGTTCTACTAACCTAACAGACCTGGTATCAGGCCCATAGACTACTCTTAACATAGCCTCCCCCCAGTGAGAAGTACTTCATTAATGGAGTACTTAGGATTCCCCAGTTTCCTGAGTGACTGTTCTTCTCCTCAACCACACTGTCTGACAGGCATCTAGCTATGCAGCAGCTAAGAGCTCTGTGTTTCTTACTTTGCCACAATAACTATTATTTAAGGTAACCTATCTCTCTGTTGGTTATAATTTAGTTTTGGTTATAACCTCAACACTAACGTATCTCTCACAGTGCTATCCTATGTATCTAGATGTTAAAAACAATCACTTGGCAGATGTGGTTTCTGGCAATATTTAGCCTAATTTTCTGAAACATTGTATTACCTGGCACTCATGTATTCAAACTTCAAATATTTTTATCCTGCAAAGCCACAAGCAAAAGGCAAAAGAGATGGCTCAGCAGTTAAGAACACTGGCTGTTCTTCCAAAGGACCCGGGTTCAAATCCCAGCACCCACACGGCAGTTGACAGCTGTCTGTAATTTGACGGGCCTGCTGGAACAGACCTTTAATCCCAGCACTCGGGAGGCAGAGGCAGGCAGATATCTCTGTGATTCTGAGGTCCAACTGGTCTACAGAGTGAGTTTGAGGACAACCAAGGTTATATAGAGAATCCCTGTCTCAAAAAAACAAATAAGCAAACAAAGATACAATAAGATATAAAAGAAATTACAAACATACAAAGTTGTTTTGTTTTATTACCAGCAGTGAGGATGGAATGAAGGGCGCTGCCCATACAAGGCAGGATCTCTACCAAAGGGCTATATCCCTCCAAAATCTTTTAAATAGGCAGATTTTGCATTTCAAACCTAAAGAACTGAAATCATCAAAAAAAAGAACTTACATGAATGCAAGCTAAACAAAAAAAATTGTAATAGCGCGTGTGAATATTCCAGAACCAATTCAAAGACTAGAATATGGAAATGGAAAGACAGTAACTTTATACAGCAGAGAAACATGGAAAAAGATACTCATTACCAAGCCGGGCATGGTGGCACGTGCCTTTAATCCCAGCACTCTAGAGGCAGAGACAGACAGATCTCTGTGAGTTCGAGGCCAGCATGATCTACAAAGGGAGTCCAGGACTGTCAGGACTATACAGAGGAACCTTGTCTCAAAAACCAAAAACAAAACAAAAACAAAAAAACACAACCACCCATTACCTAAATCAAATGGTCAAGGTTAACTTCACCAAGGTTCACATTATATTTATTCCCAAAATATAATTAAGGCATTTTGCCTCTGCAGTATTCCCAAAATACAGAACTCCAATCTAATCATGAGAAGGGGAAGGGGGGAACCTCCAACATCTTGTAAACTATTTGACAATAATTCTTAAAAACTTATTCAGCCAAAACAGTGAGGTAGCTGGGATCATAGTTCAAAGCCAGCCTAAGGTACTTACAAAATCCCAGTCCAACTTTGTCTATGTGGTAAAATACTGACACTGACACACACACACACACTCCTCCAAAGTGTCTCAGTCACGAAAAACAAAAAATATTACTGACCAAGTAAGAAGAAATTACTAAAGACATGATTATTAACGCAGTATGGTAACCTGGGCTAGATCACAGAACAGAAGGACTAAGCATTAAAACGAGTGAGATCAAAGTACCAAGTTAATAGTACAATTTTTTAACATTTATTTATTTTATTATTTTTATGTGTATATCTGGTGCCTATGGAACTCAGAAGTGGGCATCAGATCCTTTGGGACTAAAGTGACAAGATGATTGTGAACATCCATGTGGGTGTTAGGAGTCAAATGTTGGGTTTTTGGCAAGAACAAGTGCTCTTACCCACTAATCAACTCTCCAGACCCCTCATAGCATATATATGTAAACAACTATCAGTAAGTGTAACTGTTGCCTTTATTGAGATCTGGACATTCTAGATGCTGGGAATGCAAAACTCATAGTTGTAGCATCACCTCTGAGCAACCAAAATCATTTTCTTCTAAATATTCTCTTCACTCATACTTCAACCTATTGAATAACTTCTGCAAATGCCTGTGATACATCAGTGCTATTTCCAGTTATGCAAATGTCAGTCATGAAGACAAGGAAGTCTATGTCCCTATGCAGGTAAATCCTAAAGGAAAACACTCAGACGGCAAGTTATAAAATAAATGCCATTAAAAAGGAGAACTATTTGTCTCACCGCTGTTCTGTGTGCAGTAGAGGAAAAGTAACTACTTCCAAAAAGTAAAAAACAGGATTTTATTTTGTTTTGTTTTGTTTTACTAAGACAGGATTTCTCTGTGTAGTTCCTGGCTGGCCTCAAACTCACAGAGATCCTCCTGCCTCTGCCTCCCAAATGCTGGGATTAAAGGTGTGTGACAAATAATAGTGACTACAGGGCTACACAGAGAAACTGTCTCAAAAAAAAAACAAACAAACAATAAAAAAAAACTCAGCAGCAGCAGCGGCAGCTAGGAAATATATCAAAATCAAGTGTGACATAAATTACTCTTCCCCACAGCTCCCCTGAGAATTATACCAAAATACACTGTAATTAATGGAAGAGATATGTAGTAACTTGCACAGGGCATGCTGAACAGGGAGGTGCAGAGAGGAAGGAATAAAGCGGACAGCCAGAGGCTGAGGAGATTCCTTAGCAGTTAGAACACTGCTCCTCAGGAAGACCCAAGCTTGGCTCGTAGCACCCCAACATCAGGCAGCTCACTACTGCCAGCTCAGGGTAACAAACCAACATATTCATGTGCATATACCCACACACAGATACACATAATAATGTTTTAAAATTTATCTTAAAAAAAAAAAAAGGTGGTAACCATTACAATAAAGAGTTTTAGCCAGCTGTAGTGGTGTATTCCTTTAATCTAACTAAGTACTTGGGAGGCAGAACCAGGCAAACAAATCTCTGTGAGTCTGAGGCCAGCCTCCTGTGAGCTCTATATGTGAGTAAATGGTGACTTCCAGGACAGACAGAACTATATAGAAAGACCCTGCCTTTAAAATAACAGCAATAAATTTAAAAAAGAGTTCTAAAGGAGTAGGATTGTAGCTCAATGGTAAAGTGTTTGCCTGTGTTTGAATGAGAAATGTCCCCACAGACTCGATATGGGGGTTATGAGCCTCTGAGAAGTTGTAGCCTTGTTTGAGGAAGCATGTCACTATGGGTGGGATTTGCGGGTATACAGCCTCGCCTCACTTCCAGTTCTTTCTGCTTCATATCTAACCCTGAAAATATGATCTCTCAGTTTCCTTCCCCTGCTACAGTGTCAAGCCCCGCCACTATTTCTCCCTCTGGACCCATAGACTAAAATAAATTCTTTCTTTCATAAGTTGCTTTTGTTCATGGTGTTTTATGACAGTCAATAAAAAGTAAATAATACTCCCAGTATAGACAAGACCCTAGACCCAATCCTTAGCACTCAAGAAAGAAAATACTGGGCATGGTGACACATTTCTGTAATCCCAACACTCAAGAAGCTGAAGCAGGAGGATTATCAGGAGTTCAGGGGTCAAGGCCTTGAACACAGCAAGACTTGTCTGAAAAGAATAACAAAGGATCTGGGTTTGGGCTTATTGTTTTCTTGCAATGATGGAGATTCAATGCTGTGGCTCACTCATGCTAGACAAGTGTTCTACAACTGAAGCACATTCCCAACCTCTTCTTTCCTTTTTTATAACTGTCAAGGAAGTAGAAAGGATTTTTAAAGGTCAGAGGTTCCCAAATAAAATCTCTTAGGGATCCCCAAGACCCTTTCAGAAATTATGGTTTTCTTAATAATATTAAATTTCAAATTTTTCATAATACTGAAACATTATTTGCTGCCTTCACTGGATTGGTATTTGCCCTGATGTTTCCTTGGAGGACATTTGAACTTCAGACATCCTACTAGCAGGTACAAAAAAAAAAAACCAGTAGTACTTACTACATCCTTCACCTCCACATTTTCAACTAAAGTTTTATATAGATAATGTCCTTGATAAAGCTATAAATACTGGACAATTCATTTCAATCCTTGGGTGCACAACTTTTCATAAATAGGAGATGGCTAGGTCAAGAAAGGGCATGACTGAGCTGGAAGAGAAGTAGTCACTTATAAACAGAACACCATTTTTTTTTTTGAAGGAGTAACTGACAAATGATGGTTACTTAATCTTGGGTATTTAACAGACATTTCCTTGAAAATGAACAATGAACCTGTCACATCAAGGGAAAAGCTGACAATATTTATTGCTAAATTATACATTTCAGACTTTTGAATTTTGCAAAACTTGCTTCTACCACTATGGGTTTAACAGCTTTCCAAGTCAAAAAATGTTCTGAAGAGAATGGTAATATTAAAAAGAGTGAATCTTTGCCGGGCGGTGGTGGCGCACGCCTTTAATCCCAGCACTTGGGAGGCAGAGGCAGGCGGATCTTTGTGAGTTCGAGGCCAGCCTGGTCTACAAAGTGAGTCCAGGACAGCCAAGGATACACAGAGAAACCCTGTCTCGAAAAACCAAAAAAAAAAAAAAAAAAGAGTGAATCTTTGACAATTAACAATGAAGTGTGTAAACAATTGGGAGATCTTATAACTCAAGGAATAAATATTTTCAAAACGACTAATGCACGGTGTTTAAAGAAAATCCTAACAGATGAAAGATTAATTCAGAATAAAAGGTGCACCAACTGATCATCACAAAAACTAAGTATTATAGCTTCAAATCCTATACTGCAATTAATCCTTAAGTAACTACCCTCAGGGGTCCAACCATTTAGACTGTGGTGACAGGTCCACATGTACATTAAATTTGTGTAATAATGTCAGTCGACAGGATGTCAATAATATAATTTTTACAGGGAAATTAACAATTGTTGGGTTTCACGGTTGCATCAAAAGACATGCATACTTGTCTGAAAAGTCTTTGAAAATACTTTGCTTATTCAAACACCTACATGGGGCCAGATACTACTGACATACCTCAAGAAAATGTATACAAGAGGGCCAAAACAGCAGGAGATAAAAGAATACATCTGTTTTCCATTAAACAACACATTAAAGATATTTGTGAAAATATCATTTAGGCTATTTTCATCATTTCCAAGACCAATATTTTCATTTAAAATGTCATTTCAATTAACAAGTGTAATGTCACTTTTTTTTAATGCACAAAAAGTATCTTACTCATAAATAATGGACAGATTTAACCTACATAAGCAACCACCTGTACAGAAAGAGAACACCAAAAGGTATAAATGAGATGGGGGTGGGGTGTGCTGGGAATATGGTTCAGAGAGGGCAGTGCTTATCATACACCTAAAAGAACCTATTCCCGGCACCCACAAAAAAGGCTAAGCTTGCTGGCAATGGACTTTGCAAGGTTGTAACTGGGAGAGAGAAAGACAAGTAGACTCCTGATGGTGGCTAATCTGCAATGGTATTCTAATCAGTGAGCACGGGTCCCAAAATGAGACCTTGGGGGTGGGGGGTGTTAAGATAGATCCTAAGGAACTACACTTAATGGTGACTGACCTATTGACCTACATACACACAGATACACAGAGCCACACATATACACACATAAAAATTATGTGACTTCTCAATGTATACATCAATTCAATCTTTTCAATTTAATCTATAAAATAATCCTAATGCTTTTTTTTCTTTAACTTTTATTTTATTTTATGGGTCTGGGTTATTGTGCCTGTGTGTATCTGTGTACTATGTGTATGCCTGGTGGCCACAGAAGGCAGACGAGGGTGTCAGATTCCCCAGAACTGTAATTATAGATGCTGTGAGACATAAGGATGCTGGGAATTGAACCTAGATCTTCTGGAACAGCAGCCAGTGCTCTTTTTTTTTTTTTTTTTTTGGTTTTTTCAAGACAGGGTTTCTCTGAATATCTCTGGCTGTCCTGGACTCGCTTTGTAGACCAGGCTGGCCTCGAACTCACAAAGATCCGCCTGCCTCTGCCTCCCAAGTGCTGGGATTAAAGGCGTGCGCCACCACCGCCATGCAGCCAGTGCTCTTAACTACTGAGCCAACTCTCCAGCCCCTGGAATACATTTTCAATTTTTATATCTTATTCTGGTTTCAAAATCACAAATCTTCCCCTTTATCAGATCTGAGGCAGAACAGCACTGCTGGCAACTTAATACCTGAAACAGAAGAAAAGGACTAGTCAATCTGACTCCTAAGGCAAAGGGGGAATATTTTATTCTGTTTCTGAGTGGGAGGCCTCATGTATCAAAGGCTGGCTGGCCTGAAACCCTATGGCTGAGGAAAACTTAAGATTCTCTCATTCCCACCTCCCAAACATTGGGCTTGCATGCCTGGTTTTATGTGGTGCGGGGGATCAAATTCAGGTCCTCAACTACGCTATGCAAACACTCTAAAGCTGAACCACATCCCCAGTCCCAAGAGAAAGACATTTTTTAAGGATATCATAAATCAGTCAAAAAAAGCTCAAAACAGGGATAAATTAGGCAATTACTGATAATTTTTTTTTTAATCTGTAAGAGCTTTTTCCAGGTCTATAAAGACTTGTGGTGGTATTTTGATAGGAATTGCATTGAATCCGTATATTGCTTTTGGTAGGATGGCCATTTTTATTATGTTGATCCTACCTATCCATGAGCATGGGAGATCTTTCCATCTTCTGGTGTCCTCTTCAATTTTCTTTCTTCAAGGAAGATCTTTCCATCTTCTGGTGTCCTCTTCAATTTTCTTTCTTCAAGGACTTGAAGTTCTTGTCATACAGGTCTTTCATTTGCTTGATTAGAGTTATCCCCAGGTATTTTATATTGCTTGTGGCTATTGTGAATGGTGTTGTTTCCCTAATTTCTTTCTCACCCCATTTATTTTTTGTATAAAGAAGGGCTTCTGATTTTTTGAATTAATTTTGTATCCACCCATCTTGCTGAAAGTGTTTATCAGCTGTAACAGTTCTCTGGTTGAATTTTGGGGTCGCTTATGTATACTATCATTATCGTCTGCAAATAGGGATAATTTGACTTCGTTTCCAATTTGTATCCCCTTGATCTCCTTTAGTTGTCTTATTGCTCTAGCAAGAACTTCAAGTACTATGTTGAAGAGATATGGTGAAAGTGGACATCCTTGTCTTGTCCCTGAGTTTAGAGAAAATGCTTCAAGTTTCTCTCCATTTAATTTGATGTTGGCTACTGACTTGCTGTATATCACCTTTATTATTTCTAGGTATGGTCCTTGTATGCCCGTTCTCTCTAGAACTTTTAGCATGAAGGGGTGTTGGATTTTGTCAAATGCTTTTTCAGCATCCAGCAAGATGATCATGTGGTTTTTTTTTCTTTCAGCTTGTTCATATGGTGAATTATGTTGATGTATTTTCGTATGTCGAACCATCCTTGCATTCCTGGGATGAAGCCTACTTGATCATGGTGTATGATGCTTTTGATGTGTTCTTGGATTCGGTTTGTCAGTATTTTATTAAGTATTTTTGCATCCATGTTCATGAGGGAAATTGGTCTGAAGTTCTCTTTCTTTGTTGGGTCTTTGTGTGGTTTAGGAGTCAGGGTGACTATGGCCTCCTAGGATGAGTTTGGCAGTGTTCCTTCTGATTCTATTTTGTGGAAGAGTTTGAAGAGTATTGGTATTAGCTCTTCTTTGAAGGTCTGGTAGAATTCTGCGCTGAAACCATCTGGCCCTGGGCTTTTTTGGTTGGGAGATTTTTTAATAACTTTCTATTTCCTTAGGGGTTATAGGGCTGGAATGGATAAAAACAACAACAACAAAAAAAACTGTGGTACATCTACATAATGGAATACTACTCAGCCATCAGAAACAACGAAATTATGCAATTTGCAGCCAAATGGATGGAACCAGAGAAGCTCATCCTGAGTGAGCTAACCCAGACTCAGAAAGATGCACATGGCATCTATTCACTTATAATCGGATTTTAGCCATATAGTACAGGATAACTATACTACAACCAATGCACCAGAGGGAAGAGGAACATAAACTTTGTATCCTGTCAGTGAGACACTTTGCCCTAGTGGTGCTGCCTTGTAGGTCCCCAGTGTATGAGGAGGCTCTTGGCCCTCATATGACTGCTGAACTGGGGTGGGGGACTGTTATGTAGGGACACTCCACTCCAAAGGAGTGGAATGGAAAGGATAGGGGGTAGAGGGTGGGAGGGCGGGACTGGGAGGGGTGGAAAGAGGACACTGTGATGAAGATATAACCTGAAGCAATAAATAAATATTTTTAAAAATCAGTAAGAGCAAAAGTTATTTTATTACTCTTACTTTTCAAAGCTGTACTTATGCTCAGTGGTAGAGAGTACTTGTAGAGCAAGAACCAGGCCCTGTGTTCTATTCCTAAGCACCACGGTGAAAGGACATTACACTGTGTTTTGTGCCTTCAGTCTCAAATAACTTAATCTCTGACTATTTCAATTTTAGATGAAGCTTCTGTAATATGACAGTTTTCACATCTTTTTCTCAGAGCAGCAGCTAATAAAATTCTTAAATTACTTCTATCACCTTTTCTAGTAATCCAATATTAGAGGGTATTATTTCTTTCCATAATGATTAACATCCCAAGCCAAACTGTTATTGCCATATCTTTTTTGTAAATAAAGTTTTATTGAAAAAACTGCTACCTATTCATTTACACAATAACTACAAGTACTTTCGCAATGCAAAGACAGAACTGAAGAGGTGCAAAGGCATATATAATATAGCCTGCAAAAATTAATGTATTAACGATCTGAGCCTTTAGAAAACACTTAAATGTTTTCATTTCAACTGAAGATGAAAATTCCAATACAGGAGATCTTATCACTGCTTAGGGCAATGGTTCTCAACCTTCCTAATGCTGTAATCCTTTAATAAGACAGTTCAGTTCATATTGTGGTGACCCCAACAATAAATTATTTTTGTTGCCACTTTACAACTGTAATTTCTTTGTTATAATGTAAATATCTGTGTTTTCCATTGGTCTTAGGCAATCCCTATGAAAGGATCATTCTACCCAACCCTGGGGGTCGTGACCCACAGATTGAGAACCACTGGCCTAGAGTAAGAATTATACCTTGCTGTTCATTTGGCTCCAAAACAAGGGAAAGACACACACACACACACACACACACAAAAAAAAAAAAAAAAAAAAAAAAAAAAAAAAAAAAAAAAAAAAAAACAGAAAACAAGTTAAGTTCCTCTAGGGAAAAAAAAATAAGGGTTGCAGGGTACTGATGGCCCACACCTTTAATTCCATCACTCAGGAGACAGAGGCAGGTGGATCTCTGTGGGTTCAAGGCCAGCTTGGTCTACAGAGAGAATCCCAGGACAGTCAGAGATACACAAAGGAACCCTGTCACACACAAAAAAAGAAGCAAAACAAACTCAGATTCCATTCATAAACTACCTCTAGGAAATAAAGTGAGAGAGAATGAAAATATAATGCATGTCTGTCCTCTAAGAATCAGGTGTAGAATCAAAAAATGTATACATAGGGCTGGTTGTAAGCATAATATTATTGTGCACTGTGTAAAGATTCAAATGCTGATTTGTCTCCCTCATATCTGCTTTCAAGCCTTATTCTGAGAATCTCCTCTCTCAATGTTATCTAGACATTGTTCCCCAATTGTTCTCTGGTAGGTCAGTAAAGAAGCTGAACAGCCAATGACTGAGCAAGGGAGAAACTAGAGCTGGACTTTCTGCCAGCCAGAGGAGAGAGAGAGGAAGTGAAGATTCAGCTGTGAAGAGAGGTCCAAGAGAAATGATAAGAATACAGCTGGAGCTGGGCGGTGGTGGCGCATGCCTTTAATCCCAGCAGTTCAAGGCCAGCCTGGTCTACAAAGTGAGTCCAGGACAGCCAGGGCTGTTACACAGAGAAACCCTGTCTCAAAAAACCAAAAAAAAAAAAAAAAAGAATACAGCTAGAGCAGAGAAAGCCATAAAATGCAAGTCAGGTCTTAGAGATTTTGGCTGGGAGGTAGCCAGATTACTTTAGGGGATTAAAATAGATTAATACTACTCAGTTGTTTTACCCTAAAGCTGCTAAATAAATACTCCCGTCTCAATTATCGGGGTGCCTGGTTAAAGAGGAAAAACTGCAACACACTTTTAAATTTGCACTAACAACTGGCAACCTGAGTTCAACCCCTGGGCCTTCCACAGTAGGAGACAGATTCCTACAAGGTGTTATCTGACCTCCACTACGGCACTTAGGTATATGCACACACTCATGCACACATAAACATGCTAAATAAATGAAATAAAAATTAAAGATGGCTTTGCAGTCTACATAAACAAAAGCCCTGCCATGCATAACACATGAACACAGAAGCAACCCCATTGACATCACTATGGCTGCTAAACATTACTCTCCAGGTGGGTACTAGCCAACACCATTTGAGAAGAAATAAACTAAAAACTAAAGGGAAAAACTTGGTAAGTAGGTAAAATTATCACTAAATGCAAATATGACTATATTCCTAAGAAAGTAACAGAACCAACCCCAATACTGGGGGTGTTTTGTTTTGTTTGAGACAGGGTTTCTCTATGTAGCCCTGGATGTCCTAGAACTCAGAGATCTGTCTGCCTGTGCCTTCTGAGGGCTGGCACTAAAGGCATGCACCACCATACCTGGCATGGCTCACAACCTTAATCCCACCACTTGGAAGGCAGAGGCAGGCAGATCTCTGTGAGTTCGAGGCCAGCCTGGCTTACAAAGTGAGTCCAGGACAACCAGGGCTACACAGAGAAACCCTGTCTCAAAAAAAACAAAAAGAAAAAAAAAGTAAACAAGGAAAAGCTAGGTATGGTGTTGTATATCTGAAGGTCCTGTGTGAAATAAATAAATATCCAGAAATTCCTGAAACAGAAGAGAAATAGTAACTTTAAAACTACTATAATAAAAAACTGTAGCCAGGTGTGGTGGCACACGCCTTTAATCAGAACACTTGGGAGGTAGAGGTAAGCAGATCTGTGACTTCCAGGCCAGCCTGGTCTACAAAGCAAGTTCCAGGACAGCCACAGTTATTACACAAAGAAACTCTGTTTCAAAAAAAAAGAACTGTATTAATAGACCCAAGAATAAGTCAATGAAATCAAATAGGCTGTCTGGCGGGAGACACAAAACACTAAAATTCAATATAATCATAAAGCTAAAATTTCATACTATGTTCAAAAATCGAGTATAAAACAGATACTATAGTAATGGCAATAAAGTAGGCCCATATCTCAAATTTCATTATCATAAACTCAAAATGGATAAAAGAGGGAAATGTAAAAGTGAATTAATGAAACAATTAGAAGCAGACACTGGGAAGCAAGCCAGAAGCACATAATGAGAACTCACACAGAAGGCATGAAAAAAAATTTACAGAACATCACAAACTTCTTAGAGCCAAGCATGTTTCCATATGTCTGTCCTAGAACTCAGAAGGCTGAGGCAAGAGGGTGGCTTCAAATACAAGGCCAACCTGCAATATATAGCAAGGTCCAGGCTAGCCAGCAACACAGTAAGAAGTGACAAAATCCAGGAGAGGGGAAAGGGGGCTCAACAGTTAAGACCCCTTCCTCTTCTTCCACATGAACTGAGTTCAGTTCCCAGCACTTACATCAGGCAGTTCACAACCCACCAAGGGATCCAATGTCCTCTTCTGGCCTCCTCAAGTACTGAACTCAGGTGCACAAACTCATACATAGACACACACATATATACATAAATAAAATATTTTTTAAATTTTAAAATGAAGCCAGGCATAGTGGCACACATCTTTAATCCCAGCACTCAGGAGGGAGGCAGAGGCATGCAGATCTCTTTGAGTTCAAGGCCAGCCTGGTCTACAGAGTGAGTTCCAGAACAGCCAAGGACAACCAAAGCTGTTACACAGAAAAACCCTGTCTCGGAAAACCAAAAAAGAGAAAAGAAAAAGAAAAACCAATAAATAAATGAATGAATGAATGAATGAATGAATGAATGAATAAATAGATAGATAAATAGATAAATAAATAAATAAAAAGGAAAGCCAGCTGTGGTGGCACATCCCTATAATCCTAGTCTTCCCGAGGTAGAAGCAGGGCTGCTGAGGTGACTCAGCAGGTCAAGGCACTTGTTGCCAAGCATCATGTCTTGCATTCAATCCCCAGGACTAACATAGTAGATGAAGAAAATCATCTCCAAGTTGTCCCCTAAGGACCACCACACACATGCCACAGCATGCCCAACAGCGGACATGGACACACCCATACACACACAAAATTGAATGAATGAATTAATTAACCAACGAACGAATGAACGAATATAATTTTTAGAAAGGTTAAGGCCAAGTGTAGTACTGCATTCCTTTAATCTCAGCACTCAGGAGGCTGAAGCAAGTGGATCTTTCTGAGCCAGTCTACATATCTACACTCTGCGTGAGTTCCAGGACAGACAAGGCTACATAGTGAGACCCTGCCCCACACCCCACCCCACAAAAACAACATATTTTCAAGAGACACAGTAAAGAGGACCATTTCATTAGGCATGGTGCCACACACCTTTATATCCCAGAACTCAGGAGGCAGAGGCAGATGGATCTGTGTGAGTTCAAGGGCAGCCAGGTCTACATAGCAAGTTCCAGACCAGCCAGCTACATAATGAGACCATATATATATATCATTCCAAGGTGAAAGCCAGACTGCTAGTTTACATACTGAGTTCCAGTCCAGACAAGGCTACTGAGACCCTAAGCAAAAATAAAATAAAATGGAGCTGTGATTACAGTACAGGCAAGTATGTGCTTAAAATTTAACATATGCTGTCTGGAGATGGCTCAGCAGTAAAGGGTAAAACTTAAGAAACTTAGGCAGTTAAGATAGAAAGAGGAGTTAAGTAACAGCTATTGCAAAGAACCCACATTTGGTTGTCAGCACCCATATCAGACAACTACCTGCAATTTCACCTCCAAGGGAACCCTACATCTTTATCCCCTACAGGCACCAGTACTTGCTTTGGGTTCAATACCCAGCACCCCTTCCCAAAAATATTCATCAAGAAAGAACTCCCTCTTGAGTTGTTCCCTTAAGCAGGCACAGAGTATGACATCCAGGGACTGGAACAAGACTTAGTGATTAAGAGCACTGGTGGCTCTTCCAGGGGATCCAGGTTCAATGCTACTGTTCATGTGGTAAGTCACAACCATCTGTAATTCCAGTTCCAGGGGATCCAACGCCCTCTTCTGGCCTCAGTGGCCACCAAAAACACAAGCTGTGCACAAACACACATGCAGGCAAAGCACCCATGCACATAATAAAGTGTGGCATTCTACAAAGCAAAACAAATATCAACTTGTGTAAAATAATAATTTCCATTGCTCAGAGGCTATAAATCACTGAAGCTACTAGCATCCTGGATAGAAATATTTCACTCATATTATGAGACACTTAAAAGAAACCCCAAAACATAATGTTTGATAGAATTAAACAAGTAAACAAAAAACTCAAATAGGAAGCCCAATGTGGTAGTACATGCCTAATCCCCAACATTCAGGAGGTGGAGGCAGGAGTTCATGGTCATCCTCACCTACAGAACAAAATTTAGGTCAGTCTGGGATACATTAAGACTCTCTATTTTTTTTTAATTTTTTAAAAATGTAGATGAAGTTAGTTCAGTGATAGGCCCTGGGTTCAAGCCCCATCACTACCAAAAAAAAAAAAAAAAAAAAGCCACAAGCAGGAGAAAAATTATACCCAAGTTCAGAAATTATAAAAAAAATGTTTAATAGAAAGACCAAATAGCTACTATTTGAAAGACATTGTTAGGGCTAGGAATGATGGCGCACACCTTTAATCCCAGCACTCAGGACACAGAGGCAGGCAGATCTCTGTGAGTTCAAGGCCAGCCTGGTCTACAAAGGAGTCCAGGACAGCCAGGGCTACACACAGTAACTCTGTCTCAAAAAAAAAAAACAACAAAAAAAAAATTGTTAAAGACATTGTTAGGATATGGAAACAAAAGAAAAATAATTGGAGGGGGTAGAGTTCAGCTGGTAAAGAGCTTGCTGCACAAGGATGAGGCTCTGAGTTCAAGCCCCTAGAACTATTATAAAACATCTGGCATAATGGCACACACTTTCAGCCCCAACTCTGGGGAGGCACAGACAGGTGGATCCCTGGGGTTTGCTGGCCAGCCATCTAGCTTAATCAGTAACTACCAAGGCAGTGAAAGAGACTTTCTCAAAAATACAGAGTAGACAGCCTCTGAGGAATGACACCAAGGCTGACTTTCTGGACATCACACACACACACACACACACACACACACACATGTGCATGCACACACACACACACACACACACACACACGTGCATACACACACACACACACACACACACACACGTGCACACACACACACACACACACACACACACACACACGGCCTGGAGAGATAGCTCTACAGTTAGGAGCGATGGATGCCCTTGCAGAAGTGAGTTAGGCAGCACACAACCACAACTCTAGGGGATCCATTTCCTTTGGTCTGTATGGGCACCTATACCTACACATGCACAGACAAACACACATACACATTAAAAACAATAAAAATAAGCTGGGCACAAGCCTTTAATCCCAGCACTCAGGAAGCAGAGGCAGGTGGATCTCTGTGAGTTCAAGGCCAGCCTGGTCTACAGTGAGTTCCAGGACAGCCAGGGCTGTTACAGAGAGAAACACCATCTCAAAAAAAAAATTAGTAAAATAATAATAATAATAATAACACATTAGGCTGGGCGTGGTGGCGCACGCCTTTAATCCCAGCACTCAGGGCACAGAGGCAGGCAGATCTCTATAAATTCAAGGCCAGCCTGGTCTACAAAATGAGTCCACAATAGCCAAGGCTATACAGAGAAACCCTGTCTCTGAAAACACTCACACACATATTTAACGTCAACATTGGAAATAGATCTCTTTGAGTTTAAGCCCAGTCTAGTCTACAAAGTGAGTACCAGGCCAGCAGGGCTACCTGAAAGACTCTGTCTCTAATAACAATAATTACTATCATTATCAATTAATATCCCAAGCCAAGACATGTTCAATGGTGCAAAAATAACATGACTGTTATGGGAACAACTGCCTTCTGACTGAATCTGTGGCCTGCTACACTGGAGGGAATTGGTGCCAGGCACATTAAACCTGGCCAAACATTCATGGCTGGCTTTAAGAAGAGAACCTACTGCTGTTATTTAGCCAAACTGAACTGGTGTCAAACTGTACCCTAAACATTTATGTTTAAAGTTTCTGTTTTCAGTGAGCAGCACTTAATTTAGGGTTTCATAGCTGGTCAAAGTGCAAAGAATAAGTGATCCATGAATGTTTGGGCCCGAACAGGACACCAAGTCACCCCTCTAAGACTCGGGGAACGACACAAAAGGGGGTTTCGGTAGAAAGGATTAAGAGGCAGAAGATGGTAGGAGTGATATTAAACACTGTATCTGGACATGACATAGCCACTTTACTCATGAACTTACAGCAGCTGTGATCAACTGAACTCATGGAGCCAGCTGACCTCCCAACACGGATGGGGAAGGGACTCATCGGCAGTTATTGACTGCTGGGGCACAGAAGTCATTCTCTTCAATGATATAGCTACAGTAGGAAGCTGCCCATTCTCCAGGAAATAATCTCCCACCCATACTTTTTTAAAGAGCTCCAATTAAACTGCCAGTGGATGACAAAAACAAACAAAATAAGAGGCTTTTGTTGAAAAGAATGGGTCAGTGTGAATGAGAAAGAGATAAGAAGGTAATGAAAGATGAAAATTACCAAAAATACAATATCCATGTATGAAACTGTTAATAAGATATGGGTAAACTTTAAAAGCACTGTACTAATTGAAATAAACCATACAAAAAAGAAAAGTTCTTGGAGCTGGGGAGAACAGAAAGTCCCTACTTAAAGGACAGTGACTTTCACCTGAAGGAGAAAACACTGTGGACAGAGATGGTGGTAATGGATGCAAACACTGTATATACTAAACACCAGGGAACTATACACTCAAGTAATATCACAATGATAAAAGTTAGATTAGCACTCAGAAAGCAGAGGCAGGTGAATCTGTGAGTTTAAGGCCAGCTTGTCTACAAAGAAGGTCCAAGACAGCCAGGGCTCTGTTCCACAGAGAAACCCTATTTCAAAAAACCAAAACAAAAAACAAACAAAAGTTAGATTAGATATTCTGCTCCAAATTTTTAAAAAGTATCTTTTTATACCTAGGTCCTTAGCCAACAGTTTTTGCTATCAAGGTGATTACAGTGGACTCATTTTTATTTTGAAGGTATTTTGAGCCATACTATATGACTCTGAGAGGTGGAGGGTAGGTGGTAAATTAATTATTCATCTCCTTAGAGTAGTTGAGCCCCACCTACCTGAGTAAACTCCAGTAAACATCCAAATACCAACATCTAGATGAGTTTCTGTGGGTGGCAATACTTCATACATGTCACATATCACAGTATATAGGAAAGGATAGCAGCCTTCTCTGTTTCTCCTGAACATCATCACCTCAAGAGATTTCTCCTCTGCTAATTTTAATCTATCTTTTTCTGTGTAAAAAATTGTATCCGTAAGTATAACAGCTTTTCTGAATTCTACGGGTCCTTCTAACCAATCATCACACCCTACAGTAGTCTTAGTGGCCTACAGACAGAAAAACATACATCATTGTTCTGGCTAGCCTTTCAACTCAACAGCCGGGACACCTGAAAGGAGAAGTCTCAACTGAAGAAATGTTCGATCAAACTGGTCCATGGGCACGTCTGTGGGGGACTATCGTAATTACTAACTGATACAGGAGGATGCAGATCACCACGGAGGAGGAATCACCACGGAGGAGCCACCCCTGGTCCTTGGTGCTAAAAGAAAGCAAGCTGAGCAAGCCATGGAATCAAAGGGGTACACCAGTAAGCAGTGCTTTAGGTCATGACTGCTCAGTGATGACTGTTACCTGCAAACGTGAGATGAAATAAACCCTAGGCAGGGAGTTCTGGAGTGAATAAGACAACTGCCATAACATGAATTTGTGAGAACCCAGACAGCAAGCCAGCAAGAAACATTTCTCTATGGTTTTTGCTTCAGGTTACTTTATGAGTTCCTCCCCTGACTTGCCTCAGTGATGTTCTGGAAACACAAACTCCCTTTCTTCTCCTAAGCTGCTTTTGGGCAAAGTATTTTATCACAGCAACAGAAAAGAAACTTACAATAACTATGTAAGGTTTTTTTGGTTTTTCCTCTTGTTTTTTGTTTTTGTTTAGGGTTTTTGAGTTGGCTTTTTGTTTGTTTGGTTGGTTGGTTGATTTTTTGAGACAGTGTTTCTCTATGCATCCCTGGCTATCCTAGACTCACTTTGTGGACCAGGCTGGCCTCAAACTCAGAGATCTGCCTGCTCTGCCTCTGAGTGCTGGGATTAAGAGCGTACAACTACGTAAGTATTAGCCATGAGAAAGTTGAACTGTTAACAGGCTATAGCACCCTGAGCACATCCACTCACATGGGATCTTAGAAAATATGCACGGGGCATGCCTTGGAAGGTAAGAAGCAAGCACATTCTAGAAAGCAACTAAAAGAAACAATCATTGAGTAAAACCAAAGGGCAGGGGAACCAATTCCCAATTATACTTAGAATTTCAACAGGGCTTTGAGGAATAGTTAGAAATAAAAAGAAGCCAGGTGTGGTAGCACACACCTTTAATCCCAGCACAGGCAGATGGATCTCTGTGAGTTCGAGGTCAACCTAGTCTTCTTGGTCTACAAAGCCAGTCCAGGACAGTCAGGGCTCTGCTCCACAGAGAAACCCTGTCTTGAAAAACAAAACAAAACAAACAAATAAACAAAAAGAATAATACTCCAACTTTATCTAATTACAAAGAGAGCATCCAACCACATACACAATTAAAGAAAACATACAATATTTCCAGAAGAAAATGGGAGACTCAGCGGAGCAGATTAGATCATGGGCCATACGTGAGTCTCCTGCAAGTTGTCAGGCTCAAGAAAGAAAATGAATACAACGTTTCCTTAATTTATTTGATCATAAATCTTTCAAGCAAAAGGCACCTCAAGGACTACTGTTTCCCAGAACACTGTGAGGAAAGCTACTTTCATCGATTCATAACATTCCTTCCTATTTTCCCTTCAAACTATAACTAACAAAATACAGGAATCAATGAAAATTTTCCTTTCCTTGATCATCACCCAGAATTATGAAGTGCAAGCAAAAGCCCTAAAACAAGAATAAGCTTCACATCTTTAGGAAACAGCCTGGAGGCCAGAATGGCTGAAACAGCACAAAAGAAGAAAAAAAATGATAGGATATAAAATCACAGTTAAGCTGAGATAACAGTACTAAAGACCTTGCATCTTGGTAAAAAGTTTTAAAGTAATTTTAAGAAAATATCTGATTTATATTTTAATTTTTTTAAGATTTATTTGATATTAATGTATTTCTTACATGTATGAGTGCTTTGCCTACAAATATGTATGTGTACCATATGCAAGTCTGGTATTCATGAAAGTGATTTCTTGTTTTGTTTGTTTTTTGGTTTGGGGGGAGGGAGGGTTGTAGCCCTGGCTGTCCTATAGACCAGGCTGGCCTTGAACTCAGAGATCCACCTGCCTCTTTGCCTACCACGTGCTGGGATTAAAGGTGTGTGGCCACCATGACCTGGCATATTTAGATTTTTTTAAAGATCTCTCTCTTAGCCAGGCGTGGTGTCGCACGCCTTTAATCCCAGCACTCTGAAGGCAGAGGCAGGCCAATCTCTTCAAGTTCAAGGCCAGCCTGGTCTACAAAGAAGAGTCCAGGACAGCCAGGACTACACAGAGAGAAACCCTGTCTCGAAAAAAAAAAATATCTCTGCACCTATATGAAGAAGAAAATGGAAACTGGGCAACTAGTAGGAAGCTCTGCTAGTTATGTAAGAAATAGCTAAGACCAGAGTAGCTTAGGCTAGAATTACATGGGTTTGCCAAAGAAAAGTGCTCAGGTAAATCTGCATGAACGTTGTTGACTGGCTTTGCCTTTCTATACCTATTTCATTTGTATTTTGCATGTGTTAGTGTTTGCCTGAATATGTGTCTGCACGCCACATTTGTAGAGGCAAGAAGAGGCCATCGGACCCCCTGGGCTGGAATCAGTTGTGAGCCGCCATCTGAATCCTGGGAACTGAAATCAGATCCTCTGAGGAGTAATCTGTAGTTTTGTTTTTGTTTATTTTTAGGCTTTTTGAGACAGGGTTTCTCTATGTAACAGCCCTGGCTGTCCTGGAACTCTGTAGACCAGGCTGGCCTTGAACTCACAGAGATCCACCTGCCTCCCTAGTGCTGGGATTAAAGGTGTGCCCACCATGCCCGGCCGTGCTTTCTTAAACACTGTGCCGGGCCTTAAGCACTGTTCCCACCCCTTGTTTTGTGTTTTAATAGTACATACTCAGGACTGAATCCAAAGCCTCACACATGCTAGGTAAGCAAGCACTCTACAACTAGATCCTTAACTGGGTTAAGACAACACAGCATTTTCTTTGCTTGGCACAGGGATATCTCTTTTTTTAAATAATTTTTTTAAAGATTTTATTTATTTGATGTATGAGTGCTCTACGTGCATGGACATCTGCATGCCAGAAGAGGGCATCAGATCTCTTTATTAGATGGTTGTTAGCCACCATGTGGTTGCTGGAAATTGAACTCAGGACCTCTGAAAGATGCCCTTAACCACTGATCCATCTCTCCAGCCCAGCACCAGGATATCTTATTCTCTACAATTTGTCTCCTTATAATATTTTTCCTCAGCTTCTTCCTGTTAGAAATGCTCTAAAGTTCAATCACTGACACTCTTTTTTTCAAATCATATTCATTCCAGTAGTGAGCTAATCCTTATCCAGATATACTCAACTTTATCATCAATAATTCCCAGTTGTGCCAGATGGTGGTGGAACTGGAAGAGAAAAGTGGAGCTCTGTGAGTTCCAGGCCAGCCTGGTCTACAGAGCTAGTTTCAGGACAGCCAGGGCTACACAGAGAAAGGCTGTCTTAAAAAAAAAAAAAAAGAAGGGGCTGGAGAGATGGCTCAGCAGTTAAGAGAATGACTGTTCTTCCAGAGGCCTGGGTTCAATTCCCAGCACCCACATGGCAGCTCACAACTGTTTGTAATCCCTGTTCCAGGGGATTCGACACCCTCATAGACATACATGTAGTCAAAACACCAATGTTCACAAAATAAAAAGATAATTTTTTTAAAAAGTATGCCAGGAATAAGCCTTTAATCCTAGCACTCAGGAGGCAGAGGCAGGTGGTTCTCTGTGAATTCCAGGCTAGCCTGGTCTAAAAAGTGAGTCCCGGACGGCCATGGATACACAGAGAAACCATGTCTCAAAAAAAACCAAATAAATAAATAAAATAGAATGTAAAAATCCAATTGTACACCTTTCCCTAAACTCAAACTCATATTATTATACTGGATTGGATGGCAAATATCTCAAACAGGCCAAAATGGAGTTAACTTTCTTTCACCAAATTTGTGTCTCTTCCATCCATCTTTCCTATTTGAGATAACAATTCCATCCCTGAAACTGATTGGTGATAAACCTAAAGAGACAGACAACCATGGATGGCCTCTCTTTTTCTCAACAGCACTCTCTTCAAGTATGTCAACCAATCCCAATTCTTCCTTCAAATTATATCCACACACCTGGGAGTTATGTTTAGTGGCACAACCTCACCCCTAAGAAAAAGACATACAAAATGTAACCAGGGACCTGAAGATATAACAGCTGTAGTAGACTGGTTGCCTAGCAAGCAAAAAGCCATGGACAAGATCCCAAGTACCAGCCGGGCGGTGGTGGCGCCCGCCTTTAATCCCAGCACTCGGGAGGCAGAGGCAGGCGGATCTCTGTGAGTTTGAGGCCAGCCTGGTATACAAAGTGAGTCCAGGACAGCCAGAGCTACACAGAGAAACCCTGTCTCGAAAAAACCAAAAAAAAAAAAAAAAATCCCAAGTACCACATAAACTGAAAACTGGAGATGGTGGTTCAAGTCTGTAATCCTAGCATGGGAAGGAGGGCAGCATTCCAAAGTCATCTTCTGCTACATAGTGAGTATGAGACCAGTGTGGGCTACATAAGATCCTGCTTCTTTATTAAAAAAAAAAAAGAAAGAAAGAAAGAAAGAAAAAGGAGGGGCTAAGGAGATGGCTCAGCGGTTAAGAGCACTGGCTCCTCTTCCAAACGACCAGGGTTCAAATCCCAGCACCCACATGGCAGTTCACAGCAGTCTGTAATTGCTGGGCATGGTGGTGCATGCCTTTAATCCCAGTGCCTGGGAGGCAGAGGCAGGTGATCTGTGAGTTCAAGGCCAGCCTGATCTACAGAGTGAGTTCCAGGATAGCCAGAGCAACACAGAGAAACCCTGTCTGGGGGGAAAAAAAAAAAAAGGTATAAAATTTCGTTAGTCTCAATAAAAAATCTGAAACTCTCAACTGAAAATCTAGAACTCATCTTAAAATCTTAAATCGATGCCGGGCGGTGGTGGCGCACGCCTTTAATCCCAGCACTTGGGAGGCAGAGGCAGGCGGATCTTTGCGAGTTCGAGGCCAGCCTGGTCTACAAAGCGAGTCCAGGACAGCCAGAGATATTCAGAGAAACCCTGTCTCGAAAAACCAAAAAAAAAAAAAAAAAAAAAAAAATCTTAAATCGATTACAGGTTTAGCTCAACTGGTAAGATTGCTTGCCTATCAATTATATCCCCAGCACTACATAAGCCAGTATGGCGGTCCATGCCTGTAACCCCAGAGACTGGGACATGGGAGAATCATTAGTTCACAGTCATCCTCAGCCACACTGGCAGTTGAAGGCTAGTCTGTGCTAAATGAGATCCTGTCTCAATAAAGGGAAGGTTGGGAGTCGGGGGATCAGAAAGATGCTCAGTGGGTAAAGGAGCCCCTTTGCTGCCAAACCTGACAACCAAACCTCAATCCCCAGAACTCAGGTGGAAGGACAGAACCAACTCCTATATCAAGTTGTCATCTGTCCCCAACTCATTCTATGCACTGCTAATTTTTTTTAATTTTTTGTCAGTATTTATCTGAATAACATTCAGCGAGTATGGTATGCTTTTATATCCTCTCCCATCTTTGATATTTTGTAATTCAAAATATTTGCTTTACAATTATAAAGATACTTTAAAAAATATTTACTTTACAATTTTAAAGATGTTTACTGATTACAAATAGTTCAAATTTCTAAGCTCAAGTTCTAAAAGTGACTCATAAAATGATGTCTCCTCCATGTCTTAGTTTCTCAGCTACAAAATGGAAGGATACATGTCATCAAAGGCCTGGTCTGTCTTAAGTGTTATACCTAATAATAAGGTTATTGTTAAATTCTTTAACATATAAGCATGTTTTATAAACCATAAATGATACACAACTAAAAGTTAGGTGCCCACAATATACTGTGAAAATATTTGAAGTGGAACAGAAAAAATTCAGTGTTGGGGCAGCAGACTCAACAAATCTCTCTGACTCTAACATTAAACTCTACTTTTAGAGTCAAACCAGCTCTTCCACTTACTTGTTACATCTTAAACAAATTACTCAATCTTTGAGTCATACCTATAAATGGAATAATAGCAACTTGGTAGAATAATTTTCTACATTAGAGATTACACACATGTACATGTAGTATAGTTGTGAAAAAAATCTAACGAAGGATTTTTTTAATTCATTATTTTTAATTTTCCTGATAAGACCAGCAATCGAATCCCCTGGATCTAAAGTTACAGGTGGTTGTGAACCACCCAATATGGGAACTAACTGTGTCCTCTTCAAGGGCAGTATGTGATGCCAGGCAGAGGTGATGGTGCACACCTTAAATCCTAGAAGACAGGGCTACAGAGGAAAACCCGGTGAGGGAGAGGGAGGACAGCAATATGTGTCTGTTAACTGCTGAACATCTCTCTAGCCCCATGAAGACTCATTTCTAAAGATTTAATTTGATTTTATATGTATGAGTATTCTGATCGCATGTACGTTAAGTGCACTAGATATGTGCCTGATGTCTGTAGAGGCCAGAAGAGGGTGTTAGTTGCCCTGGAACTACAGTTATAAATGTTTGTAAGCCACCAAGTGGATGCCAGGAACCAAGCCAAGATCCTCTACAAGAGCAGTGAGTGTTCTTAATCACTGAGCCACTTGTCCAGCCCCAAGGGCATTTTTTTTAATTACTTTTATTTTTTGGGTATGGGTGCTTTGCCTACATGTATCTCTAAGCAAACCACATGCATGCCTAGTGCCAAGGAGGCCAGAAGAGGACACTGGATCCCCAGGAACTGAAGTTACAGACGGATGAGTCACCATGTAGGTGCTGTGAATTAAATCCAAGTCCTCTGGAAAAACAACAAATGTTCTTAACCATCAATCCGTCTCAAGAACATTTTTATTTTTATTTTGCTGTCATTCACATCTTCTTCAAATGAACAAAACTGAAGACGCAGATACAAACTACACCACTGAGGTAGAGATGACAATAGTCACTTAGAAACTGCAGGTGAACAGGCGTGGTGGTGCATGTCTTTAATCCCAGCACTTGGGAGACAGAGGCAAGCAGATCTCTGTGAGTTTGAGACCAACTGGAGTTCCAGGGCAGCCAGGGCTATTACACAGAGAAACCCTGCCTCGAAAACAAACAAAAAGTAAAGCTAAATAAAAATAAAATAAATTGCACATGAAAGGATAAGGAAAGGGAGAAATAACTAGCAGTGACCAAGCAATGATGGGATTTGCTTATTAAATTTGTTCTTGCTTGCCTGCTTTTCTCTAAAATTGGCATACAAAGAGTTTACTTTTGGACTGGGGAGATGATTCAGCATTTAAAAGTACTAACTGCTAGTCTAGAGGACGTGGGTTTGATTCCCAGCACCTAAACAGTGGCTTACAATCATCTGTAACTCCAGTTTCAGGTAATCCAATGCCCTCTTCTAAATTCAATGGGCACTGGGCACACAGATGGTATGCAAACTATGTATAGACAAAAACCCATACAAATAAAATAAAAATAAAGACAAAAAGCCAAGCATGGTGGCACACGCCTTTAATCCCAGTACTAGGGAGGCAGAGGCAGGTGGATTTCTCTGAGTTCAAGGCCAGCCTGGTCTACAGAGTTCCAGGATAGCCGGGGATACACAAGAAACCCTGTCTTGAAAAACCAAAAAAAAAAAAAAAAGCCCAAACCATAGATCACAGGCCAGGCATAGTAGCTCAAGCAGTAGGATAGCCATAAGTTTGCAGTTACACAGTGAGTTCTCAAGATAGCTTGCTTACTATTTCAAAGAAGACAATCCTCCCAGGCAGTGGTGGTACACAACTTTAATCCTAGTACTTAAGAGGCAGAAGCGGGCAGATTTCTGAGTTTGAGACCAGACTGGTCTACAGATCTAGCTACAAGACAGCCAGAGCTACATGGAGAAACCCTATCTCAGAAAACAAAACAAAAGACAATCCTTCTTATACCTTTCAGATGATGAGATTACAGGTGTCTACCTCTGCTGCCAATTTTAACCAAACCAGGGCTTCCCCATCAAAAAAAAAAAAGGTTTCTTCTTCTTTTTTTTTTTTTTTTTGGTTTTTCAAGACAGGGTTTCTCTGTGTAACACTCCTGACTGCCTTGGACCCACTTTGTAGACCAGGCTGGCCTCGAACTCACAGAGATCCACCTTCCTCTGCCTCCCAAGTGCTAGGTTTAGAGGCGTGAGCCATCACGTCCAGCCCAAAAAAATGTTAAATGTAATATACTGTGGCTTCATATTCCCAGCATATATACACATATAGTGCCAGTCAGATAAATCAGAGATCTGAATATGAAACATAAAAAGGATCTTGGGGGGAAAAAAAGTAATCCAACAACATTTCAGCAAGTAGAGATGTCAACTAAAAACAAAAAGCACTAATCAACTAACAAAAAGAACTTCTGTAAAATTAAGAACTCTGATTTACCTACACTCAGAGCTTCTTACCAACAGAAGATACTTGCAACACATATACTACTACCAACAGGGACTGTATTAAGAATGAAGATATAAAATCAACATGGAAAAAAAGTAAGCAATCCAGGGAGTGGGGCACAAAAGATTTAACCAACATATCTAAACATCCAAAATCCAAAGGACAGTCAAGTTGGGGTCCCTAACATGAAAAGGTATTCAATCTTATAAAAAATAAAGGAAAAATAATTAAAAAAAAGAAAAGGTATTCAATCTGATTAGTCATTAGAGAAATATAATTAAAACTACAATGCAAGATTGTGGGGCACATAGACTGGGTGACCATGGAAACAGGCATGGAGCTAGAGTGAGGTCAGAGAAGGGTTCAAACCTCAAAGATCTCAAATCTTGAGACTGGCAGAAGTAAGGACCACTCCCTCGCTGTTCCGGCCTGCATGTCACCACGCACATAGCCCCTCGAACTCTCAACCCCACTATTCTCAAGGTAGTTATATAGTCTAGCACCTGGAATGCTGCTCCATGCAAATGAGGTTACCCCAATACCTTAAATCCCAACCATTAAGGTAAATCTACCCTGAAAATCTCTTCCCACTTCCCAAGGTTCATATAGCTCTTGTTCACACCCTGGAATAAAGACACACAAGCTGTTTCACTGAATATCATCTAAGAGAGCTGTACACTAAGATCTTTGGAGAATGCAAACACACACTTGCCCAACTAGGATGTAAGAGTTGTAACATTAAGATCTTCAGAGAAGGCTTTTTCTCCCCCTACTCCATCCCAGCATGCTCCCAGCCAGATCGGGATCCTGCAGACCCCACCCATTCATCCTTCCCCATGTGTGGCAGCGCCTGGACACCCCAAGGGAAGAAGAACTCAGAACCACACAAGGTCACTACACACCTTTCTATAGTAAATAAAAATTTAAAAAACAATAATAATGTCTTGTTAGGGTACTATTGCTATGCTAGAACACATGACCAAAAAAAAGCAACTTGGGGTTTATTGGCTTACATATACTAAATCACAGTCCACTGAGAGAAACCAAGGCAGGAACTCAAACAGAGCAGAAAACTGGAGGCAGGAGAAGAGGCAGAGGCCATGGAGGGGTGTGGTTTACTAGCTTGCTTCTCATAGCTTGCCCAGCCTACTCTTTTATATAACCCAGGCCTACCAGTCCAGGGATAGCACCACCCACAGTGGGCTGGGCCCTCCCTCATCAATTATTAATTAAGAAAATACCCTATAGCTGGGCTTGGTGGCGCACAACTTTAATCCCAACACTCAGGAGGCAGAAGCAGGCAGATTTCTGTGAATTCACGGCTAGTCTGGTCTACAAAGTGAGTCCAGGACAGCCAGGGCTACACAGAGAAACCCTGTCTTGAAAAACCAAAAAAAAAGAAAAAGAAAAGAAAATGGGGTTGCATATAGACTGATCTTATGGAGGCATTTTTCCACTGAGGTTCCCATCTTTCCAATGACTCCAGCCTGTGTCAAACTGACACTAAACTAGCCAGCCCAAACACCTAGGGTTGACAAGCATCTAAATAACAAACGCATGCAATACTGACAGGAATGCAAATTTCTACTAAAAGTTAATACACATGCACCATAGCCTAATAATTCTTCTTTCAATTATATAACCAGAAAAAGTCACAAATACATCTGCCCAAAACAAATATAAAAGTATCCACAGCAGAAAAACTATTAAGAAATGAAATGTCCATCAGTAATAGAATGGATAAAACAAGGCACAGTAATGAGAATGTAGCACAGTAATGAGAATGAATTTATCTCATAAATGCAAAGTTAAGCTAAAGAATTTCAATGAAGAATGTCAGTGTTGGAGCCTTCATGAAGACCTGGCTGCCCTTTGTCCTTCTGGGCATTATCCTGTCTTGTCTAGTCTTCAACCTGTGGTGCTGGCTTTCATAAGCTCCAAGCCCACCAGGCACCCAAGGAGGCCCCTGCCACCTCTTTTGGTCCCAGATTGTTAACCCTCACCCTCAAAGGCAGAGTTCCCTCCTAGGTTGGAAGTAGGGACAGGACTTGGGATGTACGTGCTGAATTTGACTATGAGGCTGTCTGCTGGTTACTCACTGACCACTTAGAGCCTCCTTATCCTCTCTCCCTGGGCTTGTGACCTCACCCTTGTAGCATCCTAACTGCCTTCCGCGGAAAGCTTTCTGTCCCATATAACGACAACAGCCACTGTCACTGGGCTACTACTTCTGCTATCAAGGCACAGTGAGAACAAGGACCTATTGGGTGAAGCAGTGTTCAGAGCTGGATTTGAAGCTGCTTTCTGGCTGGTAGTTGTGTCCCAAAGCGGGGTATGGTGTTCTGAAAGTGCTGCAAGCAAAGAGACATAAAGCCTTCTCAGTTGGCCTAGAATGGACTGGAAGGGCTGGCTAGGCTCTTCCCGTGTCTGCTAGAGCTGTACTAGCATAGTGTGCCCCTCAGCACCACTGATGTTCTGGGCCCTGAACAGCAAGGTCAATGGTGTGCAGCTCCCTATTGAACAAACAGGTAAAGTAAACTCCACTTGTTTCCAGTCCAGGCAGTCCTTGTGCTAGTGATAGAACTCCTTAGATCCAAACTATGAGAAACCCATCAGAGCAGCCAGTGCCACCACAGAACGGATGGGTCTAGTGTAACCCTTCAGAGCAGCCGATGCCACCATGGAGCAGATGGGTCTATGTCAGAATGTTGAGATGGGCTGTGTGCATTCTGCCTCACCCTCTGGTCCACAGGCTCCTTTGTAAAGTGCTCCCTGACAGGAAATAAAGTTTCGAATCAAAAAAAAAAATTAAAGAAAGAAACTCAATGAATATGGTACAAGAATATAAGGAACATAGGTAAGCTAATGTTTCCTGCGGGGTGCAGATGTCTGTTTTGAGAAAGCTCACCTAGCTATTCCACTTTTCTTCACATATGTCACACATGGGGGTAGGGGGATTGAGACAGTGTCTCTCACTACAGAGCTCCGATTGTTCCAGAGATCTATGTAGATCAGCCTAGACTTAAACACAGAAATCTGCCTGCCTCTGCCTCCCAGAATGCTGAGATTAAAGGTGTATAACACCATGCCAGCCACCAGCTTTTTTACATTTAACATTAAATGTGTCCACAACTGGTATCAACATTTCTAATTCTTTCCTACCACCTATACTATGCTCAAACACATAACTACAGTCCTATGTCATAGTCACTGCTCTTTAAAATTTAAATATCAACATCTCTGTGCACATACTCACTGCTTGCTGTTTCCCCACTGTGTCAGTTCCATCTCTCATTACTGTGACAAAATGCCTGACAAGAAGCAACTTGAGGAGGGTCGTTCTAGCTCACAGGTGCAGGGTGTGCTAAAACAGCACAGAAGTCTGCTGGCAGGAGCTAGAGGCAGCTGCTCACAAGACATCCCCAGTCAGCAGCAGAGAGCAATAAACAGGATTCAGCTCCCTCTCCTGGCCATGCCAGACAGACCCCAGCAAAAGTAAGGTGAAGCCCACATTCAGGGTGGGCCTTCCCACTGCCAGGAACTTAAACTAGACAATCTCTCAGACATGCCCAGAGCTTTGTCTCTTCAGAGTCTAGATCCTGTCAAGTTGACAATCAATAGTACCATATCTATTATACACTAAGTACTTTTAACATTCATTTATGTAAAGGTTTGCTGAGAATCTATGTAAAAAAAAACTTGTGCTTCAGGCCACAGACACCTCAGCAGGTAAAGGCACTTACAGTCAAATTTGTCAACTTGAGTTTGGTTCCCAAGACACACATGGTAGAAAGAAAGAATGAACTCCCATAAGTCATCCTCTGCCCTCGTCACACCCTTCATAGCACCTGTACACAAACTAAATAAAATGTAATACTTAAAACACACACACAAATGTGCTGAGCGTGCTGGCACACACCTTTAATCCCAGCACTCGGGAGGCAAGGGCAGCAGATCTCTGTGTGTTCAAGGCCAGCCTGGTCTATAGAGCGAGTTCTAGGACAGCCAGGGCTCTTACAGAGAAACCCTGTCTCAAAAAACCTAAAAATAATAATTTTAATCTTGAAACATACTGGGTTATTTGTAGTATCAAAAACAAAACATTTTCTTCCTTCAAGGAGTCAGTAACCGTATATACAAATCAGAAGAGAAAAGTACAAAGACACTCTCTAGGTGTTACAGCTTCACAAACATCCAGAAAGCCAAGGTACAAAGTAGTTCTCTTGGAGGTGTAAACACCACCTAAAGATGAGTAGAAGTCTTGTCCTGTTAAGGACACTCCCACAGGCAGAGCAGTCTGAGCAAAAGGCACAGAGCTAAGAAGCAGCATGCTATATTTCAGGAAACAATTAACACCAAGATGGGGCCCGAGTGGGGCAGCTATCAAGACTGGGGAAGAAGACGAGTAATCAAAGGACTTCAATCTTATCCAAGACAGGGATCAGCAAGGAAATGATTCTTTCAAATTATTATTCAGGAAGCAGTGTAGAGAGTGGAAATAAAGGGACAAGGTGAGAAAAAGACGTCTGGTTAGTAGGCAATGTCCTGACAGAAGATATAAGAGATTAAAACAATAAACAGAAGCTATACAGCAGATAGGTGTGGTGGCGTATACCTTTAATTCCAGCACTCAGGAGGCAGAGGCAAGATCTCTCTGAGTTTCCAGTCTACATTGTAAGTTCCAAGACAGTGAGGGATACACAGAGACCCTGTATCCAAAACAAAACAAAACAAAAAAAAAAAAGCTATACCTAGTCTGGAGAAAAACTATACAAAGAAAATACTGTTGCCTTTAACCCCAGCAGTGGGGAGGCAGAGGCAGGAGAATCTCTGAGTTCCAGGCCAGTCAAGGCTACACAGCAAGACCTTGTTTCAAAAACAAAAAAATTGTTCACATGAACTGGTAACCTACCCTGCTTAGCAGTTTTTTTGTTTTTGGTTTGGTTCCCCCCCCCCAACCCCAAGATAGGCGCCACCACTGCCCTGCTTCAGATTTTCTTTTTTTTTTTTAATTTGTTTTATGTGCATTAGTGTTTTGCTTTGCATGTCTATGTGGAGTGTTGTATACTCTGAAACTGGATGGAGTTACAGAACGTCATGAACTGCCATGTTGGTGCTGGGAATTGAACCCAGGTCCTCTGGAAGAGCAGACAGAGCTCTTAACCACGGAGCCATCTCTCCAGCCCCCAGATATTCTTTTTATAAAGGGCCAAACAGTAAATACTTCAGCTGCATATTCCACATACAATCTTATCTTTGTTTTGTTTTTGGACACAGGCTCTCTTTGTGCAGCACAGGTTTCCAGAACTGCGTATGTAGACCAGGCTGGCCTACATCTCTCAGACACACACACACCTGCCATCTGCCACACATGGCTCTCTTCTTTTTGTTTTTTAAGCAACCACTTACAAATAAAAACATCCAGTTCAAGGGGGGACTCAATCCCTCTAGCTTCAGAGAACACCTGTACTCATGTGCACATAGTCCCACACAGACATACAGATAACCAAAAATAATAAAGATAAGTATTTTAAAAAACAAAATTTAGCTAATGAACTTTCTTTTCTTAACATTTTCAGGGTACACTTGGAATGTGAGCCATAGTTAGTTTGCTGATCCTTGTTGCACACTGGTAAGGAAATGAGGATTAGACTTCCTATGAGATTACTCTTCCTAAAATGCTACTTGCATCATATTAATACCCAACTCTAAAATCTCCATTGGTGCACCCTGTCAAATAAATCCAGTCCCTCAGTGCCTAACATTCTAGGCATCTCCAGCTCCAATCTACAATCCCAGGTTTTCAAACTATACCCATAAGAACTGACCATTCTCATTTAATTGAACAACTTACACTTACCTGTTTCTGTATATGTGTGATATTTCCCAATTCAATGTTCATTCCTCCTGTTCAAAATTTGACTAAATATCCTTCCTTCAGAGCACAATTCAAATCCTACCTCTGCATGATTCCACCCTCCTCGGAACTTCTAAGGGCACTATCTCAATTTAACAGATATTTGCTTCTCTGAAGTAATAATTTACTACGAATAAACTCTAAGTTCCTTGAGGTAAGGCAGAACTTTATATCACCCTCAGTCAATGAATCTAACAACATATAATAAGGGGTGCATAAGATAAAGACATGTGTATGAGTGTAAGTAATTTAAGTGTACAACTTTTTCTTTCTGAAACAGTTAACTGACGCCAATGTGATTTTACCCTTATTTCTCTCAATAGCTAAATACTTTCATTTTATGTATACAACCTAAACACTGGAAAAGACACAAATGATAATCAACACATCTTTCCTATTCCTCAGTTCTTTAGGGACTAACTGACTAGAGAAACAATAGCACAATACAAAATAAAAATACCTCCATCATAGGTCATTATTTCAACATAGGTACACCAACATAACACTGGAGACACAAGGTTATCAGGCCAATTTTATATTATACACCTAAAATTTTACTTCATTTGCTTTTAAGATACAAAGTAAGCTTCTAAAACCAAACTGCTTTAAGTTTACCCTTAAGTTCCTCAACATTAGTCAAATTAAAAAGGTATCACCAGGCAATGGTGATCCCAAAGGTAGAGGCAGATGGATCTCTTTTGAGTTCAAGGGAGTTCCAAGGCCAGCCAGACCGACACAGAGAAACCCTGTGTGGGGAAGGAGTTTCACATATCCTAAACCATCATACATTTGAATTCTAGTAAGTTATTATTTAGTTCACCCAGATTTTAGGGAAGAATATAGTTACTAATCAACACTTTTTAAGGAAACAGCTCATGTTCATTTACTACTAACATCTACTAGTATCTATTAGATACTACTAGTATCTATTAGTCAGGACTTTTTGACCAGATTAAAGGTTGCATCATGTGTTTAAAACTACAGGAATTCTAAGACCAAAGAGTCTACCCATATAAATGTTTAACAATCTAAAAAATTATCTAGAATAATTGCCCACATTCCAATGTAAGCTACAGCAAAAGCTTAAAACATTTGTAACAAATACATAGAAAAACCACAATGAATAAATGCAAAAAGGTAGTCATAGATATGAAAAATGTGACTTTCTAATTCTCCTAAACATACTGAGAGAAAAAAAAAACTAACACGTATTTACAAGCCTTCTGTTGAACAATAAGTAATATTAATGGTGCACCGATTATAAAGGGCAAACTCAGGAGCCAAGACCTGGCTTGTTCAATTGCTATGTTACCACTGACCTAGTGCTGGGTGCAGCACTAAATTTCTCCGTTCCCCATATACCGACACAAGAATAGCTTAACTGACATTTTCAGGTTGTGAAAGCTGATTAAAAGTCTATGAAGTACTTAAGGACTAGGAAGGGAACTCACTGTAGGCATAAAACGTCATACTTATCTAATGCAAAAACTACAGCTACCTGTTAGCAGTAGTTCCAAACCCAACCGTGCAATTCTTTTGTGTCTTAGCAGGGCAAATCCGCTGTGAACCAGCAACGTGCATCTATTTCAGGAGCTGGATGAACAATCTCAGAGAAAACAACTGCCTTCCAAATTTTCCGTTTTCTCAAAAAAAATCAAGTCCCTATCCAACCCTAATACTTGCAAAAGAAAACATGAAGTTTAAGGCCCGTTGTTGATAAGCCCAGATGGGCTAGAAATCATCAGGAATCAAGAAGGAACTTTTCTTTGTTACTACAGAAGAAATGTGACTCCTGAAAATAATCTCAGAAAACAATCCTTGTGACCAGAGTTGTACTGAGGGAAAACGGCCTTTATAACCTAGAGAACTCCAAGCGGTTTTTAAGAGAGTGCAGACAAACTGTGAGCTAAACTGGGCAGGTAGTCCAGCACCTGCTCGGTGCAGAGCGCTGGGTACTAAAGAGACGGCCCCGGAAAAGTGCTGATGCCATCGCCAGCTGCCCCTGAATGACAGTAACAATGCAAACACTGACAAAAGAACTAGGAGGCCACCCAGAGCCCCCGCCTGGCAGAACCTCTGCCCTGCCCGAGCCCCCACATACAAAGCGACGAATCCCCGAGAGGCCCTCATCTGACAGATCTTCCAAGCGAGACCTAGAGTGGCAACATGAAGATGGGGGGAAAAGTACTGCCTGTCACTCCTTCCAGGGGCGGGGGTGCCTCGAAGGTGAGGGCAAAGGCTTGGGTCTCCCCGGCCGGCCCCTGGCACCAAGAACACGCCGATCCGTCCTTCCCCGCGGCGGCGGCCGTCCGCGGAGTCCCGCAGCCCGCGCTCGCCCCGGCCCGGCCCGGCCAGCAACTCCTCGCCCAACTCCGCGGGCGCCAGGCCGCCGGCCCGAGCGGCCGGGTGGGGGAGGCGGCGCGGCGCGGCCCGCTCCCTCAGC
>CAJQZJ010000175.1:1737544-1761390 GCA_907164525.1 Lophiomys imhausi
AAAAAAAAACAAAAAAGAATGACTGGTAATATACCTCTGGTTTGCCTTGAACTCGTAAAGATCCACCTACCTATACCTCCCAGTGCAGGGGTCTCAACATTAGTGCTTTTAGTTTGAACTGGGTGACAAGACCAAGCGATGGGTACATGGTCTACTTAATATCCCCAGCAGATATCTCGATAGCAGCAAAATCCCACCTCACTGGTCGTCCATACATCACTAAAGCGGGAACTTGGCTCCCATTTGAAAACAACTGTTGTAATGAATGTATTCCCTAACTTTCATCACTTTCTCAGAGCGGGTGAGCTTTTTTCTTCATAGGTACAACAGGAATACATTCAAAAACACTGCCTATTTCCTTTCACACGTTTTGCAAGAATGCAAGTAGGTGCATTTCTATGTGCCTGGTCCAGAAAAGGGGTGTCCAATCCCCTGGAACTGGTGTTACAGTCGTGAGACACGTGTGGGTGCTGAGAATCAAATCTGGGTCCTCTGAAAGAGCAACATGTACTCTAAGATACCACTGCTTCAGTCCCCTATTACTGGGGAAGTACTTGTTGCTTAGCTATCAGAACATTGGAGAACTGGGCTGAATTCCTGCGTAACACTTACCAGCAGTGTTGTCTTCAGCAAGGCTTTAAACCTCTCCAGTCTGGCCTCTTTTCTGGGAAATGAGAAAAAGGGCCCCACTGCAGAGTGTGATTTAAGCAAGATGTGACTATTACATCATTACTGCAATGTTACCACATTCAAAAATATAAGCAGCTCATGGAAACAAAATATTTGTCATACAAGACAAAAACTATAAAATATTGGTGTTTTAACAGTTTATTTGGAAGGTCTTTAAAAAAAAAAGAGACAATCTGAGAAAAAAATTGCACAGATGACACTTATTAAATAAGTGTGGTGACTGACTCAGACAGGTGTGCTCTCTTCTGAGCTCCAGAAGTGAGTTCTGTGGTCCTGAAGATTCTTAAACTTCCAAAGGGGGTAGGGGAATCATGGCAATTAAAGCTGCCTCTTAATTATGTAAATCTACAGTAGCAACCAAATGTTTCTTTCTTCCCAAGAAATCAATTTCGATCTTCAAACTGTGCCTTATTTTTTAAAAGATAGGATGCTAGAAACTCAATGGGATTTGGTGGTCTGCAAGGGAAGAGCAACGCAAAGGTTAGATGATCTGTACATATGTTAAACATACCATTTTTTAAAATACATTTTCATTTCACAGTGAAAGACTATTCATAATAAATACGGTGAGATAGGCAAGCTAAGGAGCTAAAATTAAAGTTTAAAGGGTCTTAAAATGCTTTGTAGCTTAAAACCAGTTATGAACTCAATTCTAAAACACAAAGGGCCATTTTTAATCTTTACTCATTATTACTGTGTATGCATGAAGAGACGATGTCTCGCCCATGAAGAGGTCAGAGGACAACTTTGAGCTCTTCTAGCACCTTCCTGTGGGTTCGGGGACTGCTGATTGGAAAGTGCCTTTACCCACTGAGCCCAAACACAAGTTGAGGAAAAGAACTGCTGCTAGCCTCAGGGAGACTTCTAGGATACAGCAGTGCTCAGCTTCTTGACTTTAGTGCACATTAGTGCACATTCCCCTACCCCGGGGGTGGGGGGTTAGTTTCAAGCTGGCCCAGTATGGTGATGCACACCTTTGGTTCCCAGCGCTCTGGGGGACACAGGCAGGCAGATCTCTGAGAATTAAGGCTAGCCTAGTCTACATAGCCTGTTCCAGGGCAGCTGGAGCTACACAGTGAGAACTTTTTTAAAAACAAAAACAAACTCATCCAGCTGTATGCCTACAGTATGTGTAGTTTCCTAAGTATTGTCCTCCAGCAAAAGAACAAATAAATAAAGGACATGCCACTAGACATCAGCACAGAGATGAACCCTCAGGTGACTGATCACTTAGAGATCCTGCTTTTTTTAAGAGTCACTTCAATTCTTCTCCAAATCTTTTATTGCATTGGTTTTGTGGGAAGCATGGCACTTCTGTGGAAGTCGGGGGACAAATTTTGAGAATGAGTTCTCTCCTTCTACCATGTGGGCCCCAGGGATCAAACTCAGGTCATCAGGCTTGGTGGCAAGTCTCTTTACTCATTAAGGATCTTGACAGCCCAAATAGTTTAAATTAATATTTATGATGCTATAAACAATTCACACCTAAGAAAACCACTAATCAGTTTAAAAGGTATAACTCCATATTTATCACTTTCGTGCAAGTTATTCTTGCTGAAAACAGTAGTGAAGGTTTGGATTTCTTTGGAAACACAGTTCTGTTGAGGGAATATGTAAAGGTTGTGGAAGTACTTGATCTACCACTGAAAAACAGACTCATAAAGGGGCATACAAATCAGCCTAATGACTGGCACCTGTGGGGAACACCTGGGAGCATGGGCGATCTTGGTCAACGGGTGGGCCTCCTGAGGAGGGCGTAAGGTTGGCCAATGAGGAAAGATCCTAGTGCATAATTAGAGAGGGTATAAAAAAAGAAGGCCCAGAAACTCCACAGGGCTTTTTTGCTTGGCATTGCTTTGCACCACTGCTCACTGCTGCTCAACTTCAAAAGATGCTAGACAAAGGCTGCAGCTGCCGAAACTTGTGGCCTAGGTTGGGTGGAGCCCAGGTGAAGGGTCATTTGGAACAGTGAAAGCCACAGCACCTAGGCCATACAGAGCCCTGGAAGAGTACAAGACCCCAAGTGGAGGTGCGGAGGGCAGCACACGCCCTTTGAAAGTTCAACAAACTCAAACGGATGGAAGAGACCAAGGCCTCAAGTGAGTGTGCATGGATGGCCAGCTCCTAGGCCTCCAGGTGCAGCACCTGCCCCAAGGCAGCAAGCTTGGGCAGGCAGAAGAGGTTCAGAAAAACCAGACAGGCTGAGGTTGACCACAGAAGCAAGCAGGGGTGCGGCAACTGCCATGGTGATACCAGAGACGGGTAACCACTGAGCTGCTGCTGATTGCTGTGTTCCTTTTGACATTGGTTGATCTACCAAGAACTCACAATCCCCTTGCCTCAGTTTCCCGACTGCTTACACCAACACACACCACCGCAGTCATCTTCTGAGCTGCATATAGACACCACTTTCACGAAGTTTCCGTTAGCCTAATGACTTATTTTGCCACAACTCTTTGCTTATTAATTCTATTTACAAACATCTTATTAGTTGAGATCGTCCTGGTTTGTTTGTTTTTTCCTTCTGGCACTTAACGGGTAGTATTTTGAATTTTTTTTTTTTAGGTTTTTCGAGACAGGGTTTCTCTGTGTAGCCCTGGCTGTCCTGGAACTCACTCTGTAGGCCAGGCTGGCCTTGAACTCAGAGATCCACCTGCCTCTGCCTCCTGAGTGCTGGGATTAAAGGCATGCACCACAATGCCCAGGGTGTTTAGAATTTTAATTAGACGTGGTTTTATACACCTATACTGCTAGCACTTAGGAAGTAGTAGAAGGATCATAAGTTCAAAGTCATCCTACCTACAAATGAAATCTGAAATCATTTTAGGTCACATAAGACCCTGTCACAATAAAACAATACTAGTGCTTTAAAATTTAAATTAAGTATAATTTCTACAATATATATATTATATATAATATAATAACAGCTTTCTTTGGAAAAATGAAAAAAAATATAAAAGATTACTTTTTGGGGCTGGTGCTGGGAACTGAATCTAGGGCCTCAGGCATGCCAGGACAACAATCTACCACTAAGCTGTAACCCAACCCAACCACATTTCAGTCATTAAGAGAAGAGACTGTCGAGCCTGACTGACTCCATCTTGAAAAAAGATTCCATTTTGTATTAGGTTTGACACAGAGCTGACCTTCAGTTTCAGGAAAAACAACATTCCAGGGGTGTTCCTTGGTCATAAACAGACATCTCACTCTGAGAAAATACCCAAAAAGTCTAAACAAACTTTCTGCTGGTCAAGCTGAACGATAATGGTATGACAACAAGGAGCCAATTAGGGATAGACAGGTTTGTCCGTCCAAATGTCATCCAGTCTTGTGCTAAAAACCCCTTTCTTTGTTTAAGGTCCTATAAAAACCCTATATTTCCGGGCATGGTGGCACATGCCTTTAATCCCAGCACTTGGGAGGCAGAGGCAGGCGGATCTCTGTGAGTTGGAGGCAGCCTGGTCTACAAAGTGAGTCCAGGACAGCCAAGGATACAGAAAACCCCTGTCTTGAAAAACAAAACAAACAAAAAAAATCCTATATTTTCAGAGTTCTGCTCTCTCAACTTGAATCACTGTGTCAGTGAGCCTTGGGAGTCCAAGCTCCAGCTTGAATAAACAAACCCTCATGCATTTACATCTGAGTTGGCTCTTGGGTGGTCTTTGGGGTCTCCAGAACCGGGCAGAATAAGACAAGATATACTCATACTCATGAATAAATCATGTATTTTATAAACATAAATAAACAAGCAAAAACAGAAGACACGTGTGTATGTGTGTGTGTTTCTTTTAAGCATGTATAGTATTGGCCTGCATGTATGTTTGTGCCTGCATAGGCCAGGAGAAGGAATCAGATGCCCTGAAACTGGAGTCATAAGTGGTTTTAAGCCTCCATGTAGGAGCTGAGAAACAAACCCAGGTCCTCTGCAAGGGCAAGTGCTGCACGATCTTATCAGTCTCATTTTTGTTTTTAAAGACATTGTCTCATCACATAAATAACACTGGCTGGCCTGAAACTCAACCATCTAGACCAGAAGATCTCCCTACCTCTAGCTCAGTACAGGGACTGAAGGAGTGTGCAGCCACAAGCAGGACATATAATTTTTTTTTTTTTTTTTTTTGGTTTTTTGAGACAGGGTTTCTCTGAATATCTCTGGCTGTCCTGGACTCGCTTTGTAGACCAGGCTGGCCTCGAACTCACAAAGATCCGCCTGCCTCTGCCTCCCAAGTGCTGGGATTAAAGGCGTGCGCCACCACCGCCCGGCGGGACATATAATTTTTATATAAACTAACATATCATGTCTAGGCCAGCAAGATGGCTTATCAGGTAAGACCCTTACTGCCAAGTCTGACAACTTAAGTTCAATCCCCATAACCCATGTGGTAAAAAGAGATAACCAACTTCTGAAAACTGTCCTCTGACCTGCATACTCATACCCTGGCATACACACATGCATATGCATGAATACACACACTCACAACTAAATATAAAAATTCCAACTAACACGTATCTATGCTAATAACTCACGAGAAACATTTCATCACCATGTCAGTTTACTACAAAGATCGTTACTGTCCTAGATGTAAAACATAACACAACACCTAACAGAAACCGACTAGCTTACAAAACACATTTACTTATTTTATTTGTTTACACAAAAATAATTTAGGAGCTGGGTATGATAGCCTGATTTGGGACACAGTATGCAAATGAGGAGTTCATAGCCTTCTTTAGTTACATAGCAAATTCAGGTCCAGCATGAGCTTCATATGACCTCTTTAAAAAAAAAAAAAACAGGGATAGAGAGATGGCTCAGTGGTTAAGGGCATGGGCTACTCTTTCAGAAGATCTAGGTTTGATTTCCAGTACTCACTGTTGCCTGACAACCAGCCTTAACTACAGTTCCAGAGGATCCCACAAAATCTCCTGGCCTCTGTTGGCACCAGGCAGCCAGGTGGTGCATAGACACACATGCAGTGAAAACACTCACACATTAAAAAATAAAAGTCAATAAAACAAAACACAGAAAAGAATTCATGTAAGGATTATTGAGATACATGTAGAAAAAAAGAGAACTGCTCCCAAAGAAAGAAATAGCTGCTAAGACACTAACTAAATGACTGCTAAGGAAATAACTGCTGGGCAGGAGAGATGGCACAGCGGCTAAGAGCACTGGAAGTGTTCCGAAGCCTTCAGGTTCAAATCCCAGCACTCACATGGCAGTTTACAGGTGTCTGTAATGGCTGGGTGTGTGGCACACACCTTCAGTCTCAGCACTCAGGAGGAAGACGCAGGCGGATCTCTGTGAGTTCAAGGCCAGCCTGGTCTACAAGAGAGTCCAGGACAGTCAAGGATACACAGAGAAACTGTCTCAAATAACCAAAAAAAAAAAGAGATATAACTGCTATGAAAATGCACTGGCAAAAAGCTCCTTATAACAAATTAAGAATGTATCTTAGTAGTGGAATGTCTGCTGGTCATACGCAGGGTCCTCAGTGTGAAGTCCAGCCCCTACCAAAAAGAGTTTATAATAATCCTGTACTTGAGACTACAATGACACTAGAAAAATTTAAGAAACAAATTATTGGACACAAATACAAATTATAGCAAGCATCACAATATGTCAAATACTATATAAAATCAAAATACATCATAGAAAACCAATTCTTGAAAATTTGTCATTAAAAAATAAGCAAGGGGCCTGGAGAGATGGTTCAGCAGTTAAGAGCACCTCTAGGGGACATGGTTTCATTCCCAGAACCCACAAGGCAGCTCACAACTGTCTGTAACTCCAAAGCTGACATTCTCAACCAGATACACATGCAGGCAAAACACCAATGAATGTAAAATAAAAATATGGACCTAAGTGTTCAATGATGGAGAAAATGGATCTGGGGGAAACATACCTCTAATCCTAGCAGTAAGGAGCTGGAGGCACAAGGATCAGAGTCAGGGTCAGCCTCAGCTGTAGAGACTGTCACAGACAAACACCAGGAACGTGCTCAGCGGGCAGTGTTTACACAGTATACTTAAGGCCCTGGATTCAATCCCAAGAGCCACATAATCCAGAACTGGGATCACACTTCTGTAATCCAAGCACTGGATCAGAAGTTCAAGGTCATCCCTGGCTAACATGAATTCAAACCCAGCCTAGGCTACATGCCCCAAAAAGAAAAAAAAAAAAAAAGCAATGGGAAAATGGCTAAGTTTACTGAAGTATTGTAATTTTCATTATAATGAAGACTATCTAGAACAATGTTGTCCTTAAGTAAAAAATGTACAATATTGCATGCAGACCATGATTCCAAGTCTGTATACAGATATATACCATGCCTGGCAAGTAATTTCTTAAAAATGTAAGTTTTGCCAGGCAGTGGTGGCTCACACTTTAGTCCCAGAACTTAGGAGGCAGAGACAGGTGGATCTGAGCTCCAAGCCAGCCTGGTCTACAACGTGAGTCTAGGACAGCCAGGGATACACAGAGAAACCCTGTCTCAAAATACCAATAATAATAATAATAATAAATAATAACAAGTTTGTTATTTTACTAATATTGTTGCTATATTAATAATATAATTATTTTATTAATAACGAATAATTATTTATTATTATTAACTTAAAAATAAATAAAATAAAAGTGCTGGGCGGTGGTGGTGCACGCCTTTAATCCCAGCACTTGGAAGGCAGACGCAGGCGGATCTCTGTGAGTTCGAGGCCAGCCTGGTCTACAAAAGCGAGACCAGGAAAACCAGAGCTGTTACACAGAGAAACCCTGTCTCGAAAAAAAAAAAGTGACCAGCAATGGGGCCAGGGAGATGGCTCCACAGGTAAAGGTGGCTGCCACTAAGTCTGACAACCTGAATTCAATCCCCAAGATCCACATGGTGAAAGGAGAGAACCAGACTCCTAGAAGTCAACCTCCTTATGCCTACCACAGAACACACACACACAACATACATAAATGTAATTCCGAAATAAAAATAACAAGTTTGACATCACTGAACAAAAACATTATAGCTAAACATGGCCATGGGCAAGTGATGGCATTTCGGGTGTGGAGTCCCACTTCCTCTCTGTCTGTGTCCTCACAGACATGTCACCTCACCTTTCCTTTGCGAGCACAGCGAGTCCCTGTAATAAGATAGGCACGACTGTCTGGTCCAGATAGGCACGGGTGGGCAAGGACTGCAGATCCACCTTCTGTTTTGATGACTTTTCTGCGTTAATCTTCTCATTTTCGACTATCCTCTAGTGGTGTAAAAAAAAAAAAGTGCATGAACACCGCCAATTACAAGACTATTTGGAGAGCAAAACAAAAACTAATGGGAAAAGAAACTAAGAGGGAAGGTAAATCAAGACTAGAACTAAACGAGACAGCAGACCCTCAAAAAAGTTCGAGCCAATACCTAAATTTCTTTTTTTCCCTTCCTTCCTTTCTTTCTAAGATTTGTTATATTGTGTGGTATGACACTTTTCTCTCTAAGATTTGTTATATTGTGTGGTATGACACTTTGCTTGTATGGTGTATGTGCACCATGTGCCCAAGGAGGCCAGAAGAGGGCATCAGATCCCCTGGAACTACAACTGCAGTTGTGTGCTGCCATGTGGGTGCTGGGAATCCAACCCAGCCATCTGCAAAGGCAGCAAGTGCCAACTCTCCAACCCCAATCCCTAAACTTCACTCAACATTTTTACTTTGAAGTCTCTCTCTCTCTCTTATTTTCTCTTTTTGAAAGAAAGGGTTTCATTACATAGTTCTGGCTGTCCTGGAACTCACCTATAGACCAAGCTAGCCCCAAATTTTTTATCCCCCAAGTACTGGGACTAAAGGTGTGAGCCACCATGCCCAGCCCTCACCTTGAACTTGTGATTCTCCTGTTTCTACCTTTGAATCCTGGTGCTGAGATTACTGGCATGCACACCACACCTGGCACATGTTTTAATTTCTGAAGGAAAATCCATGATTTTTACAACTGCATACATATAGGTACACAACTGAAAATACAGTGAAAAAGTTTTTGGTTTTGTTTTTTTTTTTTCCATCTTGAGACTGGAGAGATGACTCAGCAGTTAAGGGTGCTTACTGTCCTTGCAGAAGACCTGGATTTGGATCCTAGCACTCACATGGAGGCTTATAAATGCCTGTACCTCCACTCTCAAGGGATGCCCTCTCCGGCCTCCTTGGCACAAACTTACACTCAAGCACACACACATACACATAAAATAAAAGTAGTTGAAACTGGTTGTGGTGGTGCACACATTTAATCCCAGCACTCAGGAGGCAGAGGCAGAGGATCTCTGTGAGTTCAAGGCCAGCCTGGCCTACAAAGAGAGTCCAGGACAGCCAGAGATACACAGAAAAACCCTGCCTTGAAAAACCAATAAATAAATAAACAAACAAACAAACAAAATTAGTTAATTTTTAAGACATTTTTTATCGTAGTAAAGAACAGTCTTATCAGAGTATTTGTATACCTGCCCAAAAAATAAAAACTACTTATTACATGCTATTACAATGCCTCCAATAAGAAACACCAATTCCAGGGACAGGGCTGTATACAGTAAGCACTTATCTAGGATGCATGAAGTTTTGGGTTCAACTGAGCATTAGCTGGGTATGATGGTACATACCTGTGATCCCAGCACTTAGAAGGTACAGGGGCAGGAATATCAGGAATTCAATATCATTCTCAGCTACATAACGAGTTCAAACTCAGCCTCAGCTACAAGCAACTCTATCTTTTAAAAGGGGGCACTGAGCTGCGCTGCCTTTAACCCCAGCTCTCAAGAGGCAGAGGCAAACAGAATTCTCCGAGTTCCGGGCAGTCAAGGCTACATAGAGAGACGGTCTCAAATAACTAAAAACTTAAAACACAATTTAAAAGAGAACTAGAGAAGGCCAGACATGGTGGTGCTCACCTTTAATCCCAGCACTTGGGAGGCAGAGGTAGATGGATCTCTGTGAGTTTGAGGCCAGCGTGGTCTACAGAGTGAGTCCAGGACAGTCAGTACTGATACAAAGAGAAACCCTGTTTCAAAACACAAATAAATAAAATTAATCAATTAATAAAAATGGGAACTCCTCTGTTAAAAAAGAGAGAGCTAGAGAAATGGCTTGATGGTTAGGAATGAGTACTCCTGCTGGGCAGTAGTGGCCCACGCCTTTAATGCCAGCACTTAGGAGAGAGAGGCAGGTGGATATCTATGATCTAGAAAGGAAGTTCCAGAACAGACAAGGCTGTTCCACAGAAAAACTCTGTCTCAGAAAAATGAATAAAATTAAAAGGGGGGAGATGAGTACTCAGTCCCAGCACCCACACCAGGCAGCTCACAAGCACCTGATATTCCAGCCCCTGGAGGATCTGACACCTTTACAGGCACTATACTCACTATACTCATACATACATAGGAACAAACTTTTTAAAATAAATCATGACAAAAAGCAGCAGCTTCTACAATATCCTCCTTAACTAATTTCACTCAAGCCTTCACTGAGCGCTTACCATGTACAAACTGCCATATTTAATTTTGATCAATGTGACAGTTAATATTACTAATCTGATACAATCTACAATCAGGTAGGAAGGAAGACTGCAAGCACACCTATAAGGGATTCTCTAGATTAAGTTACTTTCTGGGCATGCCTGTAAGGGATGATCTTGCTCAGGTTAATTGAGACAGAAAAACCCCACCATAAAGGAGAGCAGAGTCCTTGGATGGCATAAAATGATGAAAGCTAAGCTGGGAGTGGTGGCCCACGCCTTTAATCCCAGCACTCGGGAGGCAGAGGCAGTGGAGCAACACAGAGAAACCCTGTCACCCTGTGAGGGACAGTGGAGGAGGGGGGGGAATGAAAGCTAACTGAGTAAGAGCAGTCTCTTGACTGCTGACACAGATGACCGACTGCTTCAAGCTCCCCCCACTTTGACTTCCCCTCCTTCATGTACTGTACCCCAAAACTATGAACCAAGACAAGCCCTTCTGTCCTTAAATTGCTTTTTGTCAGGATACTTTATCACAACAAAAGGAAAAATAAAAGTCAGTATGATGAGCCAGGCACAGTGGCACGCACCTTTAATCCCAGCACTCAGGAGACAGAGAGAGGCGGATCTCTGTGAGTTCTAGGCCAGCCTGGTCTACAAAGTGAGCCCAGGACAGCCAGGGCTATTACACAGAGAAACCCTGTCTCGAAAAACCAAAAAAATTAAAAAATAAAAATAAGTCAATATGATGGTTTCACCTAAATACATACAATACAAATATATCCCCAAACACAAAAACAAAAAGATTTCAGTGTACTCCAGTAAATGTGAAAGGGAGAGAGAGCTGAGAACTTTATGATTAAAAACAAACAGAATCATTACAGTACTCTACAGTGACAACAGAGAGACAGAAACCTATGGTCGCTCCCCGCTTGCATACTGCTTGCTCCCTAGAGAACTTAGAGGATACAGCATCAAAGGCCTGAGCGGTGTCTAACAGTTGTCCTGACTTGAGAAGACAAGTGCTGAAAAATCGTGGAAAACCAAAACAGCTGCAACTTACAAGGCAGAGTGCTACAAGGAGAAAGGTGCGCGGGCAGGAGGGCTACACAGAGGGAGGCTGCTTTTAGATCTACATGAACACAGCCACAAAGACCAGGAAGAAAAATCACCTGGAAGACAGGAACACTTCCGGAGCTCACTCACACTGGGACACTTTGTGTTCCCATGATCCAGAGCAGCAGAGCCTCAAAATACATGGAACATTAGATAGAACAGTCAATGATGAAATCGGGCCTCAATTAAAGGCTGGTCTTACCCCATTTGATAAAGGTTCAACCAAGCCTTCAAGGGCTGGAAAGATGGCTCAGCAGTTAAGAGCACTGGCTGTTCTTCCAAAGTACCCGGGTTCAAATCCCAGCATCCACATGGCAGTTCATAGCTGTCTGTAATGACCGAGCGTGGTGGCACATGACTTTAATACCAGCACTCGGGAGGCAGAGGTAGGTGGATCTCTGGGTTCAAGGCCACCTGGTCTACAAACTAGGTCTAGGACAGCCAAGGATATACAGAGACCCTGTCTCAAAAAACCAAAAAGAAAAAAAAAAAAAGAAATTACTAGGCAACGAGGGTGGTGCACGCCTTTCTTCCCAGCACTCAGGAAGCAGAGGCAGAAGGATCTCTGTGAGTTTGAGGTCAGTCTGGTCTACACAATGAGCTGAAGAACAGTCAAAGCCACACAATGAGACTCTGTCTCCAAAAAGAAAAAGAAAAATTACCGGGCAAGACTGGTGAGATGGTTCAACAGGCAAAGGCACTTCCTGTGCAAACCCCAGAACACATGTTAAAAATATAAAGAATAATAATGTGAGCTAGAAAGCTATGGCTCATTGGTTAAGAGCACTGACTGTTTGGAAGAGGACCCCAGTTTGGTTCTCAACACACACATGGTGGCTGAGAACCAGTTCCAGAGGCTTTGCTCCTTCTTCTGACCTCTGCAGGGACAAAACATGCCTGTGGCACACACACATCGGTATAGGCAAAACACTCATACATAGTGCTGGCTAGTTTTTAAAGTCAACATGACATAGTCTAAAAGAAAGAGCATCACTTGGGAAGAGACAATATCATTTGAGAAAACTCCCTATCCAGACTGGCCCATGGACAAGCCTGTGAGGTTTTTTTCTTTTGATTGATGTGAAAGGACTCAGTTAATTGTGGATGGTGTCATTCCTGGTCCTAGGAGCTATGGAAAAGCAAGTTGAACAAGCCAGTAGGCAGCATCCATCCCTCCATGGTCTCTGCATCAGTTCTTACCCTAACTTCCCTGGATGATGGACTATAAGTTGTAAAATGAAATAAACCCCTCTTTTCCTCCTCAAGTTACTTTTTGTCATGGATTGTTATCTGGAAATCTTGTGTGTGTGTGTGTGTGTGTGTGTGTGTGTGTGTGTGTGTGTGTGTGTCTGTGTGTGCTCAGAGAGAAAGAGAGAGAGAGAAACAGAGACACAGAGACAGACAGAGCCTATTTTAGAGCCTAGGCTGTTCTAGAACCCACAGAGATCCTCCTGCATCTGCCTCCCCAGAGCTGGGGTTTCTTTACTTCTTTTTTTTTTTTTTGGTTTTTCGAGACAAGGTTTCTCTGTGTAGCCCTGGCTGTGCTGGACTCACTTTGTAGACCAGGCTGGCCTTGACCTCGCAAAGATCCGCCTGCCTCTGCCTCCCAAGTGCTGGGATTAAAGGCGTGCGCCACCACCGCCCGGCTACTTCTTTTTTTTTTTTCCTCCTAGGTTTTCAAAATAGGGTTTCTCTGTTTAACAGCCCTGAATGTCCTAGACTCACTATGTAGACCAGGCTGGCTTAAACTCACAAGAGATCCACCTGCCTTTAATTCCAGAATGCTGGGATAAAAGACATGTGCCACCCACATCCTACTCAGAGCTGGGATTTCTAAAGATGGTATGCCACCACACCTAACCTAAAATCTTAATTAAAAAAAAAAAAAAGTGCACTTCTGGATCTTTTTGTTTGTTTGTTTATTTTTTAGGTTTTTAAAGACAGGGTTTCTCTGTTTATCCTTGACTGTTCTGGACTTATTTTGTAGACCAGGCTGACTTTGAACTCAGAGATCCACATGCTTCTGCCTCCGGAGTGCACCACCATGCCCAGCTGCACTTCTGGGTCTTGCAGAGGACCTAAGTTCAGTTTGCAACACTGCCATCAGAAAGCCCACAACCACCTGTAACTCCAGTTCCAGGTAACCTGATAATCTCTCCTATCCTAAGAGTGTACCAGTACACATATAACACACACACACACACAAGTAAAAACAAACTTTTTAAAATAATGTTTTAGCCAGGCGTGGTAGCACACATCTTTAATCCCAGCATTCTGGAGGCAAAGGCAGGTGGATCTCTGTGAGTTCAAGGCTAGCCTGATCTACAAAGAGAGTTCCAGGACAGCCAATGTCACACAGAGAAACCCTGTCTCGAAAAATTAAATAATAATAATGGTAATAATAGTACCAATAAATAAAAACTAGGATGGGTGTGGAGGTAGGATATAGCTCAATACCAAAACATTGGTATAGCATATACAAAAGCCTGGTTTCAATCCTCAGCACAAATCAACAAGCAAGCCTCAAAAGGCATACCCATGCCGGGCATGGTGGCGCACACCTTTAATCCCACCACACAGGTGGATCTCTGTGAGTTCAAGGCCAACCTGGTCTACAAAGTGAGTCCTAGACACCCAGTACTGTTACACAGAGAAACCTTGTCTCAAAAAACAAACAAAAAATAGCATACCCACATACATTCCTAAGAGCACACATACACAAAGGGTAAAAAAATGTAACTGTGTGAAAAGGCTACAGATGGTTTGGTGAGTTATATAACTTGTTCTGTAGCATAAGGACCTGAGTTCAAATCCTCAGTCCAAATGTAAAAAGTTGGGCATTTAAAAATATAAACAGAGCTGGAGAGACAGCTCAGCAGTTAGGAGCACTGGCTGGCTACTCATGCAGAGGACCTGAGCTTGGTTCCCAGCATCCACATGGCAGTTTATAACTGTCTGTAACTCCAGTTCCAGGGAATCTAGCACACTCTTCTGGCCTCTAGGGTCACCAGGCAGGCAAGGGACAGAGATATGCATGCAGGCAAAATAACCAAACACATTAAAATGAAACTTTAAAGCTTAAAATAATAAATAAAAATATAGACAATGAAGGCTGGAGAAATGGTTTTGTGGTTAAGAGCCCCAGTGGAACAGGGCAATATTTGAGGCCAGCCTGGTCTACAGAGTGAGTTCCAGGATGGCCAGGGTTACACAAAGAAACCCTGTCTAAAAACAAAACAGGGTGGGCAGTGGGGATCAGTCACTATTGCAGAAGATCCCTAGTTCAATTCCCAGCCCACACATAGCAGCTCACAACTGTCTGTAACGCAAGTTCTAGATCTGACACCATCTTCTGGTGTATACACACTTAGGCAAAACACCCATGTACATAAAGTATTAAAAAAATATATATAAGCTGGGCAGGGTGGTGTGCACCTTTAACCCCAACACTCTGGAGACAGAGGCAGGTGGATCTCTGTGAATGTAAGGCCAGCCTGGCCTACAAAGTGAGTTCTAGGACAACCAGCGCTACATAGTGAAACCCTATGTCAGGGGAAATTAAAATTAAAATATTAAAGAAACATATATATGTATAAATACAGAGAGAGAGAGAGAGAGAGAAAGGGGGCAGGGATGGAGAGGAGAGATTACACAAAAACAATGCAATCTCTGCAAAAAAGTCAACCTTCGAACATTGAAATACAGCTCTAGCTCAGTCAGACAGGATCGATCAGAGCGTAGGGTACTTGCTACACCCAACTCTGATGACCTACCCAAATAAGCATGGAAGGAGAAAACCTACTAAGGTTGACCTCTGACCTCCACACACGTGTCCCCCCCCCCCACACACACACACACAAATAATAAATTAAGTAAAAAAAAGAAAAGAGATCTAAGCTTACTTGTTAGTGACCTTGAACAAGTTGCTCAATTTTAGGCCTTCTGGGGCTGAAGATAAATTCAAATTCGTCTAGTGTGCATCACACAAACAGCAAAACCCCGGATAAACAATAACACCTATTTCTACAACAACTGCTTGGAAACATGGTACTGCCCTTCTTTATACAAACTTAATCCCTTGAGTCTCCTATTGACATACAAATTTTTTTCCAGGAAGCCTGTATCTTCCTAACTAAACCTATTCAGCTCTAGTTCCGGGATTTAGTCTTTCATTTACAAAGTACCTTTATTTTTAGGCAAGTATTAGCATGCTAGGAAAAGAAGTCACTTATATTCTTATACTACGGAGATCACGGCAGCAAAGTGTTCCCTCGTGCAGAATAGCCTAGCAAACAGTTCCTAAGTTTTCTCCAGCTCTCAAGAGACCCATAGACGCACGCGGCAGAGGGGTTGGGCGAATTACCTCAACGTTGTCTGTGAGACCGTATTCAGAATGAGGGTTTTCTGCAACCTAGAAAATAAAATACAGTCACAGAAACATCCGTCCGTCCCGCGCTGCGTCCCTGCACACCGCCACTCTAAATCCAGGGCCTCATGGTACCTGCGTCTGTCCCTCCAGCATCTGCTCTGACTCCATGGCAGACTCTGCGAACCGCAATCAACCGGATACCAGTCTTGCAAAACAAGAAGAGCCGCAAGTTAGTTACCCAGGAGATTTCAAGTGGAAGACGCCAGGATGCAGTGCAGCCCAGCCCGGGACCCCGCCCCTCACCCCCCGCGAGCAGCAGACGCGCGGGCTGGGACGGTCCACCGACTGGCCGTCCGCGTCGCATCGCGAAGCTCGGAGGTCGTCCCAGGGATCCAGCAGTGGGAGGAGGAGGAGGAGGACAGGGAGCTGATTACCCGCGCCAATGCACTCAGTTCCTAAGTGCCCTGCACGGCGCCACCGACACCCAGCGCGAACCGCTCCGGCCGTAAGTGAGGGACGTCGCACTGCTGCTGCGCCTGCGCAGAACGGCACCGCAGGGCAAGAGTGCCAGAGCCCCCCTGCGCCTCTGTGGAGCGCGTGGTGCCCGGCCCCGGCTGCAGCTCTCCTTCCTGCAGTCCTTGGTCCCCGAGGAACAGAGACCACCCATTTGCTGAGCGATTCTTATCAGAAAACCAGAGGCTCAGGCTTTTCTTTAAACGTGAAGAGGGCCTGGAGGGCGCCAAGCGGTTGATTACTTGCTACTCTTGAGGGGACTTCAATTTGATTCCCAGCACCCACATGGTGACTCAAAACTATCCTTAACTCTAGTTCCAGGGATCTGACGCTCTCTTTTGACCAACGCAGATGTGAGGCAGCTATGTGCTCCACATACATGCAGACAAAACACACACACACCTATATATATATATATATATATATATATATATATATATTTTTTTTTTTTAACAGCCAAAGGACGAGAAGTAGTGTTTTGGGGATTCTCAGGCGGCTTTTATTCAAGCCCTGCAGTCTGTGAAGATGCCACGTTCAACCTACTCTGAATTTATGTCTTGATTAGAAAAAGAAATTTACTTTCCAGGGATAAGGGTTGCAGCTCATGGTAGAGCACTTGCCTAGGATGACAAAGGACCTTGGTTCAATTTCCACAAAAGAAATGGCTTTCCAGACTGTGGTACTATGGATACAATCCTGGGTTTTGTTTGTTTACTTGTTTTTAAATTGTAAAGCCATGTGTGGTGGTTCATGTCTGAAATCCCAGCATTTGGATGGCTGAGATAAGAAGGATCACACACCAGCCTGAGCTTCATGAATGTGAGTTCCAGGTAAGCCTTCGTTCCTGAAAAGAAGCTGTGACTACGAAGATCAGTTTAGAATTTTGATGGTATGGAGAGGCTGGAATGTTGCAAGTCTAGACACTAATTGTCTTGAGCGTAGATAGCTCCCTAAATAGCCATTCAATACCCACCTCTGTAGGTGACCTAATGTATTTACTATTAGATAAACCTTGGAATGTTCAGACACCTAGCTAACACCAACCAAAATGTTTCTAAGAAGGCTTCAGATGTCCCTGCGATGCCTATAGCTAAGATTTCCTCACTTTCCTACAACCCAGGGCCTTTATGCCAGGTGTAGTGGTGGACTGGAGAGATGACTTTACCATTAAAAGAACTTACTGCTCTTCCAGAGGACCTGAGTTCAGTTCCCAGCACACACATCAGGAGTCTAACAACCCCCTTTAACTCTAGCAGATCTGACACTTCTTCTGGCCTCGTGGGCCCTTGAACTCACTTGCACTTACACAAAGATGTGATATACACATACATATAATTAAAAATAAACCTTAAAGTGGATAATCTGCTTTCTACACACAATTGGTACATGTTAAGTGATAGCCTCAGATCATGACAAACTGAGTCATGTTATACAGGGCAATAATTCCTAGCCATAAAGCATTGCTTGGCCCTAGCCTGGCTATTCAGCTCCACCTGCAGGAACAATATGCCAGCAATCCACCGGACTTCCTGTCAAACACAAAAGAAGAGCTGTAACTTCCTGATAGCTCCGTATTTGTGTGTGTGCATACACAGGTCCCTCGGGCCCTCTGAATGCACTCATCTTTAATCCCACAGGAAAAGTCGGGGCCCCTCAATGTTCCAGCTTCTGCCTGTTGACAGCCTCTCTGCCTGTATCCTCTTTTTTCTTCAAACAAATAGCAAACAATATGAAAATTTGGAATGCTTTGAACACAGAGCATTTATGTAGGATAACAGTAAAATACACAGCTCTGATTTTAGCACTTTTTAATTCTATTTTATTGTTCTTATTATATTTTTTTTTTTTTGGTTTTTTTCGAGACAGGGTTTCTCTGGTTAACAGCTCTGGCTGTCCTGGACTCGCTTTGTAGACCAGGCTGGCCTTGAACTCGCAAAGATCCGCCTGCCTCTGCCTCCCAAGTGCTGGGATTAAAGGCGTGCGCCACCACCGCCCGGCTCATATTGTTCTTATTATTAATATTATTATTATTTTGGTTTTTTGAGACAGAGTTTCTCTGTGTAACAGCCCTAGATACCCAGAACTCTGTAGACCCGGCTGGCCTCGAACTCACAAAGATCCGCCTGTCTCTGCCTCTGCCTCCCAAACGCTGAGGATTAAAGGCATTAGCCACCATGCCGTTTAGCTGCACTGTTTTAAAAAACTAATTTTTTTTGTTGTTGTTAATTTTGTTTGATTCTTTTTTCATTTTTTTTTTCTGTGTGTGTTTGTGTGTTGTGCACACTCATGAATGCCACAGCCATTATATGCTTGTGGAGGTCAGAAAACAACTTCCAGGATGTATCTTCCACCGTATTAGTTCCAGGGATTGAATTTAGGTCCTTAGGCATGGCAACAAGCACTGTCACCTGCTAAACCATCTTTCCATACTCTGTAGTTGCACTTTTAAACTTTTCAGTTGATTAGTTTAATTTAAAACTTCCTATTCAAAATGTGAGGACCAAATTACGGCACATCAACACTATAGAAAATAAACCATTAAAATCAGGTGAGATAGCAGTTCTGTTGCTAGAGTGTCTGTCTAGCATGCACAAATCCCTGTTTTAATCCCCCCCTCCACCACATATATGGGGCTAGGTGGTGCTGGGGATCAAATTAGGAGGTAGAAATAACTAGGATCAGAAAGGCAAGGTCATGGTCTTGAAGGGCTTTCTAACAGGCCCAAACATTGCAAACAAGGCCCTGGCAGGTCTTGCCCACCCCTCTTCCCTCTCCCTTGCTAAACCATTAGATCACATTCCTAAAGTAGCCCTCAAGGTCTTTTCCCTTTTTTGGCTACTTCCTTATGTCTGACTAAAACTCTTTTTTTTTTTTTTTTTTTTTTGGTTTTTCGAGACAGGGTTTCTCTGAATATCTCTGGCTGTCCTGGACTCGCTTTGTAGACCAGGCTGGCCTCGAACTCACAAAGATCCGCCTGCCTCTGCCTCCCAAGTGCTAGGATTAAAGGCGTGAGCCACCACTGCCCGGCTCTGACTAAAACTCTTAAGATCCATCTATCAAAACACCAAAGCCCAGCAATCAAAATTCGTTTATGTGGCTACACTGGGTAAATTGTCCAATCAGGACTTCCCAACTCATTCTAGCACTTCCCCTTTTTCTCCTTAAATACCCCTCCTGCAGAAATACCTGCTGCTGTCTTTGTGGACAGCCCAGAGGCAGCCTCCCACTCCCACTCCTGCTTGTCCCTCTTAGGGTAATACATCTCCTTTATGCTGAGAATTTGGTTATCTGGGTGTGTTATCTGTGCCAACTCCAGACCCTTTCAACACTTGGTTTAAATATTTGTTTGCTTGTTAAGTGTATGTTTGTATATGTATGTGTGTGAGTGTGGTAAACGTGTGTGCCTGTGTGTGCACATATAGAGGTCAGAGAAGAATATTGGATATCCTCCTCTGTCACTTCTCAGACTTGTTCCCTTGAGGCAGGGTCTCTCTTTGAATTTGGAGCTCAAGGTTTTCAGCTAGGCTGGCATCAAGGATGCCCCAGAGATCACCCTGCCTCTGCTTCCTCTGGTTCTGGGGTTACAGCCATGCACAAGACCAGCCCTGACTTGTTATGTGGGTGCTGGGATCTGAATCCCAGTCTTCATAATTGTGCAGCAAGTGCATTTAAAGACTTCTAAACCAGCTGGGCATAGTGGCGCACATCTTTAATCCCAGCACTTGGGAGGCAGAGGCAGGCGGATCTCTGTGAGTTTGAAGCCAGCCTTACCTACAGAGTTCCAGGACACTCAAGGCTACACAGAGAAACCCTGTCTTGAAAAACAAAACAAAAACAAACAAACAAAAGCTGGGTATGATGATACATATAATCTTGTAATCTCAGCACTTGGGAGTTTGAGGCAGAAAAATTGCCTTAAATTCAACCTCAATCTAGGCTATGGTGGGACAAACTAATAATAGTATGACTTGTGCGTGAGCACATACATGTGTATGTGTGTGTCTCGGGGGCAGCAGTAAGGCCAAACATCAGTGCTACTTATTTATCTAGCTTCATCTAGCTCTCAGTCTTTAAGTTTCATTATATTTGTTTTGTTGTTATTAATTTATGTGTATGGGTGTTTGGTTTGTATGTATGTCTGAGGAATCACTTGTAAGCCTGGTGGCCATGAGCTCCTTCATAGCTGGAATTACAGGCATTTGTGGATGCCCAGCTTGTAGGTGAATGTTCATCCAAGCTCATTTTTGTGGTTCCAAAGCAAGTGCTCTTAACCACTGAGTGATTTCTCTACCACCTTATTTTTTGAAACAAGGTCTTTTACTGATCTGGAACTTACAAATTAGCTGGTCTGGCTGGCAAGCAAGCCCCCAAGGATCCTATCTCTGCCTTGCATCACGGCACCACATTAGGGTTTTTACACAGCTACTGGGGATCTGAGGTCAGGTCCTCATGATTGTGTAATAATAGCCACGGAACCATCTCCCCAGCCTAGACCATTAACTCTTATATGGATTTGAATCTCCATAATCTGCCTGGAACAGTCCTTACAGTACTTACCCCATTCTGTCTTCTATTTTCTTGATGGTTAAACACAATTAAATTTTGAGATCTTAAAAGGCAAAGCCCATATCATTATCCTTGTATTTGTTTGATTCTTATATTCAGTATATATTATAGAGAAGGGATGAGTTTATAGAGAAAATGAACACCTCCACAAGTGTAGTAGTACTCTACAGTTGAAGGTTCTAGAACCAGAACCATAGAATTCAAATAATAAAGAACAGCTACTATGTTTAACCTTTTTCTTTTCTTTTTTTTACAGACTTGAGGCAAATTAGAGTAATGGGCTAGAGAAGCAGCTGATTGGTTAAAAGCTCATACTTCTCTTGCAGAGGACCTGAGTTCAGTTGCCAGCACCCTCCTGCAACTCCAGTTCTAGGGGATCTGACATCCTTTCCTGGCTCCTACAATCACACACATATTCCCACATGGAGACATAAAGCATACACATAATTAAAAATAGAATGAATCTTTAAAAAAAAGATTAGAATGATAATAACCTATTGTGCAGACACTGTGTATCTAGGTATAATACAATATGTGTGGCAGAATTAGGTAAATATTAAACAGTGATCTGGAATTAGGCAGGTAATTAAAATTTTTGGTTTGGGTAGTTTTAGTTAGTTAAAAAATTTTTTTGAGACAAGGTTTCCCTTGTCTTGGAACTCAAGGTGGACTTGAACTCAAGGTATGAGTCAACACTACCACTGCGTGGGGGTTTTTGGTTTTTTTAAGAAGGCTTTCATGTAGACTGTGCTGAAGCTTATTAAGTAGCCAAGGATGATTTTGTATCCCTGACTGTTATGGACTCATTTTGTAGACCAGGCTGGCCTTGCACCCACAGGCCTGCTTCTGCCTCCCAAGTGCCGGGATTAGGGTATGTGCCACCACATCTGGCAATTACAGACAGCTGTGAACTGTCATGTGGGTGCTGGGATTTGAACCCAGGTCCTTTGGAAGAGCAGCCAGTGCTCTTAACCACTGAGCTATCTGTTCAACCCTACCAAGGATGATCTTAAGCTCTTGGTACTCCTCCCTCAGTCTATCTACTCACATATATGACAACTATGAATTCCTAAGAATAATCAAATGAGGTAACGTAAACTGCTTTGAATGAGTTTATATAAACTTAAGTGAAATTTGTCTTGTATTATATTTGCCTAAGAACTTCATGGGGAAGAGATGAAAAAAAAAAGAGCTATTGCTGCTTTTAACCAATTTACAGGAAGAAAAGTGATCAGAGTGCTGCATAACTTGGAGGGAGCTCCCGTGGCTGCTCCAAGTCCCAACAATTGTGTATTGCTTTTATAACCTGGGGGAGGGGGTCGTTGAGTCTCGTGACTTTCTCAGTTTTCAGGGCCAGAAGCTTGTTGGGAGGGAAGTTTCAATTCAGATGACACAGCTACCTGTCAAGGGCCTTTTACAGGATACAAAACCCTGGGTGATGGCCGAAGCCTGTGATCTTAGCATTCAGGACAAAGGCAGGAGGATCCGAAATTGAAGGTAGAAAGTATTACTCTTGTGGCGGTATCTGTTTTCTCCATAAATCCATCCCTTCTCTAATCATATATACTGAATATAAGAATCAAACAAACAGAAAGATAATGATATGGGCTTTGCCTTCAAAGAACTCAAAAAAAAATTTTTTTTTTTAAAGATTTATTTATTATATATACAGTGTTCTGTCTGCAGGTATATCTGCAGGCCAGAAGAGGGCACCAGATTTCATTATGGACGGTTGTGAGCCACCATGTGGTTGCTGGGAATTGAACTCATGACCTCTGGAAGAGCAGCCAGTGCTCTTAACCTCTGAGCCATCTCTCCAGCCTAGAACTCAAAATTTAATTGTGTTTACCCATCAAGAAAATAGAAGTTGAAGGTGATCTTCAGGGCAAGGACAGCCTGGACTGCACAAGACCTTGTCCCAAATGTGTGTGTGTGTGGTGCGTACATGTTTGTGTGTGTGTGTGTGTGTGTGTGTGTGTGTGTGTGTGATGTGTTTGTATGTATGAATACAGATGTTTTTGTGGTTTCTATGATACAGATGAGATCTCAGCTGCAAGTGAGAATAATAAAAATTAATGAAAAAGCTGAATTTATCATTTCTTTTCATTTATTTGTTATTTAAAAAATATGTCTCATTATGTAGCTCTGACTGTAAAAAAACTCACTACTTAGACCAAGCTGGTCTCAAACTCACAGAAATCTACATGTCTCTGCCTTCCAAGTGCTGTAATCAAAGACATGGGCCTCCACACCCAACTAACTTTATCATTTCTAATCCCAAAATTGTCAGTTGTTTCTGCCATTCACATACAAAGTTATATTTAGAGTTTTTCCTAAAAGTTTCTGAGTTATCTTTCATTTTAAATGTGTTTATTTCATGCATTATAGTTTCCTTCTGGAATATATATGTTTGCAAAGGGGCATGGGTTATTAAAAGGTACAAAAAATAACTTTGAAATTTTAATTTTAAGGGAGCCAAGGCCAGCGAGATGGCTCAGGAGGAAAATATGCTTGTCATCAAGTCTGACTATCTGAGTTGGATCCCCAAAATCCATATTGTGAAAGAGAGAACCAACTCCCACAAGTTTTCTCTGATCTTCATAAGTGCACCCACAGAGATAGATAGATAGATAGATAGATAGATAGATAGATAGATAGATAGATAGATGTAATTTTAAAAATTAAAAATGCCCAGAGCTGGCCCACACATTTAATTCCAGCACTAGGGAGGCAAAGGCAGGCGGATCTCTGTGAATTTTAGGCCAGCCTGGTCTACAGAGTGAGTTCCAGGACAGCCAGGGTTACACAGAGAAACCCTGTGTTGAAGAACAAAAACAACAACAACAATAAAAACAAACAAACAAAAAATGCCCAGACCTATTCTTTTCTATAGAAACTATTTCTCACTGGGCATAGTGGTGCACGTCTTTAATCCCAGCACTCCTGAAGCAGAGGCAGGTGTATCTCTGTGAGTTCAAGGCCAGTCTGGTCTACAAAGCAAGTTCAGGACAGCCAGGACTATGCAGAGAAACACTGCCTCAAAAAACCAAACAAACAAAAAGAAAAGAAAGAAAGAAAGAAAGAAAGAAAGAAAGAAAGAAAGAAAGAAA
>CAJQZJ010000175.1:1761400-1790426 GCA_907164525.1 Lophiomys imhausi
AAAGAAAGAAAGAAAGAAAGAAAGAAAGAAAGAAAGAAAGAAAGAAAGAAAGGATAGGAAAAGAAGAAACGATTTCTCCTTTTTGTAAGATTTATTTTTATTTTATGTGTATAGGCATAATGTGTGTGCAGTACCCTCAGAAGCCACAAGAGACCATTAGATTCCCTGGAGTTGGACTACAGATAGTTATCAGCAGGTATGCCGGTGCTAGGAACAAAACTTGAATCCTGAGCAAGAGCCAAAACTGCTGCTCACTGGTGACAGTTAACCACAACTCTCCAACCCCAGAGAAACTAATTTAAAAAAAATCATGTCAGGCAGTAAAATATAAATTGAGTTATATCACCCAATTTTAAGTGAAGATTTTTAAAAACTTTTACTAAAGTTTATTATTCATTATTGTGGCTATGATCCTTCTGCAATTAATTCTGACATAGTGTAAAGTATAGACAATTTTTTTCATATAACTAGCTAATTGATCTAATAACATTTTTATTACATTTCTTTGAAATAGTTTACATTTATTTTAGTTTTGTTAATTCCTCTCAGTTATATTTTATAGTGTTTATTACAGTCTTATATATATTTTTTACTATACTTACTTGGATTTTTATGCTTAAGGACTTTATATATATATTTAACATATAATATATACTTTTAAATTGGCACAGAAAATTATACATATTTATGGATGCTATGATGTTTAAATCTCCATTGTCAGCTTAATGGAATTTGCAGTCTACATGGAAACAAGTCTCTGGGTATATCTATGATATACTATCTAGATTAGGTTAATTAAGGTGCGAACACCTGCCCTGAATAAGTAGGAGAAAGTGAGCTGAGCACCGCAGTATGTGACCAGAAACTACTCCAGCTTCTCCATCATGGCTTCCTTATCACAGCACACTGTACCCTGGGATTTCCTTCCTAAGTTGCTTTTGTCAAGAATTTTCTCCAACCAATATAAGAAGTAACTAATACAGGTAATATGTGATGTGTTTTGTTTTTTTTTTCCTTATTTATTTGTTTGTTTGTTACTTGTTTACTTAGGGTTTCTCATTGTAGCTCTGGCTGGTCTGAAACTATGTACATGAGGCTGGGCTTGAACTCACAGAGATCTACTTCTACCTCCCAAGTGCTGGAATTACAGCCACCATACCTGCTACCATGTAATGTTTTAGTACATATAGACAGCCTGTGGTTTTTTTGTTTTGTTTCTCTGTGTATCCCTGGATGTTCTGGAACTCACTCTGTAGACCAGGATGTCCTTGAAATCTGCCTGCCTCTGCTTCCCTAGTGCTGGGATTAAAGGCATGCACCACCACTGCCCAGTTATTCTTGTGTTTTTGAAATGTTCATTAGTAAAAAGCACCAGAAATGACATACCAGTGACTGCCTGGACAGTTCCCATTTTCTCTCCATACATTCCTGCATCAATCTTCAGCCTTTGGGTCCTGTTTCTCTGACAGACATTTGTTGTAGAGCAGGGATTATGAAGGACTTACCTACCCTGTCTTGGCAGAGCTAGGCTGTCGACTTCCCTGCTACCAAGTTTTGTCCTTTTTTGGACAGCAGTCTGTCTGCAGTTGGAGCAAGGGGTTTTTTCATGCCAAGAGATAGGCTTGCCACTAATTCAACCATCTCACACTGGAGATTCTTCGATGCTTATCTTCTACTTGGAGTACAATAGGGGGTGCTGTCAGGAGCTGATATGTCTCGATATCAAAAAAGTGCAGGCCCTGCACTTCCTATATAAGCAGATATATTTATCCCTCTCCGGTCTCTGAGGTGGTTGAAGAATAGACAGCTAGAGTCTCATAGTTAAATTTTGAGTTGTTTAGGAATCAAGAGGGTGTTATAGATCTAAGAAGATACTCTTAAAAGTGTGTTGCAAGTTAGTATGAATGATGAGTCAGATATAGACCTTTAAACTCATGGAGATGGTTAGATAGTAGAATGTTAAAGTCAGGGGCCAAATATGTATAAACTGGACATTGGGAAGGTATACTGGGCCATTTAACTCTCATAAATGTGGCATATTTATATCTGTTGTTTTGTATAGTATTTACTGTTATAAGAGAAGGAACCATCTGTTGGACTGAAAGGGGAAACTTCTGGGGGGAAGAGGGTGGAAGGGCGGGATAGGAAGGGGGAATAGGGAAGGGTTTGTGACTGAGATGTAACTTGAAGAAAAAAAAAAAAAGTTTTTTAAAAAAAAATTTAAGCCGGGCATGGTGGCGCACGCCTTTAATCCCAGCACTTGGGAGGCAGAGGCAGGTGGATCATTGTGAGTTCGAGGCCAGCCTGGTCTACAAAGCGAGTCCAGGACAGCCAGAGCTGTTACACAGAGAAACCCTGTCTCGAAAAACCAAAAAAAAAAAAAAAAATTAAAAAAAAAGCACCAGAACTTGTCTCTTAACTGTAACTTGGAGCCCATTTCCAATTTTTCCCCATTATTTACTTTGCATGTGGAGTACATATGATAAATAAATATAGAGATGTAAGAATAGTCCTGGGGCTGGAGAAATGGCTCAGAGTTTAAGAGCACTGGCTGCTCTTCCAGAGGTCCTGAGTTCAATTCCCAGCATGGTGGCTCATAACCATCTATAATGAGATCTGCTCCCCACTTCTGGCCAACACGCATATTTGCAGACAGAATACTGTACACATAATAAATAAATAAATAAATCTTTAAAAAAAAAAAAAAAGGAATAGGCCTGGATACCCAGGATCTTGTTTTGTGTGTTTTGCAATGCTGGAAATTGAACTCAGGATTTTTTGTATGCTAGGCAAGTATTTTATACCATTAGTCTTACCCGTACTAACTGGCTGCTGTGCTTTCATGGCATCATAAATTCAAAAATCAAGTTGAGCAGGTCAGGTAACAATTTATACTGACACCTACTATTCAAAAAGCATGAGCTCATTTATTTTCATTGAAATGAAAAATCAGTTGTAAAGGAAAACTGGTGACTCACAGTTTTATTTTTGGTTAATGACCGATTGGTTTCTGTGTGTGTGTGTTTTGCTGGAAATTGAGCCTAGGGCACTTTATCACTGCAGAGCTCAGAAGAGAGCATCAGATATTCTGGACCAGAGTTACAGATGATTTTGAACCACCATATGAATGCTGGGAATTGAACCTTGGTCCTCTAAAAGAGTAGCCAAAGCTCTTTGTGGTTCAGCTATCTTTCCAGCAACCCCTCTCCTCAGTTCTCTTTTTACTTTTATTTTGAGATGAACTCTCCATAAGTTGTTCAAGTTTACCTTGAACTTGCTCCATAAACCAGGCAGCCTTGAACTTCCATCCTCATGTTTCAGCTACCCAAGTAGCTGGGATTAGAGGCCTGTACCCCAAGACTTAGTAGGATCAGTGAGTTTCTGTTTTTTTTGAACCAATATCTTCCAGGAAATAGACTCCACATAAAATTTCACTCAACCCATTCCCTGCTATAACCTTGGTACCTTCCTCATCACCTAATACTTTGCCAATGCTTAACATGTTTATTTAGCAGATGAGTAAATATGTCCCACATTATAGACTCCATTCGGAGGGATGATTACACATTTGCTTATTAATAGAGCAATAAGGCCGTGGTTCCTGAATTGTGACACCATGCCTTTCTGCCCCCATCTGTGTCACTGCCCGGTTTCTCTGGTTTATGCTCTCTGCCTTTTTCTGTCTAAAACAAACAAACAACCCAACAACTCTTTTTTATTTTATCTGTATGAGTGTTTGCTTTCATGTATGTGGGAATTTCTGCTGATAAGGTGGAAATCTGGTATTTGTGAAAGGCCTGTGAGCCGGGCACTAGTACGATGGACTCCCTTGTTTGGTGGAGCCCCCTTTTCCTCTGATTTGGGGATCCTAGATCCCCTGAGACCTGTCCCAGTCCTAATCCTCCTCTGACTTTCCCATGCTAATGAGGTCTGTTGGTGCTTTGCCTTTCAGCCAATGACATTCAATCTAGGACCCTAGCCTCCCTAGAGTTTTCCCCACCCTCACTGCCCATGAATTAATTAGACATTCCATTTTCTTTCTTCTGATTGGACAATATCCAACGACTCAAGCACATCTACTTCCCAAACCCCTCCCCACTACCCATAGGTATATAATACTCATTCATAGAGTAAACTTCTCTTCTTTTCTCTGCCCCCATGATGAATGTTTGAGTCTGCACACGTTTGGGGGCAGGTCTCTTTCTTCCATGAAGGATCCACCACCACTTGCCTGACTAGCCAGGCTCGCATGGGCCCCAGGCAGGAGCCTGACGGCCACCTAGCTAGGTCTCCTACCACTGGCAGCCTGGCTCCTATCTGCCCCATTGCTGCCAATGGAGGCCTAGCCAAGCTTACGTCTTGATTGCCTCTACCGTTTATCCTGAGCTCCTATCTGGCAGCTGTTGGCCTGAGCAAGCTAGGCTTGTTTGGGGTGCATGTTCCTGCTGAAAGGTGCTGATCCCTCCCCCTTGGCCACCAGGCTGGGCTCTGGGTGCAGATCTCTCACTTAGCCCAAAACTCACATGGCCACGCCTTTTCTGCTCAGGCTGGGGCCTAATCCATCCTCCCCGGATTAGCCCGGGGGCCCCCACACTTTTGAAACCACACATGTATGTACAGGTACATATCCATACCTGGTGCCTATGGAGGTCAGAAAGTGTTGAATCTCCTGGAGCTGGAATTATAGACAGATAGGAGCCACGATGTGGGTGCTAGGACTCGAACCCAGTTCCTCTGCAAGAGTCGCTAGTACTCTTAACTACAGAACCATCTTTCCAGTCTCATCTTTTTTCAAAAAACCAATCCCTCTTGCCACTGTGTCTCTAGGTACACCACTTTATTTTACTATATTTTAGTTGAAAAGAGATCCTTAACAGCTGCCATCAGTCTCTTCTTCAAATATTCTTTTTTTTTTTTTTTGGTTTTTCGAGACGGTTTCTCTGTGTAGCCCTGGCTGTCCTGGACTCAATTTGTAGACCAGGCTGGCCTCGAACTTTCTTCAAATATTCTAAAGTTAAAGGTTTGAGGACTTCCTTAGTAGATACATAGAGCTGGGGAAAAAAATCAATTAACAACAACCCAAAGCCAACACACTAACAAACTCATGAGCTGGTGGGCAGTTTGATGATTAAAGTGGCAGGTGATGGTGTGTCCAGGCTGTTACCTGCTTTTTTCAGCTCCTCCTTTTTGTCCTGGGGAAATTTCCAGGTTCAGTTTGTGACTAAGTGTCCTGAAAGTCCTTATAACCTAAAACCTGGAAGGCTATCACAATGGCTAAGAAAGTTTTAGATCTTCAGTCCACCTAGATTGTAAGTGTCCAAAGGAAACTACAATTTGAAATTCCCCAAACCTGAAAAGACAGTCCAAATATCCAGAAATGAGCCCAGACATCAAAGTTCAGATATTTAACAATATGATCAGGGGATATCATGACACTTTTTCTCAAGAAAGATTTACAAATATGTTAATTCACAGAGTGAGCATAAATCAAAGGGGCAAAAGCTGTGAATTAAGATTACGAAAGAGAGGGGCTGGAGAGATGGCTCAGCGGTTAAGAGCACTGCCTAGTGCTCTTACAAAGGTCCTGAGTTCAATTCCCAGCAACCACATGGTGGCTCACAACCATCCACAATGTGATCTGGTGCCCTCTTCTGGAATGCAGGTGTACATGCAGACAGAGCACATATATGCATTAAAAAAAAAAAATTACGAAAGAGAGCTGGGCGTGGTCCCAGCACTCAGGAAAAGTGGCAGGTGAATGGCTGTGAGTTCACGTCCAGCCTGGTTTACAAAGTGAGTCCAGGACTACACAGAGAAAACTTGTCTTGAAAAACTTATATATATATATATATATATATATATATATATATATATATATATATATGATACCAACAACAGAGGTAGAAATATGGATAGTCTCTGGTGAAGGAGAAAGGAGGTAAAGGAAAAAATGCATTTATCCTTGTTAGATCATGAAAAATATGCTGGAGGTTTTAAATGTATTCTTCAATTTTTAAAATTTAGAATATATATATATATATACATATGCATATATATCCATTTTACAGGACTTAACTTATTAAGAGCTCACTCCATATCTTACTCCATACAACTAATAGATGGTAGAATTTAAGAACAATCCTAGTCTTGTTGACTATCAATCTCATTTTTATTTATTTATTTTTTTAATATTTGAGACAGGGTCTGACATAGCCCTGGTTTGTTGTTCTGCATCCAGTGAGGAGTTCCAGCCTTGAACTGCATGCTCATATATGGGAAGCTCCAGGCTGCATCAGTTTCCAGGCAGAAAAGGGTGGAACTTGGACCAAGATCTATACCCCCAGGATGTCCATTAAGACCAGAGAGGCAGGAGAAAAGTTTACTTTCACCACCAAGTGTCATAGCTCTTATGATAAACATGCAGGAAGGTTAGGGTAACCCTATCCCTCTCTGTCATGCAGCAAAAGGACACAGCTTTCTTGTCTAAGTTCCAGTGTCAGGCCAGGCAGCTTCAAAGAGCTTAGACTCCTGGACCAAGCCAAGCAGCTTTGGGGGGTCCAACTTAGCTCAGGTGGATCTGGTGGCTATTTTGGGGACAGCCATCAACTGGTCCCTGCTGCAGATAAGCACAATGGAGAGTGATGAGGGAGAAATGGCATACATAAGCTTGGCCACCATGGTGGCAGTGATCAGGATGGGAGCCTGTCTGGCAGCAGAGCCAGCAACCCCCCCTGGTGCTCAGATGAGCCCTGGCTGCGAGTAGTAGGAGACCTGGCTAGGTGGCAGCAGTGAGGCAGGAGCCTGTGCCCCAAGCAAGCCCAGCTAGGCAGGCATGTCCAGTGACAATTTCTTCATGGGGGTAAAGTTCTTCCTCTACATGCCCAAAACAAAAAGCCAAGTCTCAGACGGTCGTGGTGGAGAGAGTTTATTACATGAACAGGAACATTATAAACCTTTGGGCAGTGGAGACTGGTTTTGGAGGTGACTGTGTTTAATTCGCTGGGCCTATGTAATAGTTCATTTACAAGACAGTAGCACAGTCCTATCATGAGAAAGGGAACACAGTCAGATGTGGTGGTGCATGCCTTTGATCCCAGCACTTAGGAGGCAGAGGCAGGCAGATCCCTGTGAGTTCAAGGCTAGCCTGGTCTACATACTGAGTCCAGGACAGCCAGGGACACACCCTGTCTCATAAAATATAAAATAAAAATTAAAAAAAGAGAAAAAAAAAGGGAGCACAGTACCTAATTATCGCATGGCATTGGGGTGGGGGGAAGAACTCCAGGTACAGTTAGGGGAATAAAGAAAAGATCATTGACTGAAAGCCAAGGCACCAAGAGATCTCATTAGCATGGGAAAGTACCTCTAGGAATCTTCAGGTATTCATTGGGTAGGTTTCTTATCAGGAAAGGGTTGGGCCTGCAATCTTCCCAAAGGCTACATGACACTCCTTAGAGAAACTAGAGCTTCCCCAGATCAAGCAGAAGAGGGGTCCCTGGTGAAAAAGACAGTATGTCATTTAGTACCAAGCTCAGGGGCCTTCCAGTGATGCCAGACTTCAACCTTAACAGCAGAAACTGTCCATGCTGGTTGGCATTGATCTTTCGATATAACTAAGAATGATCTTGAACTTTTGATCTTTTGCCTCCATTTCCTTGGTTCTGGAATTTTGCCATATGGCACCATACCTGCCTGTAGGCCAGAGGAGGGCACCAGATCTGATTATAGATGGTTATGAGCCACCATGTGGTTGCTGGGAATTGAACTCAGGACCTTTGGAAGAGCAGCCAATGCTCTTAACTGCTGAGTCATCTCTCCAGCCCACCACACCTGTTTTAAACAATGCTGGGGGTTGTAATCAGGGTTGCATGCATGCTAGGCAAGTGTTCTGCCCACTGAGAAACATGTCCAGACTCCAAAACCATATTTTTGCCATGTAAATAATAATGTCAAGGCACATGAGGAATAGTGGCTCACACCTGCAATTTTGTCACTCAGAAGGATGAAGCAGGATTGCCATGAGTTTGAGGTTAGGATAGACTACAGGTATACAATGAGACCTTGCTAAAACAAGAAGAAAAAAAAAAAACACCTCCTCCCAAAAAAACCAACTAAATATAGAGGCTGGAGAAATGCCTCAGTGGTTAAGAACACTGGTTTCTCTTGCAATGGATCTGAGTTCAGTTCCTATCACAAACATGGTGGCTCATAGCAGTCTGTAACTCCAATTCCAGGTGATCTGATGCCCTTTTCTGGCCTATGGCAGCCTTGCACACACATGGTATACAGACAGACACACATGCCAAAGAAACAAAACAAACAAAAACAGAGTAGCAAGACTTGGTAAACAGGCCAAAAAATCAAAGCTCACACTGGGCAAATCCCAGTACTCAGAGGCAGATGGATCTCTGTGAGTTCAAGGCCAGCCTGGTCTACACTGTGAGTTCCAGGACACCCAGGGTTACATTATGTAGAGAAACCTTATCACAACAAAACAACAACAAAAAAGAAGGCTCATTCCTGCTCCAGGGCTAATTATACATACATACCACAATCCATATAATGTAAAATATAAATGGAATGAAGTAAAAAGTTATTAAAGGAACTGTGAATTTTTTTGACATTTTTTGTTTTTCTGTTTGTAGGTGTTTACTTGAATGGATGATTGTGTACCACATGTCTGGTGCCTTTGAAGGACGGTCAAAAGGGAAGTGGAGTCAGATTCTTTCCAACTGGTTGTGAACTACCATGTGGTGGGTGCTGGGAACTGAACCCAGGTCCTCTGTAAGAGCAGCCAGTACTCTTAACCACAGAACCATCTCTCCAGCCTAGGAATGGAGATTTTTACATTAAATTACTGAAGTATAATTAATATGTGATATTGAATCAATATGTGATATTGGACAAGTAGCAGGCCCTAAGAATCTTAAAGTCCTTTTTTAAAACAATGGGTTTTTTTGGGGGGGGAGCTGAGGGGAACAAGGTTTCTGTGTGGAGCCCTGGCTGTTCTGGAATTTGCTCTGCAGACCAGGCTGGTTTCAAACTCAGAGTAGTCTCCCGCCCCCAACACCACTCCCATCTCTGCCTCCCAAGTGCTGGGATTAAAGGTATTCACACCATGTCTGGCCAAAAACAATGCATTTTTATTTATTTATTTGTGTGCCTGTGCATGTGTATGTGTGTGTGTGTTGTGAACTGAGAAATATGGGTGCTAGGAACCAAGTATAGACCTTCAGCAAGAGCAGCAAGTGCTCTCAACCACTGAGCCATTTCTCCAGCTTTCACTCCTCCAACTTCCCTATTGTTTGTGAGACAGGGATGTATATAGCTCTGTCTGTTGCAGAACTTACTGGGGAGATCAGGCTGGCCTCATACTCAGAGAGTTCTGCCTGCTTCTGCTTTCTAATTGCTTAAAGGCATGCACCATTATACCAGCCCCCCAGATTAAGGTTATTATGATTCTGAAAAATACCTGGGAAATGGTTTCTTTGATTATAAAACCCTTTTGAGTTTCTGTTTGAATTAAAGTTCAAAGGAAATGCTATACAGAATCTTTATGCTGAATTACTTTTAAAAATTGCCACAGTAATCCCTGGTATACTTTCCTTTTGACTTTGCCATCGACTTTCTTTGACAATAGAATGAAGCAGAAAGGACAATGTGTAAATTTGGAGTTTAGTATCCATATTGTCTTGAAAGCCAGATATCATAGAAAGGCATTTAAATAATTGTTTCTTCATTTATTTATTTGTGTGTGTGCTGTCTATGTGTGTAGGCATATGTGCCACTGTGTTCATATGGAGCTCAGAGGACAACTTGCAGCAGGACTTGGTTCTCTCCTTCTGCCATATGGTTTCCAGGGATCAAACTCAAGTAGTCAGCCTTTGTGGCAAGTACCCACACTCACCGAGCCATTTTGCTGGCCCTCCAAATTAAATACAGTCATCAAGAAAGGATTGTCTTTCCAGTTATTCAGACTTATTAAATAAGTAGCATATGCAAGATATCAGGCTAAATGCAGAAAGTGAGATACAATATGTAAAGTATGACCGGTCTTCAGTAAGTTAACTGTATAGCAGGAGGTAGACAAGTGTTTAAATAACTATCACACAGGACAACATAGCACAAAGATCCATGGGTATAACTACTACATTATAACTACTACATTGTCTGAGAATTTAAATATAGAAACATTTTTGCTTGAGGGGCTAAGGCAGAGACTTATCAAGAAAATAATGTCAGAAAAACCTTGAAAGACTTTGGTAGTGGGGTGGAAGGAGAACGACCTAAGACAAATGTGGACTAGGAGAGAAAAAGATGCCTCAGGAAAGTCGGCTTTAGTTAGCATGTGTAAGCATACCGGAGATGTGGGCAGACCATTCTTCATTCAACAAACATCAGTTTGATGTCAGGCACTGTTTGTTGCACTAATTATTATGTAACAGACCTCGCAGCTGAGTCACTAGGTCAAGATCCCCAAAAGTGATAGAACATACCTGGTTTGGCTTTGTTTTGGGTATATATGTATGATGGGGGCTGAGCAGTGAACGTGGAGGTCAGAGGACAACTTTTGGGACTTAGTTTTTCTTCTCTTTTGAGTTCTGGGGATCAAAGTCAGATCATCAAATTTGTGGGGCAAACATCTTTACTTCATGTGCCCCCCTCCTTTTATTTTTTAGAGGCAGGGTCTCCTGTCGTTCAATGCAGCATGGAATTTGCCATGCAAAGATGACTTTGAGCTAGTTAGTATTGGGAGGCCCTGGGTTAGCTCTTCAGCACCGAAGGAAAAAAGTGACTTAAGGAACAAAAATCTTGCACCGAACTAAATAGCTATTATCACTTGCATGGGAAAATAAACTGTGGTAAATTAGTATAATGCAATACTACATAGCAATGAAAGAAATTAACTGTTCTGCAACTGTTATCAACAAAAATAGCTATAGATGTCAATAGGAGAAAATTCAACCATTTAAAGAACGGAGAGAAAAACCAAATTAAGAGTATAATAACACTTATATAAAGTCAGGGCAGAGCAGGTAAAACTACACAACATATTGTTCAGAAATGCTTAAGTTCGCCAGGAATGGTGGTTCATGCTTTTAATCCAAGCACTTGGGTGGAGGCAGGTGGATCTCTGTGAGTTGGAGGTCAGCCAGGGCTACATAGAGACTCTGCCACAAAAACATAAAAGGAGGTCAGGCGCCACACCTTTAATCCCAGCACTTGGGAGGCAGAGGCAGGTGGATCTCTGTGAGTTCGAGGTCAGCCTGGACTACAAAGCAAGCCCCAGGACAGCCTAGGCTACATGGAAACCCTGTCTTGAAAGACAAAAAAAAAAAAAAAAGCAAACAAACAAAAATGTTTTATTAAAAGTCTTATGGGACAAACACAAGTTTCACATTCAGTTAAAGACACAGTTTGCTATTTTCCTCAAATTGTATATATAGGTGCTTGTGGTAAACGGAGGTACTTTTTGGAGCAACCTATAATTTATATTGGTAGGGAATAAAGTTTCAGCAGAATGTGGGGATTCTTGGATGCTCTCACAGGGGATTTGTACGCCTCACACTGGAAACAATAGGGACTTTGTATCAGAATTCACTCCTTTAGGCAACAAAAAACAATTGTGGCTAATTGAAATAAAGGGGGAGGCTTGTTTTTGTTTGTTTGTTTCTAAAGACAGAGTCGGGAAAAGGGAGAAGGAGGAAATGGGAGAGGGAGGGAGAGACATTGGATAGGCTATATAGTCTACGAACCTAAAGGATCTGGGGATCTCGATTGGATGGACCAGCTCTTAGAGCTTTCGATTTCAACCACCTTCTATTTCAGATGCCAGTTCCCAGGAGTCTGATTGGCCTACTGTTTGTTTCCTCTTATAATCTGGGATCTGTGCAGCAACTGCTGCTCATTATAATATGGGAAATAGATTTGATAATAGGTAGTCTACCAAAGAAATAAAGAAACGAACACATATACACATACATAAATACTCGTGCACACGCAGATAGTATGGATTCCTTGTTAAATTATAGTATGGTAACTGCAAAACTCAAGAATGACCTCATTCACACAATTAATCCTGAGATTACACAGACATGTAATAGGTTAGTTAAACGTAGATTCGTGGCCTTCGTGGAAATAACGTTTTTCGTTTAGGATGCCCTGAACTTTGTCTCTGCCACTAAATGCTTCCTTCTCAGATAATACACCCAAATTGATACACACCCATCTGATATGAAACTCAGATCAGCCATCCTTTGAAAAACACTTAACTAGCAGAAAATAAAGATATATAAGAAAATAGGAGTAGTGATGAACACCTGTAATCCTAGTCTTTGGGAGATGGAGGCAGGCAGAAGGATCAGGAGTTCAAGGCCTTCCTCAGCTACAGAAAGATTTGGAGGCCAGCATGGACCAGTAGAGAGCTTGTCTCAAACAAAGGCAAACAACGGCACTGCGAGATAGCAGACCTCAGGACTAGGACTAGGACGCCGCAACCCTCAATCGTAAATTTACTACCAACGCTCCCTATTGTGAGTTCTCAGAATCCGGAAAATACGCTGAGCGACGAAACCCTGGTACCCGCCCGAAGCGAACCGCACCTACAGAACTGTATGTAGTTCGGGGAGAAAGGGGCAGAGAAGGGAGGATGCCACACATGCGCACAAGCTCCGGGGGTCAACAAAGACAGCGACGTGCGCGCGCGCGCACCGGAGCCGGACACCGAGGACGTGCGCGTGCACGGCCGCCGCTGAACGGGGACCTTAGACCAGAGGACAGAGGAAAAGGAGGGATAGGAGCTGGCGGCCGCTGGAGAGGGAGGAGAACGGGTTGCGCTCCGGGCTGGCCGAGGAGAAAGGGGCGGGGCCGGCGAGCGCCGCGTGCAGGTGCCGAGCTCCCGGGCTCCGCGGGCGCGCGGGCCGCTCCGTGGCCCCCGCCGCCGCAGTGGCCGCCGCCGCCGCCGCTTGGTCGCCGTCGGTCTGCGGGAGGCGGGTTATGGCGGCGGCGGCAGTGGGAGCTGTGAATGAGTTCTCCGGCCGGACGACGGAAGAAGAAAGGCTCGGGCGGAGCGAGCCCGGCACCCGCCAGGCCTCCGCCCCCCGCCGCGGTCCCCGCCCCTGCCGCCGGCCCGGCCCCTGCGCCCGGCTCGCCGCCTAAGCGGAACCTGTATTACTTCTCGTACCCGCTGGTCGTCGGCTTCGCCCTGCTGCGCCTGCTGGCCCGCCACCTGGGGCTCCTCTTCGTGTGGCTCTGCCAGCGCTTCTCCCGCGCCCTCATGGCCGCCAAGAGGAGCTCCGGGACCGCGCCGGCGCCCGCCTCGCCCTCGGCCCCAGCGCCCGGGCCGGGAGGCGAGGCCGAGAGCGTCCGCGTCTTCCACAAACAGGCCTTCGAGTACATCTCCATTGCCCTGCGCATCGACGAGGAAGAGAAAGGTATTGGGGGCTGGAGGGAGGCGGCGGCGGGCGGCCCTGGGAGGACGCCACCTGCGTCCCTTTCCTGCACCCCCGGAGTTGATCTGCCCCAGCAGTCCGAGTCCCCACAGGCCAGACCCTGCTGTGCTATGCCTAGTTAGTTGAACCTCTCCCCTTTCGGGGCGCCCTGGCTCTCGACTTGTTTCCACACCCCCACACTTGTGCATTGCTCAAGTCCGCGTGAGACACCCAGACGTGCTGGTGACAGTGACAGTTGGCCTACAGTGACCACACGGGATTCCTTCTAACATTAAACAGCGTGGCTTTCTCTGAGCTGGGTTTCTTAAAGGTTTTGGTATTGAAGAAGCTGTGTATCAACTTAATGAAAAGAGTTCTGTAGTGTCTGGGCAGAAAAAGAACAAGTGTTGACTTGAATTTGAAGGGGATAGTTGCTTATAATTAGACCCGAATTTGCGTTATCCTGAAGTTTCATGAATTACTGTCAATATAGTGAGTCTTGAAGATTTTTTTAAAGTTGTATTTCAGCCCCTGATTGCTTGGGTTTTTATTAAATCTGTATTCCAATCAGTCTCTTACGTTTCTAAATCGAAATGTTAAATGAATGAGTTGGGTAAACATACATATCATTGTACCATGAAACCTAAAACAAAGGCCCCTGTCTTTCATTGAAGGCAGGGATACTGCATACTTCAGGTTTCCTTCAGGTTACATCTTTTAGCTTTTCTGTGTGCCAGGCATTGTGCAATTCGCTTTGCATGTGTCCCCTTGATCCTCACAATAATTCTGAGATGAGAGTATCAGTACAGGTGTTTTACAGATGAAATTATTATTCACAAGATGGAAGCAGATGGTACCAAATCTATGCTAATAGCTAATTTGAAACTTCTGTGGAAAATGATAGGTGGGGTTAGAGAGTCTTATGCCCCTCCTTTTATTGTCACCTACAGTATTCTCCAAAGAAGCCCAGATTCCCACCTTGGCTCAGTTAGGTATGCTCAACAACGATGCCCACTGTGGAAAATGAACAATCTGTAGTTCTTTTGCAGTGTTGTTTCCACTCTCAATACCAGAGACTGTTCTAGTGTTTCAGTCTTGTTTAAACATTTCCTTTGCAGAGCCTAAGGATAAGAATGGGGGACATAGTGAAAGAGGCAGATATATTCATGATTTTGGAGTCCAAAGACAGGGTGGAAATTGAGTTCAAGACAAGTAGTAGACACAATTAAGAAAAGAATATTTTGTATTTGTGAGAGAAAATTTTTTGTTCATTGCTCAGTTTTTTATTAGCTCTTAGGAATGTGCAGCGATCATTTGAGGAGGATGAAGGAGGACATTCCTCCTTCCTTGAATGATGATATATTACAGTCTTTTATACCCGTGGGGTTTTCCAGGGTTTTTTGTTGTGGTTGTTTGCTTGTTTCTTTGTTTGGTTTTTTTTTAAGACAGGGTTTCTCTATGTAACAGAGCCCTGGCTGTCCTGGACTCATTTTGTAGACCAGGTTGGCCTCTAACTCACAGAGATCTGCCTGCCTCTGCCTCCAGAGTGCTAGGATTACAGGCGTGCACCACCAACATCTGGCTAGGTTCAATAGTTTTTAGATGGGACTGTATGTGACAATAGATTATTTAGGGGTTTGAGGATGTAGTTGGTGATAGAATGTTTGTGCCCAGTATGCTTCAGAGCTTGCATTTGCTTCTCAGTACTTTGGAAACAAAGCTAACAAACAAAATTAAAATAAATTAGTTACATTCATTTTCCTTTAAAAAGAAATAAGGCTGGAGCCAGTGGTGGTGGTGCACGTCTTTAATCCCAGCACTCAAGAGGCAGAGGCAGGCAGATCTCTGTGAGTTCCAGGCCAGCCTGGTCTACAGAGTGAGGTTTTTTTTGTTATTTTGGGGTTTTGTTTGTTTGTTTTTTAGTTTTTTTTGAGACAGGGTTTCTCTGTATATCCCTGGTTGTCCTGGTACTCACTGTGTAGACCAGGCTACCCTTGAACTCAAGAGATCTGCCTGCCTCTTCCTCTTGAGTGCTGGGATCAAAGGTGTGCGCCACCACGTCCGGCCAAATTGAGTTTTAAGACAGCCAAAGCCACACAAAGAAACTCTGTCTCAAAAAAAATAAAAATAGAGAGAAAGAAAGGTAAAGGAATAGGGCTGGAAGTGGCACAAGACTACTTGGGAAACTGCCATGAGTTCAAGACCATCGCAGGTTACATAGCCAGACCTTGTTTCAAAACAAAGCACAAAAAAGTAAACTGAATCTATATGTTCATGGTTCTCTTCTAGCCTGAATTGTTTTGCTTAGCATATTAGAAAATTTTGTAACCTAGCTTTAATTCCGTAATTGAAAAAGAGTTCACATTTGAAGTCTGTCAGCTTTCAGCTGTACTTGACAACTCAGAACTTACTTCTAAGAGAATTTAATTCTCTCTCTATTGCATACAGATATGTGAACAAATAAACTGACCTGAGTATGCGGTCCTAAGAGGCTCTCTGTCGAGAGGGCGACAGTGTCTTACATTGCCATCCATTAGAAATGTCACTCACCGCCGGGCGGTGGTGGCGCACGCCTTTAATCCCAGCACTTGGGAGGCAGAGGCAGGCGGATCTTTGTGAGTTCGAGGCCAGCCTGGTCTACAAAGCGAGTCCAGGACAGCCAGAGATATTCAGAGAAACCCTGTCTCGAAAAACCAAAAAAAAAAAAAAAAAAAAAAGAAATGTCACTCACCATCTGAGTGAATGTCCATGGAGATCAGAGGAGGTGTTGGATCCCCTGCAACTGCAGTTACAGTTGTGAGCCACCATGTGAGTTCCTTACTGAGCCCAGCCAGATCCTCTGCAAGACCAGCAAATATTCCTGTCCACTGAGCCATCTCTCCAGCTCTGAATTTTGTAGATATTTTATTTATTTCTAGTTTTTCAAGACAAGGTTTCTCTGTATAATAATAGCTTTGAATGTCCAGGACTCGCTTTGTAGACAGGCTGGCCTTGAATTCACAGAGATCCTCCTGCTACTGGGATTAAAGATGTGTACCATCATCCCTCTGTGGACATTCACTCAGATGGTGAGCCACATTTCTAATGGATTTTAATGGTTGAACTTCTAGGTATTTTTTTTTTTTTTTGGTTTTTCGAGACAGGGTTTCTCTGTGTATCCTTGGCTGTCCTGGACTCACTTTGTAGACCAGGCTGGCCTTGAACTCACAAAGATTCGCCTGCCTCTGCCTCCCAAGTGCTGGGATTAGAGGCGTGCGCCACCACCGCCCGGCTAAACTTCTAGGTATTTTAATGGTTGAACTTCTTTGAAAGATTAATAATCTGAGACATCTATTTATATATAAAGAAACAAATTAAAGAGTGTGCTCAGAGTAGTGGAACTAAGAACAGAGATGGATGACCACACTTAATATAAGTTCATTCTTTGATTGTATTTATTTTTTTGAGATTACATTTCTCCTTTCCTTTTCCTCCCTCAAACTCTCCCATATAGCCCTCCTTGCTCTCTGTCAAACTTGCAGCTTATCTTCACTCATTGTGTTATATGTATATATGATCTTATACTGAACAATGTTTCTCTCTCTCTCTTGTTTTGTTTTTTGAGATAGAGTTTTTCTGGTAGCCCTGGCTGGCCTGGAACTAGCCCTGTAGATCAGACTGGACTCCAACTCAATTAAAGTTGTGTACCAATACTGTCTGGCTAATGTTTCTCTCTTCTCTTCTCTTCTCTCTCTCTCTCTCTCTCTCTCTCTCTCTCTCTTTGTTTTGATTTTTGAGACAGGGTTTCTCTGTGTAGTGTTGGCTGTGCTGGAACTCCCTCTGTAGACCAGGCTGGCCTCGAATTCACAGAGATCCGCCTGCCTCTGCCTCCCAAGTGCTGGGATTAAAGGTCAATGCCACCACCGCCCAGCTGTTTCTCCTTTTTTTTTTTTTAATACTGGTAAAGAGCTAGTCTGAATACTTGAGGAAAAGAGCTGAAATATTGGTTCTTTGGATTAACTAGAACATGACCCAACATGTTTTGTATGGGTTCTGTAGATAGACAAGTGTGAGATCTCCTAGATAATACAAAGGTGGAGGTTCAGAAGGTGTGCTTCCATTTCTCAAGTTGGTGGTTTCTAACAGTAAGGGCTGCAGTGTGTTGTGTGAAAGAAAGTGAACCAGTTTTTCAGGATGTTGTAGGGCTGAAGAATCTGGCATCAAGAAAAGAAAGTGTCTAAATGAAATAGTCCTCATCAGTTAAATTTTTTCCACAATTTTATTTATTAATTTTCCTTTTGTAGGTATTTCTCTGTGTTTTGGGTGCACATGTGCCATAATGTGATGTGGAGGTTCCGTCCTATCATGTGGGACCCCAAAATCAAACTCAGATTGTCAGGTTATTGGGCTCAGCCCTTTTAGTTATATGTATTATATATAACATATGTGTATACACACACACACACACACACACACACACACACACACACACATATACATATATACATTTGGGCTTACAATTCCAGAGTGCTAAGAGTCCATCACCATCATGGCAAGGAGGCATGGCAGCCGGCAGGCTTGTGGCTGGAGCAGCAAGCTGAGAGCTCACATCTGAACCTTAAGCAAGAAGTAGAGAGAATAAACCGAGAGGAAATGGCCAGAGTCTTTAAACTCTCAGCGCCCACCCTGTGGTACCCTTTCTCCAGCAAAGCTACGCCTCTCAGACTTCCCAAATAGCACCAGAGAGGACCAGGTGTTCAAATACATGAGTGTATAGGGATATTCTCATTCAAACTACCACACTATAAAATTTTCTAATATTTTTTATTTGTGTTCGAGACAGGATTTCTCTTCATAGCCCTGGCTGTCCTATGTAGACTCACTGTGTAGACCAGGCTGGCCTCAAACTCAGAGATCCATCCACCTGCTGCTTTTTCTGAGTGCTGGGATTAAAGGCATGCATCTCCACTTCCAGCAGTGATTTTTCTAATTTTTGTATAATCCGACATTATACATTGTTTGAAACACACCAAAGCCTGTGTGTTTCACACGTCTATTTTCATAAACTGGGGGTAGAAAGTAGAAGTCATTGATTACTTTCATTCCTGAAACGTGTACTTCTACCATTTGGAAAGAATGCACTTCAGACTTGGTTTCCTTTTGTTTGATGACTCCGATTTAGCAGGCTGTGATGGGTCACACCTGTTCCCAGCCCTTAGGAAGCTGAGAAAGGAGAGTGAAAGGCCAGCTTGAACTACCACACAGTGAGCTCTATAAGACCCTGTTTCAACAAATGGAAAGAAAAAAGGATTCTTTTTGAAATTCTTGATCAGAGGCAAACCGTGAGGATCAGCACAGTTGAAGGCCAGCATGGTCTGTATGGGGAGTGTAGGCCCCGTGATTACTGCAGTAGGCTACAGGGCTGCGTGATGGGACCCTGCTGCGAAGAGCCCAGAGGTCCCCCAGTTAGAATAAAGAAAGACTAGTGCTCAATACTTAGTGTTATTTGCACAAAAGGATTAAAAGACATCCACTGTTGAGGACTTTATGCCTTGTTTGGGTTTCCATTTTGTTTTAAAACATTTTTCTCTTTGTTTATTTGTTTGTTGAGTTTTTGTTTTTTTGAGACAGGATTTCTCTATGTAGCCTTAGCTGCCCTTGAACTCACTCTGTAGACTAGGCTGGCCTCAAACTCAGAGATCTGCCTGTTTCTGCTGGGATTAAAGACGTGTGCTATCACCACTCAGCCTAAAACAACTTTTAAAATTATTTCATTATATATGTATGGAATGGATGTTTTTGTTTTTGTGTTTTGTTTTGTTTTTGTTTTTTGCTTTTTTTTTTCGAGACCGGGTTTCTTTGTGTATCTCTGGTTGTCCTGTACTCACTTTGTAGGCCAGACTGGCCGTGAACTCACAGAGATCTGCCTGCCTCTGCCTCCCCAGTGCTGGGATTAAAGGTGTGATTAAAGGATTAAAACAACACCCAGCTTGGTTTTTGTTGGTTTTTTTGGTTTGTTTGTTTTGTTTTTAATTACAATTTATGTGGTTAATGTAGATCTTGGATGGTTCTACTATTCTTGGTTAAATTGCTAGATCATATTGCAAATAGGCTTAATACCATAGGAAAGAACCTGGCTCTTTACCCAGTTAATGATATTAGTTTGTATTAGGACCAGCAAACATGAAATTTTGGTTCACTGCTTCTTTTTTTTTTTCAAGACAGGGTTTCTCTGTGTAGCCCTGGCTGCCCTGGACTCACTTTGTAAACCAGGCTGGACTTGAACTCACAGAGATCCGCTTGCTTCTACCTCCCAAGTGCTGGGATTAAAGGCGTGTGCCACCACACCCAGCTAGGTTCATTGCTTTTTGTATTAAATTGTTTGGGTGATTTTTTTTTGTTTGTTTGTTTAGTTGGTTTCTTAGTTACTGTTCTATTGCTGTGAAGAGACACCATGACCAAGATAACTCTTATTTTAAAAAAAGCATTTAATTACAGTTTCAAAAAGATAGTCATGGCTGAGACATGTTGGGAGCATGGAGGTACTCATGGTGGATGGCACCACCTGATTCACAGGTCGGGGTGGATGGGCTTGTGAAGTCTCAAACTCCACCCCCAGTTATACACTTCCTTCAACAAGGTCACACCTACTACAACAATGCCATACTTCTTAATCCTTCTAATTCTTTCAAACAGTCCCACTCCCTGGGGAATAAGCATTCAAATCTATGAGTTTATGGGGGCCATTCTTATCTGTACCACCATAGTTGGTTTGGTTCTTCTGTTTTAAATTTAGATAGGTAGTTGCATCTCTTTATTTAGGTGATAGAAATTGAGCCCTAGGGCCTTGTACTTGTTTGGCAAATATTCTACCATTGAGCTACAGCTCTATACCTATTTTACTTTAAAAAAATGTATTTTGTGTGTGTGGTAGGAGCGGGAGAGTGGATTGGTGCATACATGCATGCCATAGTGTGTGCCTATGGAAGTCAGCTTCAGGAATAAGTTCTCTTTCCATCTTGTGGGTACCAGGGATCAAACTCGGGTGGTCAGCCTTGGCAGCAAGTGCCTTTACACACTGAGCCATCCCACTGGCCCTCACTGTAGCTCCTGAGACAAGGCCTCACTCAGTAAGGCTTCAGTTTTAATTGGTATACTCTGACAAGTGAAGGTATTGGTTGTCTTTTCATGTGCTTCTTTACCATTTACCATCTTTGAGACAGTGCATAGGTTGTTTGATTTTCCCTACTTGGGAACTTGTGGTTGAACTCAGGGCTTTGCACATGCTAGGCACATGTCTGACCATGAAATTGCATCCTACATTTGTTTGATCATTTTTATCATGTAAAAGTCCTCTCTATATTCTAGCTGCAATTCCTTCATTAAACATCCTTTTTTTTTTAATGTTTTAAAAGCTTGTTTGGTGTCTTTTCATTGTGGGAACACTGGCATTGAGGGGCAAGAGCTCAAATTTATTGAAGTTTAGTTTATCCATGGTTTTATGACTGTTGCTTTTTGTGTTCTTAGAAACCTCTGTCTAACCATTTCTTGGCCTTTTGGCTAAGATAAAGTGTAGAAATCTCAGTCTAATTCAAGCTTTCAAAGAGTTTTGTTTAAATACTCTTTAGTTTTATACCCTAGAGAAGATCTGGCAAGGTGACTCTTGGCTGAAAGGGGTTTAGCTTCAAAGCCTGATGGGCTGAGTCTGTCCTGGACCCTCCGTAAAGGTGAAGGAGGGGCTCACTCCATGAAGTTGTCCTACCTCTGCACTTGTGCTTGCCCCACTTTACCCCCAGTGTACATGTATACACATAGGATAAATGTTATTATTTTAAAATTAATTTTAAGATTGAAAAAGTTAGAGAATAAGTAAGTGACAAACAAAATCTGAACACAATGTTGCCAGTGGGCCAGTGGTATGGTTCAGCAGGTTAAGGTGCTTGCTGCCAAGCTGGTTCAGTCCTCAGGATCACATAGGAGGGAAAGAACAGTCTCTTGAAAGGTGACTGCTGGCGTATACTAGCACATGTGTGCATAGAGAGACAAAATTAAATAAGTATGTATCATTAAGTTTACTTTAGATTTCTTTCTTTCATGTTATGTAAATGAGTGTTTTGTGTGTACACTGTGTGTGTGCCTGCTGCCTGAGCAGATCAAAAAGAGGATGTCAGACCCACTGAATTGGAGTTATGGGTGGTTGCGAGCTACCATGTGGGTTCTAGGAATTAAATCTGGGTCCTCTGCAAAAGCAAGTGGTCCTAACTGCTGAGCCATCTCTTGAGGCCTAGTATGTAATCTTAAAAGTTAAGAAGGAATGCTGCTAATGAGAACTCTCATATTGGTGTTAAGAGTGCAGGTTAGTGTGCCAGTGAGGTGGCTTGGCAGGCGAAAAGCACCAGCTACTCCGCCTTCAACTCAGTCCTCAGAACTCACCGCAGAAGGAGACAGTCAACTTCCTAAAGTTGTCCTCTGACCTCCACATATGCACTGTGGCACTTACATGTCCTACACACACAATACTAGTAGTAAAATAAAGATCTTGAAATCCAAAAATGAGCATAGTTTGGGTCTAGGGTTATAATTTAGTGTTAAAGTCCTGGCCTAGCACGAAGCCAAGGCCATGGGTTCAATTCCAGTACCACCGAGAAAAGGGCAGGAGCTGGAGAGATGGCTCAGCAGTTGAGTGCATACTGCTGTCCTCAGAGGACCCATGTCAGGTGTCACATCCCTCTATAACTCCAGCTTCAGGGCATCTGACATCTCTGACCTCTGCAGGCGCCTGTACTCACGTCCATATATTCACACAGACACTCACTTAAAAGAGTATAAATTATAATTTAAAAAATAGAGGAAGGGCTGGAGAGATGGCTCAGCGGTTAAGAGCAGTGGCTGCTCTTCCAAAGGACCTGAGTTCAATTCCCAGCAACCACATGGTGGCTCACAACCATCCACAATGTGATCTGCTGCCCTCTTCTGGCTCCAGGTGTGCATGCAGCTAGAACACTCATACACTAAATCAATCAATCATTCTTTTTTTTAAAAAAAGAAAAAAAATAAAGGAAGGGTTGGAGAGATGGCTCAGCGATTAAGAGCACTAGCTGCTCCTCCAAAGGACATGGGTTCAAATCCCAGCACCCACACGGCATTTCACAGCTGTCTAATTGCCCGGCAAGATAGTTTAGTGCAGTGGTTCTCAATTTGTGGGTTGCAACTGTCAGAAAACACATATTTCCGAAGGTCTTAGGAACCTCCAATCAGAAATGTATTTTTGTTGCTACTTAATGACTGTTATTTTGCCTCTGAGCCATGTCTCGGTTTCTAAGACCATTGGAAATATGTGTGCCAATGGCTGCAACCCATGGGTTGAGGACCACTGGTTTAGTGGGTAAAAGTTCCTACCTGCCAGCAAGTTAAATGACCTGGTTAGAGATCCAGGACCTATATGATAGAGAACTGACTTTTGCCAATTGTCCTCTGATCTCCACATGGGTGTTGTGGCAGGTTCACGTACACACTCAACAGACAAAGAAATGTAATAAGAAAAAATACAAATAATACAAAGAAAGAATATAGATTAGAACATCTCTCCTAAGCATTTATTCATGTGGTGAGTGGAAGACAGGATACCTCATTGTTTGACTTGTTCAGTATATATGTGGGAGAAACTGCAGATTGTTGTTAGGGACAGAATATTGATCATAGTCTTATTTGAAATTTAAAAAACTGGGAATATGTTTGGCATCTTTTTTGGGAGAGAGCTAGGGATTGAATTCAGGGCCTTGGACATGTTAGGCAAGTGTTCTGCCACTGGGCTCCAGCCTAGCCCTTAATTTTTAGTATTTTAAAACTTTTATTATTTTATGTGTATGAGTGTTTTGCCCGTATGTGTGTACCACATGTGTGCCTAGTACTCAGAGGTTCTAAGAGGCCATCACATCTCCTGGACTGGAGTTATAGACATTGTGAGCTGCTTTGTGGGCGCTGGGAATCAAGCTCTGGTCCTTTGCAAAAACAAGTGCTCTTAACCCCTGAGCCAGTTCTCCAGCTCTAGTGTCTGTTCTTTTCTTAGTATCTTACCTTTCTTTGCAGTGCTGGGGGTGAAACTCAGGGCCTTACTCCTACAAGGCAATACTCCTCCACTGAACTGTATCTTCCCAATCATTCAATACCTGTTTAAACAAGTTTTTTTTTTCTTTTAACTATTATACTATTTGTTTTTCTTTTTTTTCCCAAGTAAAAACAAAAACAAAAAAAACCAAACCCTAGAAATGAGTGTGAGCAGGTGTTTTCTTATTGAAAATGGGGCATAGTGGTGCCCTTGAGTAACCTTAGCTTGTGATGCAGCACTCAGAGGGTCGGGGTTTCAAGGTCATCCCCAGATATATATATATTCTGAGACCAGTCTGGGTTATATAAGACTACATTAAAAAAAAAAAGATGAAAATAGGAAGATGCACATTCTCATTATATCCCTGGCTGTCCCGGAGCTTGCTCTGTAGACCAGGTTGGCCTCAAATTCAAGAGATCCGCCTGCCTCTGCCTTCTGAGTGCTGGGATTAAAGGCGTGCACCATCACTCCTGCCTCTGCCTTCTGAGTGCTGGGATTGAAGGTGTGCACCATCACTCCTGGACTTTTTTTTTTTTTCAGATGTATTTATGTGTATTGGTTTTTGGGGTTTTTGTTTGTTTGTTTTTTCAAGACAGGGTTTCTCTGTGTATATCTGGTGTATGGGTGTTTTGCCTGCATATATGTTTGTGTGCCATGTCTGTGTCTGGCACCTACTGGGGACAGAGGATGGCATATTGTAAACCAAAGTTTCAGTTGGTTTATAATAGACTGTTTGAGGAAAGCTCTTGTAGCCTAAGCTAGCCTCAAACTTGGTCTGTAGTTGAGAGAGACCTTGAGCTGAGCTCTTTCTACCATGTCCAGGTTGATTTCTAATGAGCTTTCAATTTCTTCATATGCCATTATCAACTGCTTTTAAATACTTACTCTTTACTGAGCACTGGCATAGTGAAAATTATGATATTGTGAGAAGAAATTACCAATTATAAGGGCTGATTTATTTGGGGGATAAAAAGGGAAGGGAGGCTGGCATGGTGGCACACATCTTTAATTCCAGTTTTAGGAGGCAGAAGCTACAGATCTCTGTGAGTTCAAAGACAGCCTGGCCCACATAGTGAGCTTCAGGCCCCCCAGGGCTGTATAGATCCTGTCTTAAAGAAGTGGGGTTGGGTCGATGGGAGAATAAGGAATACACATTCGTTAAGAGACAGTTCTTACTTGTAAATAATGTCTATAAAAAGATCTGATTTTATTTTGTGATCACAGCAGTTGTGGTCACTATTTCTGTTTTTAATTTAAAAATGCTGGACATGATGGCACACACCTTTAATCCCAGCATTCAGGAGGCAGAGTTCGGAGGATCTCTGAGTTTGAGGCCAGCCTGGTTTACAGAGTGAGTTTCAGGGCAACCAGGGATACACAGAGAAACCCTGTCATGAAAAACAAAAACAAATCTTAATATTTTGGGCCAGTGAGATGGTTCAGTGGGTAAAATTGCTTAATTGCCAAGCCTGATGATCTGAGTTCAGTTCCCATGGGCTGTTGTCTGACTCCCACTTGCATGCTGTAACAAGTGTGGTCACATACAGACACACCTATCAATAAATAAGTGTAATTTAAAGAACCTAAAATTTTGAGAAACACTGGGGCTATAGTCTCCCTGTTGAAGAGACATATACGTATTAAGATACAAGTCATATGGTAGGTGATGTTTCTCAGACTTACATATCACAACTTTTCTTTTCTTTCTTTTTTTTTTTTTTCAAGATAGGGTTTCTCTGTGTGTAGCTCTGGCTGTCCTGGACTCACTCTGTAGACCAGGCTGGCCTCAAACTCACAGAAATTCATTTGCCTCTGCCTCCCAAATGCTGGGATTAAAGGCATGTGCCACCATGCCTGGCTTTTTTGTTGTTTTGTTTTTTTTGTGTCAGAGTTTCTCTGTGTAGCCCTGTCTGTCCTGGACTCATTTTGTAGACCAGACTAGCCTCAAACTCACAGAGATCCACCTGCCTCTGCCTCCCAAGTGCTGGGATTAAAGGCGGGCATACCCGGCTTTTATCACAGCCTTTTAATAATGTCAACTATTAGTATTATATTTGGAGCATTGGATGTTACATTTTCATACTCATGATATATACAAATAATGATTTCTATTTTTAAAGCAGGACAGAAAGAACAAGCTGTGGAATGGTATAAGAAAGGTATCGAAGAACTAGAAAAAGGAATCGCCATTATAGTTACAGGCCAAGGTGGGTTGCATGTATAGTTTCTACCATGCCCCAAATTCTACAGTAGTTCCCTCCCTCCAAATCCCTTATCCATGGAGAACTCTGCCAGGGGCCCTGGTGAAGTAAACTGCAAGTCCTGTCAAGCCCTAGATATTATGGGCTACTATGGGTACCCAGCATGGCTACTAAATGACTATGGACAGCACATATGGTGTGGATATTTTGGACTAAGGGAGCATTCATGTGGGTGGGCTAGATCAGGTAAAGGTGGAATTTTATTAATACCACAAAGTTCAACATCTATAACTTGTCTATTTTTGCAATTCTCCGTTTAATTATTTTGGACTGTAGGTGATCACAGGTAACTGAAAGTTCTGAAAGCAGATTTGCAGAAGGGTTGTTTGTTGAATTTACATAGTTACCCTCTTTTTTAATCTATTTCCCTTAGTAAATGTATTTTGTTTCTTGATGTCATTGTTAATATTTGTGCATATATGGTATTGGCTATTCTAAAAGTGAAATTCAATGAAGTCTCGAACATGATTTCTTGGAGCAGGCAGGCAATAACTAATATACTCTATGACCTTCCTGAAGCCGTCTAAGGATCAATAAGTGACCAACTGGTGATCAGTTACACACAGTTAATAGTCACGTGCTATCCCTGTTTTTAAACCCTGATTCATTGTGTGTCTGGCAGTAATCTTTTGTGGTTGTTTTAGGTACTGGTACTAGCCTTACACACTAGGCAAGTGTCCCGTCTCTTAGCTACATTCTCAGTCTGGTAATGGTTTTTCGTTTTTTGCTCATTTGGTTTTCTTGAGACAGGGTTTCTCTGTGTAGCCCTGGCTGCCCTGGAACTTACTCTGTAGACCAGGCTGGCCTTGAACTCACAGAGATCCTCCTGTCTCTGCCTCCCAAGTGCTGGGATTAAAGGTGTGCACCACAACTCCTGACTCTTTTCTTTTTCTTTTTCCTTTTTTAAGATTTATTTATTTATTTTTGGTTTTTCGAGACAGGGTTTCTCTGTGTAACAGCTCTGGCTGTCCTGGACTCACTTTGTAGACCAGACTGGCCTCGAACTCACAGAGATCCGCCTGCCTCTGCCTCCCAAGTGCTGGGATTAAAGGCGTGCACCACCATTCCTGACTCTTTTCTTTTTAAGATTTATTTTTAGTTTATGTGTATGGGTGTTTTGCTTGAATGTGTGTGTGTTGTGTCTGTACCTGGCACCTACCAGGGCCGGAGGAGAACATTAGATTCCCTGCAACTGGAATTACAGATGGCTGTGAACTGCTCTATAGGTGCTGAGAATGCTCTTAACCTCTGAGCCTTCTCTCCAGCCCTGGAGGCTGGATTTTTAATAGTGTTTTGACTATTGTGTACTCTGAGTGCATTAATATCAAATAAAGTATAGTTGTGTTTAGCAATGGGAATACATTCTACTGAATGCCTCATTAGGCGATTTCTTCACTGTGAACATCATCATAACACACTGACACAAACCTGGTGGTGTAGACAGTCACTCTACATGGCCTTTTTTTTTTTTTTAAGATTTATATTCACATATTATATATATATATATGTATATATATATATATATGAGTGCTCTATGTCTCTATGTTCATGTACACCAAAAGAGGGCATCCAATTACAGATGGTTGTGAGCCATCATATGGTTGCTGGGAATTGAACTCAAGACCCCTGGAAGGGCAATCAAGTGCTTTTAACCACTGAGTATAACAGAATATTTTTATTTATCACACTTATATTTATTAATACTTAACAATCACCTACAAAATACCTAAATCCTATAACCTAAACCTTAAATCTAAAATCTGTAATCTATCTAATAATACCTTAATACCTAAAATCACTCTAATACCTACAAAAAAGAAAAGCAAACACTTAACACTATTTTAAGTTTCTTAAAAGGATGTTAATACTCTTGGTGTAGTTCATGTAGGATGGCCTAGTTTATGGTTGTCCCATCAGTCTTTCAATCTCAAAGTTTGTTGAGCGATATTTTACCAATTCGCAAGCCCAATCTACCTTCACCACAAAGTTGTGGTCAGTTTATAAAATCAATCTCTTCTGATCACCAATGTAGGGCAGTCTTTTCAATCAGCCAAGTATTGCCTTTGCAGTCTCCCTCAGCATTTCTTTTCTTTTCTTTTTTTAAGATTTGTTTATTTATTTAATGTATGAGTGCTCTATCTACATGCGCACCTGCAGCCAGAAGAGGCCATCAGATCACATTGTGGATGGTTGTGAGCCACCATGTGGTTGCTGGGGATTGAACTCAGGACCTTTGGAAGAACATTAGCCAGTGCTCTTAACCACTGAGCCATCTCTCCAGCCCTCCCTCAGCATTTCCATCTTGAGTCTTTCCCCTACCTTCTTGGCACTCTGAGGCTCCAACAAGGATGCTTAAGGGATTCTCCTTTAGCAGGTCCATGGCAGTTTTTTGCATTGGATTGCAGTGGTCCAAACTCTGCCAATGGTGTGCCTTGCTATGCTCTTCTCCAGCGTGGATTTCCAGCGGGTGAGGGCAGGAGAGTGAGGAGGAGGAGGGGCCAGAGGTTGTGTTAAATCTTGTTGCATGTTGTCAAGATCTTGGAGTTCGACAGTGGTTTTCCACGGGCTTTCCCAAGTCATGCCCCTACAACAGTGTGTCAGTGTCATCTGCATGGCTTGTGAGGTTTCTTAGAAACACTCCTTCAAACGGGGCATCTCATTCGGGCACCACTGCCTACGTCCAGATCAACCATAAAGGAATGGCAAGCTCCTCCCTGTGCCTGCCATATGTTAATCTAAACTGCCTACTAATTTCACTAATGAGACCTGACCTCTACTACAACTGAGCTAGCTATCTCTCTCGGCCCTCTGCATGACCTTTTGATGCTGCCCCTCAACTCCCTGCCTCACAGGTGCGGCAGTTATGAGTGTGTACTCTCACAACTTCTCTCCATTTTAAAATTTTACTTATTTAGTTGTTCCTGTTGTTTGAGACAGGCTTTCACAATGTAGCATTGGCTGGCCTAGAACTCAATATGTAGACCATGCTGGCCTCAGACTCATAGACATCTGCTTGCCTCTGACTCCCGAGTGCAGGGATTAAAGGTGTGCGCCACCACGCCCACCAGGTCTCTAATATAAAAAAAAAAACAACAGACTTTGACTGAGTGGTAGAACATTTGCCTAACTTTGGTGAAGCTCTGGGTTTAAACTCAAGCATTGCAAAGGTAAGTTAAAAAACAAATAAAATAAGTGTGAGTGATTGAAACCGAACTTTTAAGTTATTATTTAACACTTATTTATTTATT
>CAJQZJ010000175.1:1801318-1815166 GCA_907164525.1 Lophiomys imhausi
TGTGTGTGTGTGTGTGTGTGTGTGTGTGTGTGTGTGTGTGTGTGTGTTCACAAACAGGTAGCATACAGCACACACTACTCATCATGCTGGTCCCCTTGCTTTGTGGTATTTATTTTTTCCTTGACTTACAATAATATAGCCAAATATGATGTTGCTAAGATACTCCTTGTTGTTTCTTTCTATGCCATGTTTAAGTTTGGTTTCCTCTTAAAGTTTCCTTTTGACTGAGCGTAATGGCACATGCCTTTAATCCCAGCACTCGTGGAGGCAGAGGCAGGCAGATCTCTGTGATTTCAAGGCCAGCCTGGTCTATAAAGTGAATTAAAGGATAGCCATAGATACATAGAGAAACTCTGTCTCGAAAAAACAAAACAAAACAAAAAAATGTCCTTTCTATCTTCGTGGGCCAATACTATATATACTTACTCTGTAAAGCCTTTCCAATAAGCTCTTGTAATGTGCAGTCTTTTAAAAATTATGTTGTGCTGGATATGGTAGCACAGGCCTTTAATGCCAGCACATCTGTAACAGAATATTTTTATTTATTTATAAACATTTATATTTATTAATACTTAATAAGCATCTATAAAATACCTAAATCCTATCACCTAAAACCTATAAATTAAAATCTATAAATACCCTAGATACCTAAGAACATTCTAATATCTATCTAAAAACAGTTAAAAACACTTAACTGACACTATTTTATCTTTCTTAAAAGGATATTAATATCCTTAGTGTAGGTCCATACAGGATGACTTGGTTTACAGCAGTCCCAAGGGGTACAGCATACCCCTTAAAAGGTAGTATCTTTCAATCTTAAGTCCATTGGGCCTTACTTTGCCAGTTCACAAGGCCAGTTTATTTCAACCACCAAATTGTGGCCAGTTTATAAAGTCAGTCTGTTCCAACTGCCAAACTGAGGCTGGCCTTTTCCCCAGCTGAGACTCGCCTCCACGATCTCTTTGGCCCAGGCAAACCTCATGGCCATAAGCCGCTCCAAGTGGCTTCAGAACTCCGCTTGCCTCGCTCACTTTTCTGGCACTATGGGGCCCCAAGACAGCCGCCTTCAAAGAACTCTCTCTCAGCAGGTTTTATGCTATGCCTTTGCCCTGGGCTATGGCAGTCTGAATTCTGTTCATGGTGTACCTTGCTGTGCTCTTCTTCAGCGTGACTTCTTGGTTGGTGAGGGCAGGAGGGAGAGAGCAACTGCGTGGAGCCTCTGCCTTGCATATCGTGTTATCTCGCGATTCTTGGCAGTCTCAAGAATCTACAAGATTTTTCTTGATATCCAGCAGTCCCATTGCGTCTCATTGCAAATGACGTCACAACCCTTCAACAGGGCATATTATCCAACCACAGCTTGGTTTTGTCCATTTCAGCAGATAAAGGAATGCCAAGCTTTCCTTATGTGCTATCAAATGCTAATCTGAACTGCCTACTAAGTTCACTAAAAACACCTAACTTCTACAATACACGTCCCAGTGGATCTTAGAGTTTGGGGCCAACCTGGTCTATATGTGAGTTTTAGGATGGCCAAGGCTATATAAACAGACCCTGTCTCCAATAATAATAAACAGATAAGTACAAATACAGGTATGCTCTCAGTTGCCAGCTGTATGGAATAAGTACCACAGTCATAAGCTGGGCATGGTGATGTAGGCCTTTAAACCCAGCACTGAGTTCAAGGACAGCCAGGGCTACTTAGAGAGACCCTGTCTCCAGAAAAAACAAACAACCAAACCGAACCAACAACAACAACAAAAAAGAGCCATAGTCACTTTTTATTTGCATGTCGCTATGTTAACTTGGGGATTGGAGCATATGATAAGCAACCATCACTTGCTGCTGCTGATAAGTCAGTAACCATACTAATTCACCAGTCTGATTAAGTTGTATGTTCAATATAGCCTTTCGCATGTTAAACTCTGTAACTTTTCATATGAGTCCTTACTAATTACATATTTCACAGAGTATTTCTTTTGGGTACAAAACCTTCATTGATTGTCTGTAACACATTAATAATTCTCCATTTTCCACACACGTTTTATCTGTTTATTTTTCTTTTTGTTTATTTTGTTCTTTTTAAACCCCCTCTGTTGCATAGAGAAGCTGCAACCAGTTTTGCAATTTTCCAAGTCACAAACGGACGTCTATAATGACAGTACTAACCTGGCGTGCCGCAATGGACATCTCCCGTCAGGTAGGTGTAGGTTCACTAACATAAACTAGAGCTCGCATGGAGATTGAACTCTTGCTCACCCCATAATGTTGATTAAGCTGTGTAGTAGAAGGTGTAACTGTTTTGTTTTCACAGGATTAATAGAAAAATATGACAGATATAGTAGAACTGTTCTAAATAAACCTATTCACGTTTTCCAACTTCCTACTTACAAAGTATAAAATATGGGAAGGTAGTACTCTCGTTACTCGCTAGCCCTTGAAATGTACTCAATAAACCTGTTCTTTTAGATGTACTATATATACATGGTTATGTTTATACATGTGTTTGTGAACATGTTTAGAAGTCAGACAACAATTGAAAGAAGGGATTCTCTTGCCACCATGTATGTCCTTGGATTAAATTCAGGTTGTCAAGCTTGGCAGCAAGCTTGGACAAGTGTGGTGGCACACTTCTTTAATCCCAGCATTTGGGAGGCAGAGGCAGGTAGATCTCTGTGAGTTCAAGGGCAACCTGGTCTACAGAGTGATTTTCAGGATAACCAGTACTGTTACACAGAGAAACCCTGTCTTGAAAAACCAAAAAAAAAAAAGTTTAAAGCAACTATTAACGTATTGAAATAATCATTACATGTGATTCTCTAGCACTTAGACAGGATAAAACAAGATCTCAAGTCGAGGCCAGCCTGGTCTCTGTAGCTAGATTGTGTTGTTGGTTTTTTGTTTCTTTTGTTTTGTTTTTTGTTTCCCCCGCCTCTTAGGTTTTGTTTGTTTGGTTGGTTGGTTTTTCAAGACAGTGTTTCTCTGTGTAGCCCAGGCTGTATTGGACTTGATTTGTAGACCAGCCTGGCCTTAAACTCACAGAAATCTGCCTGCCTCTGCCTCCCTAGTACTGGGATTAAAGGTGTGCACCGCCACGACTGACTTCTTTTTTTTTTTTGTCCGTCTGTATTTCTTAATGGTGGTAGGAACGAAATTCAGGGCCTGAGATACCCCAGGCAATTGCTCTGTCTCTTAAGTTGGCCTTGAGTTGTTGTTCTTCTGGACAGATTTTCTGATTTTACTTTTTCTCCTTTCTGTTCACTTCCCACCCCTTTGTGATGGAAGCCCAAGCTGTTCTGTAGTTCACAGTCTTCCTTCCTATACTGAAATTATAGGCATGTGCTAACACACCTACCTCTTTAATAGCTCCTTTGATAAGTCTATAAACTGTCCTTGTAGTGTTTAATATACCTTGAGCTGGGCTGTGGCTCAGGAGATGCTTGTTGTGCATATGTGAGGCCTTGAGTTTGATCTCCAGCATCACACATAAAAAGGAGAGCATGGAAATAATTCTTTGTTAGTATCTGTCTGGAGCCTCACTCTAATCTTCCTCAGCTTCCTGTGGCTTCCTTTCAGCTCCCTGTGTTTGCTTTTTTTCTATCAAAAGACTTTATACAGGCACAGGAGAGATGGCTCAGTTATTGAGAGCATATACTGCTCTTGCAGAGGGCGCACGGGTTAGGGTGAGAACTCAGTTCCTAACGGCAGTGTTCAGAGGCTCCCAGCTCCTGGAGCTCCCAACTCAGACCATCCAGTCTTCCTCCTGGCATCAGTGACAACTGTAGCTTCATTTATACCTCCATACACATAATTACATTTATTAAAAATCCAATGTGGGGCTGGAGAGAAGGCTCAGTGGTTAAGAGAGAGCACTGACTGCTCTGCCAGAAGTCCTGGGTTCGATTCTCAGCACCCACATGGCAGCTCACAACTGTATGTAACCTCTGTTCCAGAGGATCAGACACCCTCACACAGATGTACATGCAGTCAAAAAACCAATGTACAAAAAATGAGAAATAAAATTTAAAAAATCCAATGTGGGGGCTGGGGAGATGGCTCAGCAGTTAAGAGCACTGGCTGCTCTTCCAGAGGACCCAGGTTCAATTCCCAGCACCCACATGGCAGCTCACAACTGTCTGTAACTTCAGTTGTCTGTAACTTCAGTTCCAGAGGTTCTGGCACCCTCACACATATACATGCAGGCAAAACACCAATGCATATAAAATAAATCTTTAAAAAAGAAAATCTAAAAAGTGGAGAATAGTCAAGAAAGTTCAGTGGGCCAACCTACATGTTGACTTTATATATTCATTCTCTCTCTTCTTATCCCCTCCAACTCTTCACCTTGTGTGTGTGTGTTGGCTAGAGGCTGGTGTTGGGTAGGTATCTTTTTCAATTGCTATCTACCTTATTTCTCTTTATTGATACAGGTTTTTGTTTGTTTGCTTGTTTTTTGTTTCTTTAAATTTTTTTATAAAATCTGGAAGTCATTGGTTGACTAGACTGGTTGCCTGGAAGCCTTGGGATCTGCCTGCCTCTACCTTACCAGCACTAAGATTTGTTTTGGGCACAGGGTCTCATTTATTCTAGCTGGCCTTGAACTTTCATGTGGTTGAAGATGGCTTGTATTACCACATCCAGTTTTATATGGTCTTAGGACACCCACCCAGGGCTTCCTGCATGCTAGCCAACCAGTCTGCCAACTGAGTGACACCCCCATTTTTTGGTTGTTGTTTCCTGATGTTGCATATCAAATCCAGGGTCTCATACATTCTGGGCAAGCTCTGTGCCATTGCTACATCCTTAGCCATTCTGACATTTGTTACTCTTCTCTGAAAGTCTTCTGCCATTTTCATAGCAGTTCTTTGTAGAAATAGTTCTTTTTTTTTTCTCTTTTTCTGCCTTTTCTTTTGAGACAGCATCTCTCTGCATATCTGTGGGAACTCACTATGTAGACAAGCTGGTCTTGAACACACAGAGATAACTTGCTTCTGCCTCCCTGGTGCAGGCATTAAAGAAGTATATCATCGCCAGGCGGTGGTGGCGCATGCCTTTAAAACCAGCACTTGGGAGGCAGAGGCAGGTGGATCTCTGTGAGTTCGAGGCCAGCCTGGTCTACAAAAGCGAGTCCAGGACAGCCAGAACTCTTACACAGAGAAACCCTGTCTCAAAAAAACAAAACAAGCCGGGCGGTGGTGGCGCACGCCTTTAATCCCAGCACTTGGGAGGCAGAGGCAGGCGGATCTTTGCGAGTTCGAGGCCAGCCTGGTCTACAAAGCGAGTCCAGGACAGCCAGAGCTGTTAAACAGAGAAACCCTGTCTCGAAAAACAAAACAAAACAATAAATAAATAAATAAATAAATAAATAAATAAATAAATAAACAAAACAAACAAACACTCAGCCTGAAATTTCTACCTATAGTCTTAGGCTTATGTATTTTCAGTCTGAAAAAATTACTCCCCAGTGACTTTATTCCTCTGAAATGAGTGCCATTTTGCATTCTTCAGGAAGACCTTGTTGTCTTCCCTTTCTTTCTGGAATACCCTCCTGCTTCTTCCTGTTGGGTTGTATCTACTAATTCACTGAGCCTGAGGTTCAGAGCTTACATTTATGTACTGGAACATCCTTGATCCACTAAATTTTAGTGAGAAGGGCCCTTGTTTTGAGTTACCTAATCATCTGAACCTACATTTAGCAGTTACTGTATGTGTTCTCTATCTATCTTAGGTAAATGACATTGTCTTTTAGAAACCATATTTCTATTTTGGGTTTTTTTTTCCTGCACTTAGTATGTACACGGAGCATCTTGTCTATTTGATAGGTTTTTTGTTTATTTTGGTTTTGTTTTGTTTTGTTTTTTCAAGATAGGCTTTCTCTGTAATAACTCTGGCTGTTCTAGACTTGCTTTGTAGACCAGACTGGCCTTCAACTCACAGAGATCCACCTGCCTCTCCCTCCCCAGGGCTGGGATTAAAGGTGTGCACCACCATACCCGGCTTGTTTTTTGTTTTTTAATTTCTTAAGATTTATTTATTATATGTGTATGGTTATTTTGCCTGCATGTATGTTTATGTACCATGTTCATGTCTCGTGCTCATGAAGGTCAGAAGAGGGAGTAAGACCCGCAGGAATTAGAGTTATGGATGGAGTGAGCTGCGGGTATCAGGAACCAAGCTCAAGCTCTCTGTGGTAGTAACAAGTGCTCTTAACCACTGAAATGTCTCTGCAGCCCCCCTCTCTTTTTTTCTTTTTTTTTTAAAGAACAAAATGTTTTTAATGTTTGTGTTTTGCCTGTGTGTATGTTTGTGTTCCCTTGTACATGTAGTGCTCACATAAGTCAAAAGAAGGTGTCAGCTCCTGTAGAACTGGAGAGACAGATGGTTGTGAGCTTCCATGTGGGTGCTGGGAACTGAACCCAGGTCCTCTGCCAGAACAGTAAGTCTTCTTAACCGCTGAGCTATCTCTCAGCCCCCTATTTTTAATTAATATTAATTAAATGCACAAGTGTGGGTTTGCACAGATGTGTGGTGGGGGTACCACCAGAGGCCAGAGGGGTCAGATGCCCTTGGAATTGGTTCCTGGAGCTGGAGTAACAGGTAGTTGTGAGCCACTCAGTGTGAGTACTGGAAACTCAACTTGGGTCTTCTGCAAAATTAGTGTTTGCCGGGCGGTGGTGGCGCACACCTTTAATCCCAGCACTTGGGAGGCAGAGGCAGGTGGATCTCTGTGAGTTTGATGCCAGCCTGGTCTACAAAATGGGTCCAGGACAGCCAGGGCTACACAGAGAAACCTTGTCTCGAAAAACCAAAAAAAAATTAGTAAGTGTTCTTAACTGCTGAGCCAGCCAGTCTTTAGTCCTGTGTTTGATAGTTCAATGCAATGAATCTCACCTTAAAACCTGTAGAGAAGTAGCAGTAGTTTCAGCCTCTTTTTAACAAATAATTCATTTGTCATTTATGTTCTAGGTTAATTATCCAAGGCAATCCAGACTGAGTCTCTAATGATCTCCTGATTGTTATAAATTTGGTTATCACAGTGTAGTGAATGACCAGGTTGGTCTAGTATTTAGGCTATCTGTTCTGCTGGTCGTAGGGGTCCACTTATTAGTCTTACAGTTGCAGTTTAAAACTTCTCAAAAAAAAAAAAAAACAACTTATTCTCAATGTCAGGATATCACTATAAAGTTCTCTGTACATTTTTTTTTTTTTTTTTTTTTGGTTTTTCGAGACAGGGTTTCTCTGTATAACAGCTCTGGCTGTCCTAGACTCACTTTGTAGACCAGGCTGGCCTCGAACTCACAGATATCCGCCTGCCTCTGCCTCCCAAGTGCTGGGATTAAAGGCGTGCGCCACCACCGCCCGGCTTCTCTGTACATTTTTTAAAACCTGGAATTTTACTTGTTTCAGATCTTATAATGATTTAGTTGAGACAAACAGTTTAGTTTTCCAAATAAACAAACTGATTTGCTCTACCTGTTTAAGAGTTCTTAATTTCCTTTAAAGGTATTCAAAAGCAAAACCAAGGCTTCTGCCTTTTGACTAGTCTAATTTACTAGGCAGTTTAACATTTTTCTCCTTCGATCCCCCATCCTTTTGAGAGGTCTTGCCATGTAATGTAGTCTTGGCTGGCTTAGAACTTGGTGGGTAGACCAGGCTGTCCTGGAATTTGCAGTGATCCTCCTGCCTCTGCTTGCTGACTGCTAGGATTATGGGATTATACATGTCACCATGACCCGCATTTTTTATTTGTTTGTCTGGTTTTTTTTTGAGACAGGGTCTCTTTATTATGTAGCTCTGGCTGTCCTGGAACTCACTCTGTTGACCAGACTGACCTCAAATTTACAGAAATTCACCTGTCTCTTCCTCTTAAGTGCTGTTATTAAAGTGTGCACTGCTATACCCAACTTGCTTTTTTTTTTTTTTGAGACAGGGTTTCTCTGTGTAATGGCTCTGGCTGTCCTGGAACTCACTCTGTAGACCAGATTGGCCTTGAATTCACGGAGATCCACCTGCCTCTGCCTCCTATGTACTGGGATTAAAGGCGTGCACCACCATGCCTGGCCTTGCTATTTTTTTTTCTTAAAGATAGTTTCAAACTCTATACCCTAGACTGACCTAGAACTCATATGCAGCCCAAGTTATTGTTGAACTCATGGCAATCTTTCTGCCTCAAGCCTCAAGAGTGCTTGAGCCACCATACTGGCCTGGCTTAACATATGTCCTTAACAATAAACATCATTATTCATAAACACTGACTTTCGTAAGAATATAAAGTATTCTTAGAAGTATAAGTTATATCTTAGAAGTCGTGATCTTTGAGCATTTAAAAGCCTATTACTTACTCATTTTATTTATTTATTTTGAGTATGATATATATATCACATAAAATACTTGGCATACTAAAGGCTACAACTTTATACTCTTCCAGTTAAAATTATTCAAACCTTTCAGTGGGCATAAGTTGTAGTCTTTCATATTTCATAGCCATAAAAGTTGATAGTCATAGGTTAGGTAGATAACTCAGTCAGTAAAGTGCCTGTCACACAACTATGTGTACCTGAGTTTAGATCCTTAACATCCACATAAAAGTCAGATGTGACAGTACATGACTGTAATGTCAGCAGTGGGGTGAGTGTGCCAAGAACTCATTCATTCACCAGCCAGCCTAGTTCCGTGGAGGACGCCCAAGTTCAGTGAGACCGTTTCAGATATGAGCTTGAGAGGACTGAGGGAGATTCTTGACTTGACCTCTGCATGCACACACCCACAGGGTACATGTACTGTGCACACAAACGTGGCGGTCAGATAGTGGAGTGCTGCTGTCTTTCTGTGTGTAGTGTGTATCTGTCGCCTTCACTACATTTTGTTTTTTAGTTATTTGGGAGCTTTATTTGCTTGGTGACCTTTTTTTTTTTTTTTTTTTTTGAAACAGGATTTTCTCTGGCTGTGCTGGACAGCTTTGTAGACCAGGCTGGCCTCGAACTCAAAGAGATTCGCCTGCCTCTGCCTCCCTCTCCCTAGTGCTGGGATTAGTACTCTTACAGGTGTGCACCACCACACCCAGCCACTTGATAACATTTAATGTCCTACCTTCTTCCTTCACAAGTGAAGTTGTTTTTACAAATACATTTCTTCATAAAAAATTAGAATCTATAGCAGGGAAGGGCAAACATAATAACCAAATCTCTTTTTCTAAACTGTTTTCATGGCATCCCAGTTTATTTTCTGACTCAGATCTTATTTCGAAATATTTCTGGATTTAGAAGACTTTGTTCTGGGCCAGTGAGATGGCTCTTCTGATGGGGCACTTCCTGCACAAGCTTGATGGCCTGAGTGGTGGGAGGTGAGCCCTAAAGCCGGGAAGTAGTCTTCGGACTTCAGCACTCTACCATGACTTATATGCACTGATATACACGTCATATGCATACACACACACAACAGTAAATAAACATTGTACGCTGTTGGTAGCTTGTTTTGCAAATGTGATACTATTTTTTATTGTTATAAGTGTTGTGAACTTTCACTACTTTGTATACTTACAGTCACAGTCTGTAATCACAGTGGCTGTATTTTCCCTGATAGAGAGTGGAGCAGTTCCGAGGAGGAGAGACCCCGTAACGCACTCTAGCAATTCACTGCCTCGCTCAAAGACGGCCATGAAAAGTGGATCTGCAGGGCTGGCAGGCCACCACAGGGCCCCGAGCTGCAGTGGCTTATCCATGGTTTCTGGAGCAAGACCAGGGCCTGGTCCTGCAGCTGCCACACATAAGGTACTCTGGGATAGTAAGTGCTTTGAGGTAGAAAGCTTTGCTATGCTTGCTTCTTTGTATTAGTTCTCTATCCTTTACAGAATTGGTTTCCAAAAGTTAAATATAACTTTTTAATTTGCAAAAACTACTTGCTATTAAATAAAATTCATACTTAGTTTCTTTCAAAACAATTAGGTATTTTATATTATTTACTTTCCAAGTGTTTTCAGTATAATGCTGTGTATGTCATTTAAAGAAAAGATTTATAGCCGGGTGGTGGTGGTGCACGCCTTTAATCCCAGTGCTTGGGAGGCAGAGGAAGGCGGATCTCTGTGTGTTTGAGGCCAGCCTGGTCTACAAATCCAGTCCAGGACAGGCAGAACTGTTACACAGAGAAACTCTGTTTTGAAAAACCAAAAAGAAAAGAAAAAAAAAAAAGATTTATGTATTTATTATGTATGCAGTGTTCTCTGCCTGCATGAATTCCTCCTGCACACCAGAAGAAGGTAACAGACCTCATTATCAATGGTTGTGAGCCACCATGTGATTGCTGGGAATTGAGTTCAGGACCTCTGGAAGAGCAGTCAGTGTTCTTAACCTCTGAGCCATCTCTCCAGCCCTGTATATGTCATTTTAATTATAGTTTTAGATTTCAGATTATACAAATTTTATAATATTAAATGTACCTAGAGTTTTGTTATAATTATTTTTGTTTGCATTTTGTTTTGTAAGACAGGGTTTCTCTGTGTAGCCTTGGTTATCCTAGAACTCTCTGTAAACCAGGCTGGCTTTGAACTCAGAGATCTGCTTTCCTCTGCCTCCCTAGTACTGGGTGTTGAAATTCTATGAAGAATCAAAGTTGCATTATTTTTCTTATAGTCTTTGGCTTTAAAAAAATAAAATTGGGGGCCGGAGAGATGGCTCAGAGGTTAAGAGCACTGGCTGCTCTTCCAGAGGTCCTGAGTTCAATTCCCAGCAACCACATGGTGGCTCACAACCATCTATAATGGGATCTGATGCCCTCTTCTGTCCTGCAGGCATATATGCAGACAGAACACTGTATACATAATAAATAAATAAAATCTTTAAAAAAAATTTATGTGTGTGTGTATGATTGTGTATGAGAGAGAGAGAGAGAGAGAGCGCAGTGTGTGTACAGTTGAAGGCCAGAAGAGGGCATTGGGTGACTGCCTAGTCCTTTGAGGAAGAGTCTGTGCTTGAACCTGGACCAGACTGGAAGCCAGCAAGCCCTAGTGATTATCCAGTCTCCATTGCCTGCAGAACTGGAGTTACAGGCATGTACAGGATGACTGCATGTTATGTGAATGCTGGCATCCAAACTCCAGTCCTTATGATTTTGCAGTAAAAGTCCTTAAGTGCTGAGCCATTTCTCTGACTTTTCTTTCTCTCTCTCTCTCTTTTTGGTGAAGATGTATTTATTTATTATTTATACAGTATTCTGCCTGAATGTATGCCTACATGCCAGATTAGGGCACCAGATCTTCTTATAAATGGTTATGAGCCACTTTGTGGTTGCTGGGAATTGAACTCTGGACCTTTGGAAAGGAAGAACAGCCAGTGCCCTTAACCTCTGAGCCATCTCTCTAGCCTTTGCCTTTGTCTTTTATAGCAACTGAATTTCTGGGTAAAATCTATCAGGCCTCTTCATGCCAGACATTGTTGTATCGTGAATATAGTTTTGCACTAAATAGTCTTTGCAGGCTTAGGTTGTTTTCTTTGTGTTTGCTCGTGTGTGGAGACCAAAGGTAGATATCAGATAACTTCCTCAGCTACTTTCCATGCCAGACCTGGAGCTCACAAGTTGTCTAGAACAGGTAGCCTATAAGCTCCAAGATGCCTGTTCCTGTCCCTGAGAGCTGGGCAACAGATGTGCACCGCATGCCCAGCTTACATAGTGCTCAGAATCTGAACTCAGACCCTCATGACCGTATAGTCAGCACCTCACTAACTGAGGATCTCCCCAGCTTCACACTTCCCCTTTAAATTCTGTTAACCCTTTAGGGTAACTTATGAGTAAAACGTCTAGGTTGTTTCACATTAAATTTTTTGTCCTTCAGGGTACTCCAAAACCAAATAGAATCAACAAACCTTCCACACCCACAACTGCTGTTAGGAAAAAGAAAGACTTGAAAAATTTTAGGAATGTGGACAGCAATCTCGCTAACCTCATAATGAATGAAATTGTTGACAAGTAAGTTTTGCCAAGCATTTCAGTTTCTGTTTACTTTTATTTGTAGAATATATTAATGTGTGACGCATGATAAGTATTTTGTTGGAGAATTTTGAAGACTTTTTTGCTAATAAACAAGCTTCATAGTTAACATGAAAATGACTGTGTTGGGCGTATACACACATTGAAGTAATGGAAGTATATTTCTGGTGTGAAATTAACTGACATTCTGTTTCTTAGTGGGACAGCTGTTAAGTTTGATGATATAGCTGGTCAAGAACTGGCAAAACAAGCATTGCAAGAGATTGTTATTCTTCCCTCTCTGCGGCCTGAGGTAAGGATGGGATGTTACCAGACAATGCATTCATATTGAATAATTGCAAGTTCATTGTTTTAAAACTACAAACATTAAAGCCTGCGGATGTACCAACCATCCAGCTGAGGAGGCTGAGGCAAGAGAATCTTGAGCTTGAGGTCAGTGTGGGTTTCATAGTGAATTCTTGGCCAGCCTGAGCTGTAATATAGCATGACCTGTCTAACTCCTCCCTCACTAAAAGGCATTTATATTTGCTATTGTTAACTTGTTAATGGATATGAGAACAAATATGAGAAATTCTGAATCTATTTTTAACTTTTATGAGACAAGTAGATCATCATATGATATAATTTTTATTAAAAAGTTGAGAGATTAGGCCGGGTGGTGGTGGCAGACGCCTTTAATCCCAGCACTTGGGAGGCAGAGGCAGGCGGATCACTGTGAGTTCGAGGCCAGCCTGGTCTACAAAGCAAGTCCAGGACAGCCAGAGCTGTTACACAGAGAAACCAAACCCTGTCTTGAAAAACAAACAAACAAAAGTTAAGAGATTAGAAATTGCTTTTTTTTGGGGGGGGGGCAGAGGAAGGCAGATCTCTGTGAGTTTGAGGCCAGCCTGGTCTACAAAGAGTTCCAGGACAGTCAAAGCTGTTACACAGAGAAACCCTGTCTCAAAACCTGACCCTCCCCCCAAAAAAAATAGAAAAAAAAAAAAAAGAAATTGCTTTCCCCTAATCCCCACATGCTTGAGTTTAACCTAAGGCTTTGCAAGTCAGATGGCTACCACTGAGCTATATATTCTCAGTCTCAATATTTAAAATTCTGGACTTTATTTATTTGTTTATTTTTCAAGACAAGGTTTCTCTGTGTAACAATCCTGGCTGTCCTGGATTCATTTTGTTGACTAGGCTGGTCTCGAACTCATGGAGATCCACATGCCTCTGCCTCCTGAGTGCTGGAATTAAAGGCATCATGCCCGGTGGCTAAAATTAAGAACTTTAAACTTGCCAGTATAGGTGGCATACACTTTTAATCTCAGCACTTAGGAGTCAGAGTCAGGTGGAGCTCTTTGAATTCAAGGCCAGCCTGGTCTACAAAGCAAGTTCCAGGACAGCCAGAGCTGATATTCTGTCTTTTAAAGACAGAAAAACACTGTTTTGAAAAACCAGGAGGAAAAAAAAAAACTTTAAAATAACTGAACAAAGGGGAAATAATAAGAAGATACAATAATTATTTAAGTAAAAGTTTGAAGAATAACTATTTTCAATGTATTAATTTGTCAGGATATTAACAGAAAGCTAATAAATGATGTATAGGGATCTGGCTTACCTCACATATTCAGTCATTAAAAGAAATGGATAATTTTAAGTTACTAATTAAATTTGGTTTGCTATAGTTGGCACTGTTTTATAGTTTTCTAAGTCAACTACCATATTTATTGTGTTTCAGTGATATTGCAGGAAACCAATTTGAGTACCCATTTTGGATAACATTCATGTCTTGCTGACTAGTTTCTCAACAGAAACTGTGTGGCACAGTGTGATGGGCGTCCTTTTCAGTGGGTGTGCAGGGTTGTGTGGCTCTTTTTCTCA
>CAJQZJ010000175.1:1820744-1848115 GCA_907164525.1 Lophiomys imhausi
CCTCTGATATCTGTCCTGAGGCTCACCTCACCCCCCTCTGATATCTGCTGTACTCTCCGCTTTAAGCCAGGTGATTTCTCCTGCATGTGTTGTCCTCTGTCCCGGTGTTGCCAGCTATAGTAAATGAGGTCAGGCTGAGAATAAAACTATTGTCTACAGACTGCATTTAGATAAATTATTTCTTCACATTGCATTATATTAGCATTAAAATCTAAAATTGCTGCTTAACATTTTTTTTTCTTCAAGATAGGGTTTCTCTGTGTAGCCCTGGCTTTCCTGAACTTGCTCTGGCTCAAACTCAGATATTCACCTGTCTCTGCCTCCGAGAGCTGAGATTAAAGACCTATGCCACCACCACCCAGCAACACAACTTCCCATCTTATTAGGCTTAGTGGGAAGCTCATCAAAGCAGGATTCATAGATCTGCTCTCTGCTCTTGTGTGTTTGAGCAAACTTAACCCTTCGTGCTGGGGAAAAAGTCTTTGACTTAGTATTAGGTTCCTAGATTTCTTTTTTTCAAGGCATTCATAACATTACTTCATTGTTTCTGTGATTGGCAGGGTAGAAGTCTAGAATCCATACTGATTTTCTTTTTCATGGCCTCTTATTTTTTAAAAACTATAATCTTTTAAAAAATATTTTGAATTTAATATTTTAAATATTTAAAAATATTTTTTAATATTAATAACCAGTAAGGCTTTTAGTCACCTTAGATATTATACGTAGAGCTTTTTTTTTCTCTTAGTTTTTATTCGAGCTGAGTTACCTATAGCTTCAAATTGATATTTCTAACTTGATTTTTTTTTTTAGGCGTTTCATTAAACGGGTATATGTGTCTTTACCAAATGAGGAGGTATGTATATTTATCTTTCAGTTTTTTATTAAAGTAAAAACAAGTATCATCCTGACAGTATTGTGATTTGCAATTCTGTGGTATTGCCAGTTTGTAAACTGTGTTGGGTTTGAAGAGATGGCTCAGCAGTTAAGAGCACTCACTGGTTGCTCTGCCAGAGGAACAGGATTCAATTCCCAGAACCCTCTGGTGGCTCACAATTGTGATTCCAGTTTCAGGAGATCCAGCGCCGCCTTCTGGCCTCTGTGGGCAGTGCATACATGTGGTGCATGTACATATGTGCAGGTGGAGAATAACCATACACATAAGATAAAAATCTTAAAAAAAAAAAAAAGAAAGAAAAAGCTTGTCAGTTTTATAAAACAATAACCATAAGTTTAAATAAGAACCCGGAATTCCTGAACGTTAACCCAAGAGAAATGGAAACTTCTCCATAGTAGGAAAACATGCTCAAGAATATTAAAGTAGCTGTCTTAATAATAACCTCAACCCGAAAAAAATGAAGTTCATGAATGGATAAACAAATGTAGCATATCCAGTTAATGAGTACAGTTTAGTTCAGAAATTTATTATTTAATTATCTATTGCTTAGCATTAGCTCAGAAATAGAGCACATGCCTAGTATTATAGGGCCCTTGGTTTGATCTACAAGACTGAAAAAAAATTCATCAGCATACATATTACATTCAGAAATATGAACAAAACTCAAAGACAGTACAGTGAGAGTGGCCATATGCAAACTAATTACTTATGATTTTATTTATTTTTTTTATCTTATTTACTCATTTTTATTTAAAATGTATGTGTATGGCTGTTTTCCTGCTGTGTGTCTGTGTACCATGTGTATACCTAGGCCCCAGACAAGCCAGAAGAGGAGGTCAGGTCCCCTGCAACTGCAGTTGCAGATACTTTTGAGCTGCCATGTGGATACTGGGAATTGAACTCGGGTCCTCAGGAAGAGGAGCCAGTGCTTTTAACTACTGAACCATCTCTCTAGCTGCAATCTTATTCCTTTTAGATGAAAATTTAGAAAAGACAGATTTCTAGAAATACAGTCTGATCAGTGGTTACCTAGGAAAGGAGGTAGGAGTGGGGATTAATTACAAATAGACATGAATAAACTTCCAGGGGTCATAAATATTCTAAAATTTTATTATAGTAAAGGTTTTACAATTCTATATAACTAAAAGTCATTTGAATTCTATACCCATAATGAATACATCTTTGCTGTATAGAAGTATATGTCAGTAAACATTTTAAAGACATGGTGTTTCTTGGAGATGGAGAGGTGGCTTGGCGGTCGGCCGCACTTGCTGCGCTTGCTGCTCTAGCCCTGTGAAGCTGATTTCCACAACCCACATGGCGGCTCATAGTCATCTGCAATTGTAGTTTCAGAGGATTGGACACCCTTCTTTGGCTTCCGTGGCCACAGGTCACACATGTGGTACACATATATACATTCAGACTAATACTCATTGCATACAAAATAAACTTAAAAATAATTGTAGCTTCCTAGTTGAGGCCCGTAACGTCCTTGGTCGTGACAGCAGCTGCTTCCTCAGTGTTCGTTATGTTTAATGTTTAACGGCACAAGTGAGATCCCAGGGAGCAATCAGTGCCTGATTCCAGAGTATTTCAGTCAGCTAATTCTTGGTTTATTAGGTCACACTGATCAGTTTTTATCTTTTATCACATTGGGCTTTATTGATAATTCTCTAATACTTATTTCCAGACAAGACTGCTTCTACTTAAAAACCTGTTATGTAAACAAGGAAGTCCATTGACCCAAAAAGAACTTGCACAACTTGCTAGGTGAGTGGTTTCATTCATCTGATTCATCATCTTACAGCATCTGTTTCATTTGTAACAATTTCTCTTTCTCTGCTGTTTAAAATAAGCTAATATAAGCCAGACATGGTGGCACACGCCTTTAATCCCAGCACTCGGGAGGCAGAGGCAGACGAATCTCTGAGTTTGAGGTCAGCCTGGTCTACAAAGAGAGTTTAGGACAGTCAGGGCTATTACATAGAGAAACCCTGTCTCGAAAAACCAAAAAAAAAAAAAGCTAATATAAAATTTGTTTAAATAGAGCCTGGTAGTGGTGGCGCACACTTTAATCTTAGCACTGGTGAGGCAGAGGCAGGCAGATCTCTGTGAGTTTAAGGCCAGCCTGCTCTACAAAGTGAGTCCAAGACAGCCAGGACTATTACATAGAGAAACCCTGTCTTGAAAAACAAAACAAATGTTTAAAACAAGTTTATTTGAAGTGAACAGTTCGTTTACTAGAAAACTTGCTATCTTTTACTTACTTTACTTTCTTACCTCTTCTTCCTGATATGGTGGAATTTCAATTTCTGTCTTCTACTAGACATGATGACAGTATTATATCCTTTCTATAAATGAAATTTATAAATGATATTAAAATAATTTGAAAAGTAAAAAGCCCCCCATATTTGTTGAGACCAACACAGATGTTTTCATATATGCTTGCTCTTTTTGTATTAGGTAGAATCACTATTAACTTTTTCATCTGAAAACATACTTAATCACCATGAGGAAGCTGGGTGTGGTGGTACACACCTTCTTTTTTAAGCACACTGGAGGTGGAGGCAGGAAAATTATGATTTCAAAGCCAACTTAGGCCACATATAGAGACCTTGTCTCAGAGCCAAAAAGAGCCATGACATAGGAAAGCAACTGTTAGTTGCTTTCTACCCTGTACAGGATCTTGTGGTAAAGGCCAGAGATTGTTGTCTTCTCTTAACTCCATCAGAAACTTTTTATGTGGCACTGGGGAAATGACCCAGTATTTAAGAGTACTACCTACTCTTTCAAAGGACCCAGGCTCAGTTCCTGAGCACCAACTGAGCTCACAGACCTAGGCAATCTGATGCCCTCTATTAGCCTTTGTGGACAATAGTCATGCAACTACTGCACAGATAAACATGCAGGCAAAACACTGAAACATATTAAATTAAAAAAAAAATTTATAACAAAGCAAGGTCAGTAGATGGTGTTAGAGCACAGACCTTTTGGACAGTGATCACTCTGGAATTCCCACAGCCTGAAAGAATCCAGTTATACCTCTCTGCAGTTCTCTCTGAGAAGAGCTGGGAAGCTGTCTCTGCTGTGACTTGGCAGCTCTCCGTGACAGCCAACTCTTTGTCATGTGTGCTTTGCTGAGCTACATCACATGCTGTTACACTTGCCCCTGGGCCCTCACAACCTACATGGTCTTTGTCTCCGAGATTTCTCAGAAGACCCCTCATGCAGGCCCTGATGGCCATCCCCCTGAGGCAGGCTTTTTTCTCTCTCCTTCCCTCTTATGGAAGAAGCTCCTTTCCAGATTTTTTTTTTTTTTTTTTTTTTTTTGTTTTGTTTTTTCGAGACAGGGTTTCTCTGTTTAACAGCTCTGGCTGTCCTGGACTCGCTTTGTAGACCAGGCTGGCCTCGAACTCGCAAAGATCCGCCTGCCTCTGCCTCCCAAGTGCTGGGATTAAAGGCGTGCGCCACCACCGCCCGGCTTCCTTTCCAGATTTTAAAGGGAATTTCTCCTTCCCTGTAAGTCTCCCATCATATTTAGCTTTCTCATATAATTATACCATTTTCTGTTTAATGCTTTCCCTCCCTCCTCAATACCCTATCATGGTCTTGAGGCCTATTCCCTGTAACCCTGATTCCCGACAGGGAACTGGCAGTGACCTCATCCATAGCTGTCTTTGCATGCATACAGGCTCCAGGCTGGACTGATGTGATGGTTCTCTAATGCTGCAAACCAGAGGAGTGATCAAGATTCAGCATGAGATTGTGCTGTTCTTATGCATGGGCCTTTCTGTGCTGTTGAAAAACTAAACCTTGGTACTGGAGAGATGGCTCAGCAGTTAAGAGCACTGACTGCTCTTGCAGAAAACCTAGGTTCAGTTCCCTGCACCCACATTGGGTGGCTCCAAACTACCTGTAACTACAGCTCTAGGGAATCCAATGCCACATTCTGGCTTCTGTGGGCAGTGTGCACATAACTATGTGCATACATAAAATTAGGCACACATACACATAAACTAAATATATTTTTTAAAAAGTGAAAAATCAAACTACATAATTGTTAGCTTCCAAATTGAAAATTGTGTGTTGTGTAGAGACTTCTGTGTGCTTTTTTTCTGTTGGGACCTTTTATTTGTCTCACTGTATACTTCAGGGTAGTCTCCAGCTTGTGACCCTTCTGCCTGTACCTCAGGAGGTGTAGGATTCAAGGGAAGGGTTTGTTTTCCTTCTCTCTCTCTCTCTCTCTCTCTCTCTCTCTCTCTCTCTCTCTCTCTGGTTTTTCAAGTCAGAATATATCTCTCTATAGCCTCTGGCTCCTAAGTGCTGGGATTAAAGGCATGTGCCAGCACTGCCTGGTGAAAGGAAAGTTTTTTCTTTTTTTTTTTTTTTTGGTTTTTCGAGACAAGGTTTCTCTGTGTAGCCCTGGCTGTCCTGGACTCACTTTATAGACCAGGCTGGCCTCGAACTCACAAAGATCCACCTGCCTCTGCCTCCCAAGTGCTGGGATTAAAGGCGTGCGCCACCACCGCCCGGCTTGAAAGGAAAGTTTTAATCTTCAAAGAAGATAATTGTTTTCTCTTGCTTGCACTGTTCAGAATGACTGATGGATACTCTGGAAGTGATCTCACAGCTTTGGCAAAAGATGCAGCACTGGGCCCTATCCGTGGTGAGTATGAAAGCATTTGAACCACTAGAACTTTGAATGTACCACGTTATAATTTAGCCTCTCGAGAGATACATAGTTTTACATTTCATTTATTGCATGTGTATGAGAGTTTTGTCTTATACATCTGCACCATATGCACGCAGTGCTCACAAAGGTCAAAAGAAGGCATCAGCTATTCTAGAACAGGAGTTAGAGCCAATTGTGAGCTGCCATGTAGATTCTAGGAATTGAACTCTTAACCACTAAGTCATCATTAGTATACAAGAAGTAAAGTTGGAACTGGAGAGATGGCTCAGTGGTTAAGATCACTTGCTCTTTCAGGGGACCAGGGTTCAATTCCCAGGACCCACATGGCAGCTCAGGACTGTCTGTAACTCCAGTTCCAGAAGATCTGACACCTTCTCACAGACTTACATGCACATACAAACACCAATGCACATGAAACAAATCATACCTTTTTAAAAAAGTTGTATCAGTGCAAAGCTTGATACAAAACACTATCTAGACCAAAGGTCAATAGACATTTTTTTATGAAAGATATCGAAGTAAATAATTTAGGCTTTATGTAAAATGTGTTCTCTGTGGCATGTTTCTCTTATTTTTTAACAATATTTAAAAACATAAAGGTTGACTAAATGACTCAGTTGTTAAGAAAATTTGAGTTCAGTTCTCAGCACCCATGTCAGGTGACTCACAACTGCCTGTAACTCCAGCTCCAGGGGATACAATGCCACTAGCCTGCTGGGACACCTGCATTCTACTTGTACAACCCCCACCCCCATGCACGCACACACACACATACACAGAGTGACTAATTATAATAAACATTAAAATGTAAATCAGTCTACAGAACATATGAAAATAGCCCGTGAGCATTTCACCCGTCCTTTTATAAAGCCACTCATCCACACCCGGAGTCGTACACTGATTTCTCTGTTTGGGGTACACAGCAATCTTTGGATTGAAGAATTGTTGTAGACCTCTCAACAGGTTTTAAGAACAGTAATAGTGACTGTGGATAGTCTTATATAAGTTATATGGTTATATAAGTGCATCTACTGGTATATAAGTGTATCTCATGGGTATAGAAGAAAAATAAGTCACTAATACAAACACTAATTCAAAGCAAATAGGTGCGAACTAGACTTGAAATGGAAAGGCTACCCAAACGGTCAAGTTTTCTGCATCTGCATTGTATTTAATGCAGCAGCAATCACAAAATTCCATTTTATTTTATATATAGGCATCCACGTACAGGATATAAAAGAAAACAGTTATATTACATATGTTGTTTAATTTTCCTTTTTTTTTTTTTCTTTTTTTTAAACAGAGTCTATCCATGTTGTCTTGGCTATCTAGAAACTCAACTATGTGGAACAGGCTGGCCTCAAACTTGTTGGTATCTACCTGCCTCCCAAGTGCTAGGACTAAAGGCATTTGCCACTATACCCAGATGATTTCCTAATTTTAATAAATCGGAGACACATAGCATATATAGTACTTATGTACATATGTATTTATATAATAAGTACATCTCTTATTATGGGTATATGCGGTATCAAATATAGTAAAATAATACATGTTTATTTAAATAAGATGTAAGATGATAGTTAAAAAGATTTTACAGTTAGGTGTTGTGACATGTGCCTTTAATCTCAGTACTAGGGAGACAGGAAGATCTCTGTGAGTTCAAGGTCAGCCTGGTCTACATAGAGAGTTCTAGGCTAATGAGGGCTACGTAGTGAGAGTGTCTGAAGAAAGGGAGGAGTGGGGCTGTAGAGATTGCTGCTTTCTTTTGAGAGGACTGAAGTTCAATTCCCAGAAGTTACATTTCAGCTCAACCATCTCACATTCCAGTTCTAGAAACCTAACGTGCTTTTATGGCCTGGTAGGTACCAGACACTTATCTGGTAATCAGACATACATGTAGGCAAAATATAATAAAAATAAATAAAAAAATTTGAAACAGATGCTTAAAGCTTTTAAGACTTTATTCCAAAGTACTACAAGTCTACTAAGGTAGGCATGCTGGCACAGGCTTGTAATCCCGGACTACAGAGTGAGATGAAGACTTGCTGAAGAATTAAAAGAAAGCATCAGGGTATAGCTCAGTGATGATCACTGCCTAACATCTCTAAGGCCCTGGTTCAGTCCCCAGTACTACAAACAAACAACAACAATAAAAAAAAAACCTAAGGGCTAGGAGATGACTAAGTAGGTAAAAGCACTTGCTGTGCAAAAATGAAATCAGCCCCTTGAGTTTGAATCTCCAACATGCACATATAAAAATAGACATGACTCTATATGCCAGTAACCCTAGTGCTGGGGACCATTTCCCAGGGGTTAGCTAGCCAGCCAGCTTAGCCAAACAGTGAGATTCTGGGTCACTGAGGCACCTTGTTTTGTGGTGGTGTTGTTTTAGATTTATTTGTATATTTATGTGAGTGTGTGTGTGTGCACATGCTTGTGTGCAAGCAGGGAGGCCAAAAGAGAGAGTCAGGTTCCTTGCTCTATCACTCCCTACCTATTACTTTGAGGTAGGATGTCTCCCAAAGCTGGGCCTCAGATTTTCTTGATAAGGCTGGATATTTGCAAACCCTAGCAAACTCCTAGCTCCCTTGGAGCAGAAGTCATGTACAAGGTGCTGGGATCTGAACCTCCAGGCTTCGTGATTGTGTAGCAAGTGCAGTTAACCACTGAGACCTCTCTAGCCCACAAGGCTCTTCAAGAAATAAGGCAGAGAGATAAAAGATGACATCAGGCATCCTAGGCTGAAGTCCTTCATGTACACTTGGGCGCACGCACACACACACTTATGATATACATACCAAAAGTATATACATACCAAAGATAAGATGTTAAAAACAAACAAATGTGGGCTGGAGAGATGGCTCAGCGGTTAAGAGCACTGGCTGCTCTTCCAGAGGTCATGAGTTCAATTCCCAGCAACCACATGGTGGCTCACAACCATCTATAATGAAATCTGGTGCCCTCTTCTGGCCTGCCGATATACCTGCAGACAGAACACTGTATACATAATAAATAAATATTTGAAAAAAAAAAAAAAACAAAAAAAAAACAAACAAATGTAAAAACAAAAACACTGAAGCTGGCTGTGTGGATCAGTGGGATCAGTCAACAGCAGAGAGTTCTTAAGCAGAACACTGAGGTTAAGACAGTCTATATAGCCAGGTGTGGTGCTGCACATCGTTAGTCCCAGCACTCAGGGGGCAGAGGGAGGTGGACCTCTGAGTTCAGGACAGTCTGGTCTACAGAATGAGTTCCAGGATAGCCAGGGATACACAGAGAAACTCTGTCTTGAAAAAACAAAACTCCCCAAAAGACAGTGTATGTAGACAATTGTGATAATAGGACAAATATGTTACCAAGCCCAAGTCTTGGCCCTACACTGACTCCTGTCAGGAGCCCATGTTTTTAGAAGAGATACTTCTCAATGACAAGCCACCATGGGATGGAGGATCCTCAAAGACAGAAATATGTTAATCTCCTCCCAGCACATTCTTTCAGTCACCCAGGAGTAAGACCCTGAAGGCTGGAAACTATCACGATGGAGATACTTTTCACCTCGCAGAAGCAGTCATCCAAAGGCCAGGCACAAACAGTCTCTTCTCAATAAATGTTGCCTGGTGTGCTTACAATGGGTGCCTGAAAACTAAAGTCAGCAGGCACCGGGCATGCACATGGTGCACAGATATGCATGTGTGCAAACGCCTACAACAATGAAATAATGATAATAAAAGGCTAGGAATGAGGGGCTGCAGAGATGGCATCACAATTAAGGGTACTTGCGGAGGACTGTAAGTTGGGTTCCCAGCACCCACATTGGGTGGCCTGCAAACACTTGTAACTCCAGCTCCAGGGGATCTGATGACCTTTCTGGCCTCTGCAGGTACCTTCACACATGTGGCACACATACATAGACATAAATAAAAATAATACAATTAAAAAAACAGAAATTTGCAAATCAACTTTTTTTTTCTTTTTTGAGACAGGGTTTCTTTGTGTAGCCCTGGCTGTCCTGGACTCACTTTGTAAACCAGGCTGGCCTCGAACTTGCAGAGATCAGCCTGCCTCTGCCTCCTGAGTGCTGGGATTAATAATGTGCACCACCAGCAAACTGTCAGTTTTTTTTTTTTTTTTTTTAGATTTTTCAAGGCAGGGTTTCTCTGTGTAACTACTGGCTGTCCTGGAACGCACTCTATAGACCAGTCTGGCCTTGAACTCACAGAGATCTGTCTGCCTCTGCCTCCCAAGTGCTGGGATTAAAGGTGTGCACCACCATGCCAACCCATTACAAACAGCTTCAAATCACCATGTCGGTGCTGGGATTTGAACCCTTGTCCTTTGGCAGAACAGCCAGTGCTCTTAACCGCTGAGCTATCTCTTCAGCCCCAAAGTATCAATTCTTGATAGTGAATAAGGGTCAGGAAACTCTGGAAAATTGGGTGGTTTTTCTCTTTGTTTTGGCAGTGCTAGGGACTCAGAGCCTCACATGTGCTGAGACAGTCTGCTGAGCTACGGCCTCAGCCCCATTTGTATTTTATAGAAATTTTAGTTATGAAGAAAATAAAGTTTTGATTTAAAAAAAAAAGAAATCTAGGGGCTGGAGAGATGACTCAATAATCAGAAGACTGGCTGCTCTTTCAGAGGACCCAGGTTAGAGTCCCACCACCCACATGGCAACTCACAACCAACTATAACTGACCTCCACATGTATCAGGTGTGCACATGGTGCAAAGACATACATGCAGACAAAACACACATGTGCATAAATAAATTAATTAAAATAATATTTTATGACCAACAAGCTGCATTATTTTTAGGTTTATTTCAAGTTTGTAAACTCTTATTTGAAGCATATGTAAGAAATTGAATGCCTACATCAACTCCAAAGGCAGAGTAGTAATTTTTTATTGTATTTATTCATTTTTTTCTTTTTTTCAGGGCAGGGTCTCTCTGTGGAACCCTGGTTGTCCTGGACTCACTTTGTAGACTAAGCTGGCCTTGAACTCACAGATCCACCTGCCTCTGCCTCCCAAGTGCTGGGATTAAAGGTGTGCACCACCACCAGCTGACCAAAGTAGTATTCTTTTCTAAGCATTTGTAAGTTTTATATGTTCTCTATGTGAATGTCTCTTGACTTTAATGATTTGTATTACACAGGTACTATTCATTGTAATTATATTTGCCAATAAGAAATTTAAATTTCAAAATTTTTTTACGTATCTGACTTACATTTTACAGAACTGAAACCAGAGCAAGTGAAGAATATGTCTGCCAGTGAGGTATATACTATTTTATGATTTTTAAAAATTTGGATCCTCTATAAAACTCATAATTTTTTTGTAGCCTGTTTAGTTAGAAACAAGAGAATTTTAACTTTGTTTCATTTCAAATTATAAGGCCTATAAAATCAGTTATTTTGACTTTTTTGGTAATGGTTAAAAATGCACAGTCATTTTCTCTCATCAAGTACTTTATTTAAGTACTAAATAAAAAGCTACAAGAAACTTGATTTAGGAGGATGTTAGGAGGATATGTGTATGGGGTTGGGGGTATAGCTCAGTGATAGAATGCTTGCCTAGCATATATAAGACCTTGTGTTTGGTCCTCAGCAGTGTTAATTGTAGGAAGTTTCATATGCAAACATCTCCTTTGATTTCTCATTGATATTGTTACCACCCCTTTTCCTTAGTAATAAACCTGGCACAAACTTAGCAGATATGCTTCTGGTAAATACAAGGTGACCAGTATACAATCTTCTGAAACTATGGAGAGAAAAACTAGAAGGAAAATAAGTTTTGGTTGTTGTTTTAGTTACTTTTCTATTGTTGTAACAAAACACTATACCCAAGATAACTTAGAGAACTAGCCACTGTGACCAGTATGGCAGCAAGTAGGCAGGCAGGTGTGATACTGAAGCAGTAGCTGAGAGCTACTGGAATACCTCCTAATCCTTCTCAGCACTCCAACCAACTTCAGATTAAGTATTTTAATGTATGAGCCTGTGGTAGCCATTCTTATTCAAATCACTACTGTTAAACTTCCCAATTGTAGAATTTAGTATTGTTTTCCATTTGTACTTTGTAAGATTTTCTCTTATGAATGTTTTTCTTTTCTTTTAGTAAGGAAAAAAATGTGCTTTGAAATGTTAATCTCTATGAAGCTAAATACAAGTAAAAAGAGAACACTGGCATACATTTTGTAAGGTGTCTTGTATAGCAAACTTGCCTAATATGTAATATAAAAATATATTTAAATGATTAGCATCATTTTCTAAGAATGTCTTATATCTGCTATAAAATTAACAAACTTTTATTTTTCACCATTTCTGTATCACTTTTTAAAATCTAGATGAGAAATATTCGATTATCTGACTTCACAGAATCCTTAAAAAAGATAAAACGTAGTGTGAGTCCTCAGACCTTAGAGGCATACATACGCTGGAACAAGGACTTTGGAGACACCACTGTTTAAAGGGATGAATGCCTTTGTAAGCCCACAGACCACTGTACTTAACATGAAACATGAGCTTCAGAGAAGTTACCAGCTACAGGAACTCAGACTTCGTTTACATGACTTTTTAGAGTTTTCATTTTTTGTGCACCAAACTTGAAGAGGAACAAGAAGACAGACCTAAATAAAATATGCAATGCGAATGGAATTTTTGTTTAAAGCCTTCTTGCCTGGTGGTTGTGATTTTCTCAGTGGGCACTGTTAGTTAGAGCACAGCAGAAGTAGATTCTGGTTCATTACTGATAATGATCATTATGTAAATAATTTGTATATTGTGTTCACATGAAAGTATTCCAGAGACAGTGAAAAAGGTAGAAGACACAACGAGCCTTCTGTTGTCTGTCTCCTACTGTTTTTCTTGCAATAGTCTATTTTCTGGTTTCCTGTTCTGCTGTTATCTTAGCTCCCTTTGATTGGAATACCAAGCACTCTTGAGTTCTTTCCTGCTTTTCTTACCAACTCCAGTGTGCCAAATGGAAATTGTTTCCCATCTTCAGTAAGAAAGAGCTATACTGAGGCCTTTTTCTACCTAGATACACAAACATTAAACAGTTAATGTGTTCTTTTCACGTGTTGTTTTTCTATTTTATTGCCTTGCTGCCAAACAGTTTAGAAAGCAATATAATAGCAACAGAGAAAATCTGATACAACAGAAGTTTGAGGGTTTGAGTCACTGTGTCATGTAACATGTAGATCAGTCCATGTGTGCCCTGCAGTGTTTTTTTTTTTTCCTAGTATGTCAGAAATCCATTGTAGACTTAATTTATTCTATCTGGAATTCATTTTTTTTTTGTTGGCATTATCCTAATATTTTAGAGAGCCAATTTTAACTTTATAAACTGAGGCACCAGTGTGAGAGAAGGGACGTAGTAAGACATTTCTAGTTTATTGGTTATTTCTTACTGTTACAGATAATTAAATGCCTGTAGCACTACGATCTTTTACTAATTACAGTCCCTTCCATGAAACTTTAAATACCAAATTTTTCTACACAGCATATATTTTATAGGTTTCTTGTGCTTACTTTTTAACTAAAAAGTTACAGTCTGTTGATCTACCTTTTCTTTCCATAAAATGTACAATAATTCTTTGTTTGTATAAATATGACTGGACTTTTATTATAAAAATGCATTATAGAAAGTAGAGGCTCATGTGAGGCCTTTTAAGAATTGCATAATGGCAAATAGATATTTGCCTTTAGTTTACTGGCTAAAAGTTTGTTTACAGAATTTTTCTTTGGTGCTTAAATGATGCTGTGTAAAATGTCATGGATAGAAAGAATAATTTTGTGGTAATAACACCAACTATTCATGTAAGAAAGATGTTTGAGAAAACATACTAAAACACTTGCCCTCCCCCCCATAAAAATTTTATGATTAAAGATATACATCCTCAGTTTTACCCTCGGTCTTGTTAAAGATTTATTTGACAATTGAAGATGAATTATTTCTTAGAATCATATGCTGTTTTTAGCTCTAATTTAAATCATGATTTTAGATATCCCTAGATGATAAAAATGAAAAGTGTAGATCAATAAGAAACCAACTTTAAACCAAAGCTGTGCATATTTTTGGTTCTGGGTAGTATCTTTTTAAGGTCTCCAGTGTTAAAGCATTATTTATAAAACACTGACAATGCCAGCCTGTGATGGTGATGAGAAGATCTGCAGTAGTGCTGACCAGAACCTCTACAGTAAAGCTCTGAAAACTACATTTTGGCGCACACCTTTAATCCCAGCACTCAGGAGACAGAGGCAGTCAGAGCTCTGTGAGTTCGAGACCAGCCTGGTCTACAAAGTGAGTCCAGGACAGTCAAGGATACACAAAGAACCCCTGTCTTGAAAAAAACCTAAAAAAAACCCAAAAAACAAAAAAAAAACCCTACATTTTGTTTTCATTTAGGAAGGGAATAATAACATTACCACTATATGTGTATTAAGATGGGCTTCAGCTCAGCGTTTAAATAGAAGATCTGTTAAAATCATGGTTGGTTTCTGATTATTTAAGTAAGGATTTTAGGAGGCAAATATTTTCAGATATCTAAAAGATAGAAAATCAAGTTAACCTAAAATACTGAGTCAGAGGTATTACCGTGTGACCGCCCATCAGTGTATAGAGGTGCATTTGTTCATCAGGTCAGAGGTTCAGGTGGTGTTAGAGAACATTTTCTGTAATGTATGACCTAGGTAATTTTAGGCTCTTTTGTTATTGTCTGTTAGGGTCTCATGGAGCCAAGCTGGCCTAGAACCCAGTGTGGAGCCTACGAAAACCTTAAACTGATCTTCCTGCCTCCACCTCCTAAATGCTGGGGATGCTGGTGTGCATCCCACACCAGGAGTTTCTTTTTCAGTAAAAATAGGAGTTGCTGGGGTTTTCCAAATTAACATTAGATTTTAGTTAATATTCATTTTAGGTTTTGTGTTGAGCTCTGTTTCCTGTTCAAGATAATTTTTAAATAGTAAGGATTGGTATGTTCTTCATGTTAACATGATGGAGTTCTTGTAAGCTTGGTGAACTTACCGATCCCCTAACTGAGCCAAAGGAAAGACTCAATACAATCTTTCCAAATCTGCTAGGGCTACAAAGCTTTTCTGAAACTAGATGCCCATTGAATTTGCTTTTGTCTTTTTGTGCTTAACAGGACAAACAGAATTTTAAGTTAAATATATGTGGCATTCTTTGTTTATAATGTAAACTTGTTTATATGTCATACAAAAACTAATTCTTTATAGAATGAACTACTTACAGTTTGCTTTTCATTTTCCTTTAAATGTCTCAGTTTTAGTTATACTTTTTACTTCTGCAAAAGACATGACATAAAGGACATGTGCAACAGCTGGATAAAGTGGGGTTTATCCTAATTAATTTTATTGTAAATAAATGACAAACTTTGTTTTGCCTTAATTAATTTTTTATAGTTTGAATCTTTGATATTTCAGAGCTTGCAATTTCATGGAGTTTTTGTAACTCTTGTGCCAATAAACTCTGAGCAAAATATACAAAGCAATCAATAGAAGGCTCTGGAGAGCAATCCAGACTAGTCAGAAGCTACATAAATTCCTGTTTGAAGAGCTCTCACGTGTCAGTTTCCAGCTTGAGCAGTTCATTTGAAAATTAAATTCAATCAGCATGTACCCGACTTGTTCCAATGAAGACGTGTGTCAGGTTTCTGAAGGCGCCGGAAATGAGAAAGGAAATCTTGGAAAGGTGTTGGGTAAGTTAGCCCCAATCATCTGCAGATTTCTTTCAAATTCCTGGTACTTTCCAAATTTTTCCTGTTGACCATGATGTTCAAAGGAGCCCAACAGAGAGCAAAGTCCAAAAAACATCATAGCCGCTCCTGTACTCCCAGCCCTTGGGTGGTTGAAAGAGGAGGACTGCTGTGCTGCATAGACTCCATTCTTGCCCAAGCTGTGTAGACCCTGTCTCACAGAACAGACAAGCATTCCTGCACCCAGGAGACAAGAGTGGGCAGACTCTTGAGTTTTGAGGCTAGCCTATTCTACATAGAACAGTGGTTCTCAGCCTTCCTAATGCTGCAACCCTTTAATCCAGCATCACATTAGAAGCCTTGGAAAGAGTCTAAATCGGTGTTCAGCAGAGGTGTCTATATCTCTCCCCTCAAAGGGCCTGTCTGGTTATGATGTAGAATTGGGTCATATACGTTTTCATATGAAATTTTTTGTGATACTCAAAAGACTTCTGTTGTTCTGTTGCCCACTAGTTGCCATCTCCACACACTCATCAGTGTTAAGACTCAAAGGGATCAAAGCCCCGTAGTGATCCTTGCACATGTCTGCCACCATTTAAGTCCAGTGCTAACTTCTTGTCCGTAAGTTTTCTTCAGTTTGGGAGATTGGTCCTTGCTCGTGACAACTCCTTAGCCAGCTCTGCACTATGGCGAAGGAGCTGACACAACATTCTTTAGAAGAAAACAGAATCCAGAGTTTTCACAGTATAACCAAAGATCAAATACACAGAAATATCTAAGTATCCAAAGGAAAGTTATGTGATCGGCAGACAAAACACATGGAAACAGATGCACATGTCTCTCCCATTTGGGGGATGAACAGTAGATGCCTTGAGAATGTTGATTAATTTACAGAAAGGGAGATAATAGGTCCTAATTCTCAGCAGAGAAATAGAAATTACAAACTCAAAGAAAAACATAGCAATAAAGAGTGGCGGAAATAAGCACTCTGTCACGTTATTAACGCTAACCCAGTCACAGGAGAGACTGGACAAGAACATGGGAGGGTCTGCAGCAGCAGTGGGGCAGCAGCAGGACCTGCGGCCTGAGGTACAAGAGAAAAGTGACGCCTATGAGAAACAGGTTAGATGTGATGCCTGAGCCCCCCACCCCAAATAGTCAAAAGATGTCAACGGACTTAAGCCCAATGAGCCACAGAATCTCTAAAATGCAGATTTTAAGACTCCTCACTTGTATTTAATTTTTCCAGCAACAGTGAACCATTTGTTAGGAAATACATAAGGGTAAGCTTCCTTCAAATCTATATTTACAGATGCCAACCAAGTACTATCTTAAAAGCAAGACCTTCTGGGCTGGAGAGAGGGCTTACAGTTAAGAGTACTGGCTGCTCTTCCAAAGGACCTAGGTTCAAATCCCAGCACCTACAGGGCAGTTCACAGCTTTCTATAATTGTTGGGCGTGGTGGCACATGCTTTTAATCCCAGCAGTTGAGAGGCAGAAGCAGCTGGATTTCTATGTGTTCAGGGCCAGCCTGGTCTACAGAGTGAGTTCCAGGACATAGGGCTACACAAAAGCCCCGTCTCGAACCTCCTCCCCCCACCCAGGAAAAAAAACCAAGACCTTCTAAGATAATAGTCTGGGACCTGTTCTTTTTCTCTTACTGGAGTTCAGCTCATTGTCCCTGTGGTAATTCAGTGTTGGGTGTCAGACCAGGTGGCTTGGGAAGGTCATCTACAATGATAGCTATATTTAAGTGTGGGCAATCAGTCAAGAATTAAGACTGGAATAGAGCTGTCGGGAAGCCTGTAGTTTTCAGTAATTGGATTTCAGTCTACGGGGACTTACAGGCCCTAGGATTTGCTTGGGTTGGAGTTTCATTAGATTTATCTTCCATCTGTTTCCTGTAGAGCATGACCTTGAAAAAATTTTAGTAGGTTGTGTTTGTACTTTTCCTGTAATCCAAGCATTTAGAAGGTAGAGGTAGAAGGATCAAGGCCACCACCAACTCCATAGTGACTTCAGGCCAGCCTGGGCTAAGACATGATCTTATTTAAAAAGATTAATTTAAATGGGTCCTAACTCAGAGTAATTTGCTACCATTCTTTTACTTTACAATTTTGTAAATCATTCAGTACACACTCCAGTGAAGTCATGATCCAGATCTATTTATTTATTTATGGTTTTTTTCAAGACAGGGTTTCTCTGTGTTACAGCCCTGGCTGTCCTGGACTCATTTTGTAGACCAGGCTAGCCTTAAACTCACAGAGATCCACCTGCCTCTGCCTCTGTAGTGCTGGAAGTAAATGCGTGCACCACCATGCTTGAATGTAAAACTTTTTCTTAATTGTTTTATTTCTTGAGATTTTTGTTTTGTCTTGTTTTTGAAGACAGGGTTTCTCTGTGTAACAGCCCTGGCTGTCCTGGAACTCTCTCTGTAGACCAGGCTGACTTGAACTCAGAGATCCTCCTGCCTCTGCCTCCCAAGTGCTGGGATTAGAAGCATGCACCACCACCACCCAGTTTAAAATATACCTTTTTTTTTGTTTCTTGGTTTTAGTTTTGGGATTTTTTGGGGGGGTGGGTTTGGGGGGTTTTTTGGGTTTTGGGTTTTTTTGTTTTGTTTTGTTTTGGGAGACAGGGTTTCTCTGTGTAACAAGTCCTGGCTGTCCTGGACTCACTTTGTAGACCATGCTGGTCTCAAACTCAGAGATCCACCTGCCTCTGCCTCCCAAGTGCTGGAATTAAAGGCATGTACCACTATGCCCAGCTTTAAAATGCACCTTTTCAATGGGATATTTTCTTTAGTTTATTCTGCCTGGAACAAAATCATTTTCCAAAAATACTTATCATTCAGAAGTGAATTTCACCTTGAAGAAGCTTTTTTGAGGGTCAGGAGAGAGGCCTTAGTGGTTAGTAGTGCTTCCTGCTCAATCATGAGGACTGAGTTCGAATCCCAGCACCCATATTTGATAATTCACAAAAACCTTTTAACTTCAACTCCAAGGCTTCTAATGGCCTATCCTGTCTTTTGCATACACCTGAGCACACAAAATACTTTTAAAAAGCTTTTTATGACCACTATGAACTAACTACCCAGTCAATCTTTATAACATAATAACACCCTTTGCCCCTTCTGTTAAAGATATGGTATCACTGTGAAGCTCTGTCTGCCCTGGAACTCCCTGAGGTCTGCTTGCCTCTGCAGCCTCCTACTAGGATTAAAGGCATGACCCACCACATCTAGCACATTACCTACCGTACTTTTGACATTATACTACTTACAAATAGCTTTAAAATTGTTTTTCGTCCTGCATTTGTCTCTTAGGAGAATACAATTTCTCTAAGGCCAGTTCCCAACAGATTAGGTCTCAAAATAGTCTTCATAGACTCTTGTCTTACTTTTCTATAACATTACTGTAATGTAAGAAACATTATGTAATGTAAGAAAAACTGTAGAGATTTAAAATGCTGTGTTGGGGGTGGGGGGGAAGTGTGTTCCAACTGTTCTAAGTCCCACACCATCTTGTGAAACATAATAACTTGAGGTATGTTTCAGGTTTTTAAAATATTTTATTCTTGGACAGTTTCCTAGTATATAATAAATTTTAATCCTTATTCCCTCCTCCAACTGAATTGTTCTTCCTAACAAAACCCTCTTTTTCCTGTCTTTTTGGTAGTGAAGTGTGATTTGAATTCAGTCTCCTGCCACACCCTCCAAAGCAGGCGCCACACTGCAGCACTTTTTTGTTTTGTATATCTGGGATGGAACCCAGCTACAGCCCCTTACTTTTTCATTAAGTTTGAGATGACCTCACTAAATTGCGGAGGCTGACAATGAACCTACACTAAAGCCCAAGAATGCTTGAACTCAATGCTCCTACCTTAGGCACCAAATTTATAGGGTTACAGGTTTGCACCCAGTTCAGGCAATCGAATCCTGCCTGTTACCCTTCATACATAAGAGTGTCAGATCCTCTTAAGCTGGAGCAGCTCTGTGGATGCTGGGATTCAAACCCGGGGTCTCAGGAAGAGAAGTTTGTTCTCTTAACCGCTTAGCCATCTCTTAAGGTATTTTGGTTAAGTAGTTGGTTGGTTGGTTTTTTGTTGTTTTTTTAAATCTTTTTGTTTTTGAGACAGGGTATTGCTGTGTAGTGCCGTCTTCCCACCTCAACCTCCAGCGTTAGAAATATAGTCAGTACTGTTGTACCCTGACCAGGGAAGTGCACGTGGTGGCCAGAGGACAAGCTTATACTTACGGTTGACTTCTACCTGGGTTTTTGAAATAGGGTTACTGTGGATATGGCTCTCTGCTTCCTGAGTGCTGGGATAAAACTGGCTTGACCAACACTACAGCGTAGGTTTCCGTGATTTAACTCGAGTCCTTGTGGGGGTTTTTTGTTTGTTTTTGTTTTTTTTAGGTTTTTGGAGACAGGGTTTCTCTGTGTATCCTTGCCTGTGCTGGACTCACTTTGTACACCAGGCTAGCCTTGAACTCAGAGATCCGTCTGCCTCTGCCTCCCGAGTGCAGGGATTAAAGGCCTACGCCGCCACGCCCGGCTGAGTCCTTGTGTTTTTAAGATAAGCATTTTCTGAGACATTATTTTCTTTTTTTTTTTTTTTTGGTTTTTCGAGACAGGGTTTCTCTGTGTAGCCCTAGCTGTCCTGGACTCACTTTGTAGACCAGGCTGGCCTCGAACTCGCAAAGATCCGCCTGCCTCTGCCTCCCAAGTGCTGGGATTAAAGGCGTGCGCCACCACTGCCCGGCTTGAGACATTATTTTCAATAAAACCTAGTTGGTAATTTGATGGATGTATTTTAATACTGTGACACTTGTTAACGATCCTGCTTCTTCATTTTAGAAACAGGAATCCTAGTGTAATAAAGTGAGACACAGAGCATTTGAACAGTCCTCAAAGTTCCTTCCAAGGTGATAAAAGCCTACCCTTTCCCTTGGGGAGCAGCCCCGCCCAGAGCAGCCGCAAACCACCAGCTTCACAACAGGCGGCTGTAGCCGGAAGGGGAGGGTCCTTAGGCAATACCTAGTTCCGTCCCCGCCCTCCCTGCTACCAATCGGACCCTAGTGACCCGCCCCTTCCGCTCGGGAAAAGCGAATTCCCATAGCGTCTTCCGGCTGGAGCTGTACGGCTCCTTACCATGGTGAGTTGGCCGTCGGTTGTGCGGGTTTCTCGCGGGTGCTTCCTCTTGCTTCCTCTCCGGAGCGCCCCGCTGTGCCGCGGCCGCGCGAAATCGCGCGGTCGGGGCTGCGCTGGGCAGGGAGGAGCGACTGCTCCCACACGGGTCCTCAGGTCCGGTCCTTTAAGGGTTCCTGCTCCGTGGCTCGACAGCTGGGGATCCGAGATTTTCCTGATGTTAAAATAAACATCTATCCTAAAACAAGTCAACATTATCAACGGTACAGTGGCGATGCTTGAGTAGGCTTTTAGGGCCGGTGTTCACGCGTTTATTGCATTTCAGTGTTTAAATACCTTGCCACTGAAACATACTCCATTAAGCATCAGCGGCTACAGAAAGTAAAGGGTTAGTGATGTAACTAGTGAATGGTTCTAATGTACGCTATGGTTGTTGGAATGTCGCGTTTTCCCTAAGAATGATTAGGTTAATTAGTTCTTATATTAAGCCGAGTGTAATGGCACACGCCTCTAACCTACAACTCAGAAAGCTCAGGTAGGAAGATTGCAATTTGAAGGTCATCCTGAGTTACAGAGACTCTACCTGGAAAAAACAAAAAAACTAAAACCAAATAACAAAACCTAGAAGACAAACATGAATCTCTCAATTTTTTTTTTTTGTAAAGGTGATCAGATATCAGTGCTGGCCACTCTTTGAATCGGTCACAAAAACTTACTGATCCCATATTGGTAGCTTACATACGACAGTGACACGTTTCTGTTCTTTCTGTTACCACTGTAGAATTTTCTTCTTTGGATATTTAAAAAAAATTATATTAAAGGCAGGCGTAGTGGTGCATGCCTTTAATCCCAGCGCTGTGGAGGCAAAAGCAGGTGAATCTCTGACTTCTAAGCCAGCCTGGTCTACAGAAAGAGTTCCAGGACAGCAAGGTCTACACAAGAGAAGTCCTGTCTCACAAAAAGTGGGCGGTGCATAGAATTTTGCCCTTTGTAGGGAAGGACAAGTAATCAGACAACCTTCATATATTCCTGCTTAAAAAAAAAAAGAATTAAACACACAATATCCATATTGTAGCAACAGTAAACAGCTTGCAAACTATATTGCTTGAATTGGACCTTTGTAGCTAATTTCCATATGCTAGTTCTTCTGCCTGTGTTATCTGTTTCTTATTCTCATCCTTATCGGTTTAACCGTTAACCTGTTGTTCATTATTTGTGAAGGAGTTTGTGTGTGTGTGTGTGCAGGCCAGAGGTCAGTGTCTGGTGTCTTCCTTAATTGTGTTTCACTTTTTTCTTTGTTTCCCCCACTTTATTTTGATACATGTTCTTTGAACTTGGAGTTCATCTATTCTAGACTGGCTAGCCAACTAGTCCTAGGGATCTTATTTTTTGCACTTCTCCCCAGAAACATAGCCTCAAACATTTAAGGCAAGTGCTCTACCACTGAACTCCACTACAGCCCTAGGGATCTTAGTATCTCTGCTGTCCTTGTCCTGCAATTATAACCTCTTTACCAGAATCTTCCAGCTCTAAACTTGGGTCCTCATGCCTGTGTGGCAAGTAGTTTACCAGCTGAGCACTTTACCCTTACTAGGGTAGGGTAGAATATATGTGAGTCATATATTTTGTATTAAAGAATAACAACTTATTCTGACCTTGTAACAAAATAGCTTTTTCCCTAAGATGGAATCAGACTGGTCCATCATAATATACCCCCCCCCCATAATCACATCTCTGTACCCTGGAATATGTTTGTTTGTTTTAAATCTAAATTCTCTCATAATACCTTATGGAATTTGGGGAAGGGAAGCAACAATTTTATATTTATAAATACCTGCTTTATAAAACACTGAACAAATGGAGGCACTAGTTTTTTCTACTAGGTTAGAACATTAGTAATAGGGTGAAAAGTATTATTTGAGGTGTACACATGTAAATTTCCACGAGTGTCCTAGGAACCGAACCTTGTACTTGTGACGCCTGCTGCGGTCTGATCTAGAGTATATAAGGAAGTGTTTTTGTGACTTCCATGTTCTAATGGAGAAAATGCTCTGTGTAAAAACAAAGTGCTCTCTTAGGAAATGGAAGAAGCTGTTAGCGTTAGTATGTTACTAAAGTTAACTTAGACAAACACAAGGTGACAGGCTGGGAACTGTCCTGTAGGTAACTGCAGGAGGGACAGCACAAAAACACTACAGTTTGCAGTGATCTAAGAAGACTGCATGTCCAAAGTGAAACTTGAAGCAGTCCTCTGTGGCTTCCTCAGAGCTGTTCTCCTTTCTTCGTTCACTTTGTGCACATTGTTGTATGTTACGTGGATGCATGTGGAGGACGGAGGTCAGGGTAAGGTGTGTTCATTCGCTCTCCACCTTATCGTGGGTGTCGGTGTGTGGTGTGTGTGCACCTGGTCATGTGTGTGAGTATGAGCCAGAGATGGACACTGGGATCTTCCTCTGTGGCCCTTTACATACGCATTTATTATTTATTTGTTATTATTTTGAGACAGGATCTTACTGTGTAGTCAGCAAAGGTTTGCCTCAAACTCAGAGATCCTCTTACCTCTGTCTTGTTAGTGTTGGGACTGATGTCATGTACTGCATGCCCCAACTCTTCACATTTTTGGAGTTATGAGCTCATTGATTCAGTTAGGGTTAGTTACCAAAGCGCTCCAACGGGGGCTGGAGAGATGGTTCAACAGTTAAGAATGCCAGTTGCTCTTCCAAAGGACCCAGGTTCACTTCTCAGCACCCATATCCATCTGCAACTCTACTTCCAGGGGATCCAACTCCCTGTTCTGCCCCCACAGGCACCAGACACACATGTGGTACACAGACATAGGCAGGCAAAACACCCATCTACAAAAAAAATTAAAAATGTTTTTTTTTTAAAAGCTCAAACAAGGCATAATGGCACATGCCTTTGATTCCAGTGCTTGGGGGGGTTAGAGACAGGCAGAGTCTCTGTGAGTTCATCAGGTGCTTCTGTGTGAGCCAATCTGGTCTACACAGTGAGTTCCAGCCACCCAGAGCTACATGAAAAACCTTGTCTCAAAAAAAAAAAAAAAACTAACTCCAAGAATTTCACCTGTCTCTACCTCTACCTCCTCAACACTGGGGCATAGTTATATCATATTTGGCACTTACGTGGGTTCTAGGATCCAAACTCAGATCCCATGCTTTCCCAGCAAGTACTTCATCAGCTGAGCCATCCCCCCCCCCAGCACCCTCCACGATGTCAGCATGGCATCAGAAGTGACCGTCTGTGTCTTAAAATCTTGTTGACCTTCTTTATCTAAAACCTAAAGTCATCTAAATTTATGGGATGAACTGGGGACTGGAGAGATGAATGGCCCAGCACTTAAGAGCACTTTGTGTTTACAACCTGGAATCCAGTTCCAAGGACCTGCTGCCTCCTGGTATCCATACACATGTGGCACACACTTAAAGACACACACACACACACACACAAGTTTTGTTTTGTTTTTCAAGACAGGGTTTCTCTGTGTAACAGTCCTGTCTGTCCTGGAACTCACTTTGTAGACCAGGCTATCATCAAACTCAGAGATCTGCCTACCCCTGCCTCCCGAGTGCTGGAATTAAAGATGTGTGCCACCACCACCTGGCACATATACATAAATTTTTAGAATGTTTTTCCTTAATGGGCTGAGGCTAAATAATTATCCAAGAATCACATTGTTTTTTGAGACAGAATCTCTCTACATACCTGGCTATTCTGGAACTCAGTGTAGACCAGCTGGCCTCAAACTTATGAATATCCTCCTGCCTCTGATTCTCCAGTGCTGGGGTGCTGGGGATAACAGTGTGCACCACCACATCTGGCTCAAGGATCACACTATGAAACAGTATTGTTAAAGTTTCATTGAGGGGCTGCTGAGTTGGCTCAGTGGTTAAGATCACTGGCTGTTCTTCCAAAGGTCCTGGGTTCAAATCTCAGCACCCACATGTCAGTTCACAGCTGTCTGTAAATGCCAGCCATTGTGGAGCACACCTTTAATCCCAGCACTCGGGAGGCAGAAGCAGGCAGATCTCTATAAATTCAAGGCTAGCCTGGTCTACAGTTCCAGGACAGGACAGCCAGGACTACACAGAGAAACCCTATCTCAGAAGAAAAAAAAAGTTTCATTGTATATATCCATTGGACTGTGTTACAAAAGGACATTTTCACACAAGTATACTCATATACTTTCAGTTCTTGTGGATGATCTTTCTCTCCCTATGTTACCTCACTCTTCCCTATTCCGAGTACTGTTTGTTCCTCTAGACAGAGATCAAGCAATGTTTATTTTGTGGTAAAAATATTTTGTACATCTTTTCTTGCTTTATTTTGCCTTATTGTGGTAGTGGTTTTACCAAGTACCCTAGGCTAACAGTTCTCAACCTGTGGGTCATGTCCCCTTTGGGGATATTGAACCTCCCTTCCACAGGGGTCATATATCCTGCATATCAGATATTTACATTATATTTTATAACAGTGAAATTACAGTCCTCAAGTAGCAACAAAATAATTTTATGTTTGGGGGTCATCATATGAGGAACTGTATTAAAGGACTGCACCATTAGTAGGCTTAGAACCATTGAATAGAGCCTGGTGTGGAGCCACATGCTTTAATTCCAGCATTAGGGAGCCAGAGGTCTACATCCTAAGTTCCAGTACAGCCAGAGCTACAATATGATACCCTGTCTCATGAAAACAAAAAAATTAAAATTGAGTTAACTTAGAAGGGCCTTTTGGGCACACAAACATTGGTCTTTGGGGTGATATTTAAGTTAGCAACATTTTTATGATATCTTATTTTTTTTCATTTAAGAATTGTTTGCTTGCTGGGTGATAGTGGTGAACACCTTTAATTCCAGTACTCACAAAGCAGAGGCAGGCGGATCTCAGAGTTTGAGACCAGCTTGGCATGCAGAGTGAGTTCCAAGACAGCCAGGACTGTTACGGAGAGAAACCCTGTCTTGAAAAATAGAGAGAGAGAGAATTGTTTGCTTTGTTTTACTGTTTTATGAAAAAATTCAGACATACAACAATGTCTGCTCCCTTTCATCAACAACATATTTTTTAGACAAGGTCTCAGCCCAGGCTGACCTCAAAAATTGCTTTGTAGCCAAAGACAGCCATGAACTTGTGATTCTTCTGTGTCCATCTCACAAGTGCTGAGATTATGTGCCTGGCTTCCATTCTTACACCAGATTTCTGGAACTTGCAGTGGCAGTGGTTGCTGCTTTTTTCTTTTTGCCCTACTTAGTCTCAGCATAATGGCACTAAGGTCACCTCTAAGACTGATGTACACCTTCCTTTAACTACTGGGTGTTTGGGTTTTTCACACTTAGGATCTCTTTGTTTGAATTTTGCCTTGGAGACAGGGTCCCACCATAAATCCCCTCACAGAGATGCACCCCCCTCCGCCTCCTGAGTGCTGGTATTAAAGGCTCATGCCACGTGTCCACCCACACTCACAACGCATGGCCTAAGTTTCAGCAGCGTCAGTATCTGACTCAAGGTTCGGTGAAGTAGTAATGTAGGACGGTTGTTACAGTGACCCTGCCTTAATTGTTCCAGAAAGTACTTCGTTAAAACCAAAATATTTAGTTAATTGTGCTTCTCGGCAATCGAATTATGATATGTGGCTCTTTGATGATCAGGAAAGTGCTCTCTCCTTCCTTTAAAATAATTGCTTTTGGAATAACAAAATTTTTTCTTGAAGTGTAGCTGTAATATTTTATTTTGGAAACCTATGCCAGAAAACTTCATAGGAGCATAGTATATTTTCAGCACAAGTAAAGTGAGGTCTTTGTGAGTGCTAACAGAAACAACTAGTAATCACACTAGCCCTATACTGTTGTAGGTTACAGGGGTCATAGGGAGTACCTCAGATTCTTTGACTGAATCCCTAAAACAGAACATAGGGGCTTCACCTATATAGTTGCTTAGCCTTGTTAGGTAAAATGTAATATTTAGGGGGGGCTTATCCAGAGCTAAAATGTCCACATCTGAATTCCTAATTATCTGTTAGCTAGCTTTGAGATGTTGGACAAGTTATCAAAAATGATTTGTTTCTTATATGTTAATTTGAGTATTAAGTAACTGAATGCATGTAAGTTGTTTAGAGTGCTTGTCATGTGGAACGCTCAAGGTAGTTGTTAGTACCCTATCAAGTCACAGGAGCATCAAAGATTGTCAGATATTTAACGCTGATTTGTATATGTTTATGTTTGTCTTAAAGGGGACAATTCATCTCTTTCGAAAGCCACAGAGATCCTTTTTTGGAAAGTTACTACAGGAGTTTAGACTTGTAGCAGCAGACCGAAGGGTAAGTCCTTCCTCAACCTTATCTTGAGTATTGCAAAGCCACATTATTGCACTGGGATGTGGGTAAGTTTTGAGGGACTGGAGATGTGACTCAGGTTAAGAGCACTGGCTGCTCTTGCAGAGGACCTAATTTCAGTTCCCAGCACCCACATGGCCGCTCACAACTGTCTGTGACTCAGTCCAGGGGATCTGATGTCTTTTCTGGCCTCCAGAAGCACCAGGTGCACCAAGTACAGGCAAAATAAAAAATCAATCATTTTCTGTCTTTAAGTCCTTTGTGCCCCTTCCCTCTGGAAAGTACTTAACCTTTAAGTTCCCACTCACCTACCCTGTACCTGTCCCTAAGCTACTGAGTCTAACCAAGGAAATCAAATCCTGCTGACTTGTCTCACTATAAATTGATGGCAAGTCATGGGTGCTCATCTTGTCGAAATTCTATAGTTCATCCAGTTCCCTACATTTCCAGATGGGGTGTGTGTCTGTGTGTGCCCGTGTGTGTATGTGTGGGTCTGTGTGTGTGTGTCTGTGTGTGCCTTTGTGTGTGTGTGTGCCTGTGTGTGTCTGTCTGTGTGTGCCTATGTGT
>CAJQZJ010000175.1:1855370-1871217 GCA_907164525.1 Lophiomys imhausi
GATAGATAGATAGATAGATAGATAGATAGATAGATAGATAGATAGATAGATAGATAGATAAAAATTTTTTCCTAAAAAGAGTCTAGAAATGACAGTTAATAAAAACAGTAATTATGGGCTGGAGAAATGGCTCAGCAGTTAAGAGCACTGACTACTCTTCCAGAGGTCACAGATTCAATTCCCAGTACCTACATGGCAGCTCACAACTGTCTATAAACCCTGTTCCAGGGGATCTGACCCCTTCACACAGACATACATGGAGCCAAAATACCAATGTACATAAAAAGAAAATTATTTTTAAAAGTAATTATATTAAAATATTCATGTTCAGTTTTATATTTTATGAAAGAATAGTAACATAAATTGATCTCAGTAATTTTTTTAATATTTTGAAAATGGTGTTTTAGTCATAGACAGTATGAAGGATTTTAACAGGTGAGTTTTGTAAGTGCTATGATACATTTCAATACTTTGCTCTGATGGTGATAGATTTCCCCATCTATCTCCCTAGATATTTCTCCATACTATCAAAGTTGTAAGACTTTGGGTTTAGCAATGAGCTAACAAAACCTTGAAGCTTCTGTGTCTGTACTTATAGAAATCACTGAGAGTTGAAAGATGCACTTTTTATGCTAGAGGAGGCTCTAATTATGGGTTAGAAAACATGAAGAATTCGTTCCAGATTCACGTAAGCAATTTGAAATAAGATTCTGCTTCAATATGAAACTTGGGGGGAGAGATTGTCTTCCTCAGCCAGGCCTGAGCCAGCACATTGCTCTGTTTGCAGCCAAAAGTCCTGGTGCCACCCTGAGTCTGTAGTCTGCCTGAGACTGAGTTCGTGTGTGCTGTGACCTGAGGTATCTTCAGCTGTCAAAGGCCATTCTTTTTGTTATTGTTTTTGGTTTTTCAAGACAGGGTTTCTCTGTGTATCCTTGGCCATCCTGGATTCACTTTGTAGACCAGGTTGGCCTTGAACTCACAGAGATCCATCTGTCGCTGCCTCCCTGAGTGCTGGGATTAAAGGCGTGCACCACGACACCCAGCCATTACAGACAGCTGTGAACTGCCATATGGTGCTGGGATTTGAACCCTGGTGCTTTGGAAGAACTTCCAGTGCTCTTAACCGCTGAGCCATCTCTCCAGCCCCTCAAAGGCCATTCTTTAGAGACAAAACTTTGCATTTTCTGCTGCTTTTATGTCATTTTTCCATAAATCAAATGACTCCATGTATTTGGTTTGGTGTTGAAACACTCCATGAATGAAGCTGTATGAGGAGAATTCTGAGAGCTTATGAGAAAACTCCAAGGAAACAAGGCAGAAGTCGTGTAACTCTGAGTCTCCGTAATTGGGGGTTGTTCTTGGAATGTGCTTTCATGCCGCTCCCAGGTGTAGTAAATAGGGGTGTGTTTACCTCATGTTTACCATCTACTATGATTATTCAGATGGTGTTTGCAGCCACATGCCGTCCTTGTGAGTGTATAAGACCTAATCTCCTGTGACCTTTGTTCATGACCTTGCTTAACTCTGACAATACCCTCAGAGTATAAATTGTCTGATGCCCTGAATAAAGTTGGCTATTGCATGAAACTTTTATCCACCTCATTTTTAGGCTCCACTCTCCCAGGTTCACACCGCCAACTAGAGTCATTAACAGTTTGGCTTTGAGTTTCTTTCCTGTTTACTTTGTTGCATTTGTCTATCCTGTAATATTTCAAAACTGTCTGCTTGCCTTCAGCTTATATATATATTTGGTTTTCAAGACAGGGTTTCTCTGTGTAGCCCTGGCTGTCCTGGACTTGCTTTGTAGATCAGGCTGGCCTCGAACTCACATAGATCTGCCTGCCTCTGCCTCCCAAGTGCTGGGATTAAAGGCATGCACCACCATGCCTGTCTTACTTTTTATTTCTATATACATTTTAATGTCACCTTATTCCTTTTCACACCTAGCATTGTTTCATTTACATGCTGTTTTTATATTTTTATAACTTAATTTTTTGTTCCCATCTAGCCATGCTAATAAATATATTTTGGTTATTCTTTTAATAATGCATAGAGTTCTATTCATTCCAAATTATTTCCTATATAAACATCAATGTGATGAACATCCTTAATTACAATTTTTTCTCAACTTCCATAGTTATTTCCATGAGAATGTTTAAGCATTTTAACTTACCGTCTGTGTTTGTTACCATTATTGCAGAAAAAGCTATGGTGATTCTTAGCTTAAAGCATACAGATGATAATGCATGCTCATAACAAACAATAACTATGTAGAAATGAGAGGCAATATTGGTGGGTAAAATTATGAACTTGGGAGTAAGAGTATCTGAATATGAAGATCTTACTCTTCCAGCTACTGTGTCAGACATCAGACTGGCTGGGTAGCTACTTAGCTGTATGATTCTGTAAACAGTTACTTTTCCCAAGTTACTTACCTGTTCAGAAACTGAAACAGATGATATAATTCTCATAATGACTTGGGCTGCTTTATGACAATATACCTGGCAAAACAACTTGGGAAAGGAAGGAGTTATTTTGTCTCACTGTTTCAGAGAGTTCAGGTCATGGTCTCTTAGCCATAGGTGGTTGAACACAGCATCATCATGGTGGGGAGGACAGGAGAAGACAGCTGTTTGTATTATGGAGGACAGAAAGCAGAGAAAGGAGGCATGCAGAAAGAGAGCAGATCACAATGTGATCCCAGGACATGCCTCCCACTCTTTCCTCAGCTAGGCCCATCTCCGACCTTTTGCCACTTCCCACTTACACTATCACTTTATGAGTCTGTCGAGGTACTAATGCACTGATTGCCTAGAACCCTCATTTTCTAATTATTTCTGGAAACAGCACCACAGACTTACCCAGAGGCATGCTTCACTAGTCTTACAGTGTTCCCTAATTCAATCAGGTTGAGCCATTACAGTGCTTAAGACTTAATTGAAATAATATGTTAAGCCCTGAATACTGTCCAGTACTAAATGGGTCGATTAAATATTAACTGTTATGATAATGGTTTCTACAAAAGTAATGGCCATAAATGGTTATATAAATGTATATAAAATAGATACTGCTGTTTTAGTTTTCATTGTGTGTTATCTTTGGGAGCTTGTTTGGAGGTCCTACGGGGAGGGGGGTACAGATAATCTGTGCCCTTAACTGGACAGCTTTCTGCTGAGGGGAAGATTGTCCTTCTCAAACTTCACAGTTTCCAGAAGCACACACATGAGCAGTGAGGGAAGGAGGCACCTGCCCAGCCAGGCAGATTAAGCCAGTCAGCTGTGACAATCAGGAAGGTGGCATATGTCAGGGCCAGATCATCCTGTCACCCAGCTGTATCACTGTTCTACAGTCCCTGTGGTCTCACAGTTGGGCTGACAGTAGACTGCCCATACATACATTGAGCCAGTGAGTAATTGAATGTATATGTGTTCTAGGAAGGCTGGTTCATTATTTGAAAATTTTTGATATTCTAACTAATTACTTTATTTCAGGTTTGAAAGATTAGAAGTCCTGGCTGTATTTGCTTCTACCGTCTTGGCACAGTTGGGAGCCCTCTTTATACTAAAAGAAAGGTACATTTTTGTATGTGTTATGATCAATCTCATCATGACACTTGGAAACATGAGAGAATTCAGTGAGCCATGTGGTTTGAATAGTTTCCAAATTATCATGGACAGTGTTCAAGCTCTGATAGTATAGTTTCCTCTTGTTTCAGACCCTTTCTCCTTTTCTACTTCTAGTTCCTCCTTTGGTAGTCCTAAATCCATTCATAGGTAAATCTAAATGGAAGAGATTCAGCCTGACATATAGTGACCTTCCGTACCAGGCCATTGAACTGGGGGGCTTGGTAGACAAAGGTTGACATTACATACTGAGAATAACTTGTTAGTCTTCTGGCCTCATCACTTCTAAAGCACTAAAGGATTTTTAGGCACTTTAGGGTAGATTGATTTTGTATATATTATATATATATGTATAATATATAACTATATTTAATCGGGTTTTAGTTTTATAATTTATAGAACTTATTATTTTCTTTCTTTTAGTGTAGAACGCTTTTTGGAGCAGCCCGAGATACACACGTAAGATGGGTTATTATTTATTTCTAGAAACTCTGGGATCAGGGCATGCTAAGGAAGTCTTCTGCCACTGACATATCTCCAGCCAATGATTTTATTTGGGGGAGGTGATTTACTGTTAAGTTTTTTATTTTTATTTATTTCTGGTTTTTCAAGATAGGGTTTCTCTGTGTATACCTGGCTGTCCTGGATTCACTTTGTAGACCAGGCTAGCTTTGAAGTCACAGAAATCTGCCTGCTGGGATTTCTAGTTGCTCCATTATTACTTTGTCCAGCATGAGAGTTCAGAGCACAGCTATGTATCTTATTACTGGCATCTCAGGAAGAGAACCTCCAAACCCCAAGACTCCCTATCACAGTCAGCAGTTCCCAGACCCTGGCCTTGGTAATGCTCAGGAAGGATTTTATGATTTCAGCCCTAGTTCTGCACTAAACCAGCTCCCTCTGTCAGATGTTCTGTTGTTTCACAACTGAGCCCAAAATCTTTCCTTGCTGCCTTTAGAAAAGATTGTATTTGAGGCCGAAGAGATGACTTAGTGGTTAAGAGCACTGGCTGCTCTTCCAGAGGACCTAGGTTTGATTTCCAACATCCACATGGCAGCTCACAACTGTTTGAAACTCCAATTCCAGGGGATCTGACACCCTCACATAGGCATACATACAAGCAAAATACCAGTGTACATGAAATGAAAGTAATTAATTTTTTTTTTTTTTTTTGGTTTTTTGAGACAGGGTTTCTCTGTTTAACAGCTCTGGCTGTCCTGGACTCGCTTTGTAGACCAGGCTGGCCTCGAACTTGCAAAGATCCGCCTGCCTCTGCCTCCCAAGTGCTGGGATTAAAGGCGTGCGCCACCACCGCCTGGCTGAAAGTAATTAATTTTTTTTAAAGAGAAGATTATTATCACCCAGCTGCTTATCAACTCTGTGTGCCCTACCTGTTAACTCAGGCATGTCTGACTTGTCTAGTATTGGCACAACTTTCATTAACATTTGTATAAATATATATTGGTAAAATTATCCATGAGAAAACATTGTTGATGGTAAGAGACCTGTCTTGTCCTGTGTAAAATAGGAGCAGCAGCAGGCAAGGTAGGGTTACATAACTAGAAACCAAGTCTGGTTTGAAGCCACGTTGTGCCACACACTCAGGCCAGCCATGGCTGCATTCTAAGATCCTGTCTCCAACAAACCCAGTTTGGATTCTGGTTGGCAGACTGTTAAAATGGATCCCTCTTCCCTTCTTTCCCTTATTCTCTCCACATACTGAAATTATAGATTGGAATTAACAAGAAAAAAATTAAAGGTGAATGTTTTGTTCTTTCTAGGGGAAGATTATTAGTTGGTACTTTTGTGGCTCTTTCTTTCAACCTGTTCACGATGCTTTCTATTCGGAATAAACCTTTTGCTTATGTCTCTGAAGGTATGTTTTTTTGTTTGTTTTAATTTACTGTTAACTTATTTTTTCTTAAAACAAACTGGTGGATTTCTTTTTTCACTGACTTGTAAATCTATGAGAAATATATTTAGCAGAGAAGGAAGAGCTAGCTCAAAAAATCTCATCTTTTTTTTTTTTTCTTTTGTTTTTGGAGACAGGGATTCTCTGTGTAGCCCTGGCTGTCCTGTAACTTGCTCTGTAGACCAGGCTGGCCTCGAACTCAGAGATCCACCTTCCTCAGCCTCCCAAGTGCTAGGATTAAAGGGGTGCACCCCCATCACCTGGCTAGTTTCTCAAGTCTTTATATGAAAGATTATACAGAATTTTATTCCCTTACAACAAACTGAAAAGAATATATAAAAGTCAGTGAACTGGCTTCGAACTGAATGGTATATAATGAAAAACTACAGGTTCATCTAGGCATAGTGGCACATGCCTATAATCCCAGAACATGGAAGGCTGAGGGGAGAGGAATGTAGTGGTTTGAAGTCACTTTGTGCCACACACTCAGGCCAGCCATGGCTGCATAGTAAGATCCTGTTCCAACAAAATAAAAGGAACCCTGAAGTCTTCATGAGTTTAGGCAGTTTTCCTACCTCATCGGTGTAAATTTCCGATCATTTTCAAAACCTTTAGTGTTTGAAATCTCAGTGACCAACGAAGGATTTATCTATTAACGGATGGAGAAGTAAGTGTGTACACAGAGCCAACTCTGAAACAGAGGACACAACTGGATGATGATCTTTAGGTCCTTGGACTTGAGCACCATGACAAACAGCAGTGAGAGCTCTCTGAAGTGCTCATGGTATGCCATCAACCTTACAGGTGTTAGGAAGACAGGCTGTACCAGTTGGAAGTTAAGGGTGGGGTCTTTGGTAATTTTCCACATAGCCCCTGAAGCAAATACTTTTTTATCCTCATTTTACACTGAGGTATGCAAAGGTTAAATCATTTGCTGAAACCCTCTCCTGGTCACAGGCTGAGCTTGAACTTGAAAGCAGGTATTCTAGTCTCATTGCCTTCTCTGTAGTCTCTTTGGTGCTGTTTCCATCTTCTGTAGACAGCTTGCCCATCTCTTTATAGCACAATCACATTATAAAATGAGTATGTCAGTGTGCTAGGATGAATGCTGCTGGAGTTTAGAGGCTGTTTGTGAAGGGACAGTCCCTGGTGTATCTTTGGGTGATAATTAGGAATTAGTAATTGGCATGATCTGGAACCCATTCTTTATATAAAACTTTTAAAAATAAATACTGATTTATTTGTGAGGAAAGCTGCATATACATGGCATGAAGGTCAGAGAACAACTTCGAGTCAGCTCTTCCATCATCTAGGTCTCCAGGGTCACACTTGGATGATCAGGCTGAACCATCCTGCCATCCCTGTAACTCTATTAAAGCTCCCTTGATGTGGCAAATCCTCTAACTCTTGTGCATCAGAGTTGAAACTGCTTAGACTTTCTTCTTTTCATGAAAAAGGAAAAAGCTATAGGTTTGAGGAGAAGCATTGCCCTTTGTCTTGTTACGTGGTCACTGCCAGAGTTATTTTTTAAATGAAAGAACTCATTTTTCTAGTGATGGTTTATTCTTCTATATAGATAATTTAAGTATTTTCTCCTTAAAGCTGCTAGTACGAGCTGGCTTCAAGAGCATGTGGCAGACCTTAGTCGAAGGTAAGATGCTCTGGAGTTTTTCTGATTTGCATAATTTAACAAGAATTCCCGAGAAGTGCCTCTGTCACGGAAGCTTAGATCCGCAGCTGAAATCGCTGCATGAGCTGCCCTGGTCAGTTCGCATTCTCTGTTGGCTTTCTAACCGACGGCTCGGAAGAATTCTCTACAGTGGCCCAGTCCTGAGTCCGCTTTGTTCTCTGAGGAGTATAATGCACTTTACATGTAACTACGCTCTCGCCGGTGTTGTGTGGTGCTAACAAATACTCTGTTTGGTCTTTCATAGCTTGTGTGGGATTATTCCAGGACTCAGCAGTATCTTTCTGCCCCGCATGAATCCATTTGTTCTGATTGACCTTGCTGGAGCCTTTGCTCTGTGCATCACATACATGCTGATTGAAATTAAGTGAGTATATTTTATTGCTATCAGACATGTTTTGGTTCCTGGGACATCACTTTAAGGGCAATGACAAGATGAATTCGGGGTCAGGTTTCTGGCATTTTTGCTTATGACCTGTGTAACTCGGTCAGGTCTTGTCCTTAAGTATTTCTGTCTGAAAAATTAAGAGAATCAGGCCTCAGTATTTCTCATCACAACTTATGGATGAAGACAAGAAAATGATTTAATTCCTACAGCTGGCCGGATGAGTGATGCAGATGGCAGCGTGGGGAGGTCTGAGTTGAAGCTGCTTTTGCTGTAGGCAGTGAGGAGTTAAGGAGGGCAGGCCAGAAGGAACTTAAAAAGAAAATTAAAGCATTCTAAAAATAGACATTACAGTGCTTTTAGACTAACAGTTTCCAACTGAATTCTTTGATTAACTTACCTTTAGACACTGTTCAGTACCTAATGGCTTCTTAGTTATTATGATTCTTTTTTACATTTTCTCCTAAAAGTCACAGGCAATTATGTGTTTTTATTCACTGCCTCTGTGAGGATTTCCAAATCTTCTTTTCTAACCAGACTTGAATTCAAAATAATCACCCTAATTGTGTTTCCTCACCTGAGCATCCTTTCCCATCGCTAAAACCCCTTTGTGACGTTTTCTGTGTGAGTGACTGCAGCTGCAAATTCTCCCAGTGCAATGCACAATGCAGTGTATTCATTTCTTTCTTATTAATATTTATGTGTGTGTGTGTGCCAGCATCTCTGTGACAGTCAGAGGATAGCTCTGGGGAGCCCATGCCCGCCTTCCAACTATTTGAAGCAGGACCTCTCACATCTGCAATATGGTCCAGGCTTGCTAGCCCCTGGGTTTCTGGGGATACTCCCTCTCTGCCTCTATTCTCACTGTGGGAATACTGGGATTACAGTACAGATTGGGTCACCACCATGTCCAGCCTGTTGCATGAGCGTTAAGGATCCGACTCAGGTCGTTAGATTTGAGGGCAAGTGCTCAAACTCCCTGAAGCGTCTTCCTACCTAGCCCTGACACTTTTTTTTGTTTTGTTTTGTTTTTTGTTTTTTTTTTGGTTTTTGAGACAGGCTTTCCCTGTGTGTCCTTGGCTGTTCTGTACTCACTTTGTGACCAGGCTGGCCTTGAACTCACAGAGATCCACCTGCCTCTGCCTCCTGAGTGCTGGGATTAAAGGTATGGACCATCACAGCCGGCAATTAGACAGCTGTGAACTGCCATGTGGTTGCTGGGATTTGAACTTGGATCCTTTGGAAGAGCAGTCAGTGCTCTTAACCACTGAGCCATCTCTCCAGCCCCAACCCAACACTTTTTTTTTTTAATTGCTCTTATTTTAACCTTTCTTGGTTTTCCAGACAGGGTTTCTCTGTGGATATCTAGCTGTCCTGAACTCACTTTTAGACCAGGTTGGCCTTGAACTCACAGAGATCCACCTGTCTCTGCCTCTGCCTGGGATTAAAGGCGTTTGCCACCATGCTCGGCTTGCTCTTGTTTTAACTATTTTACAGCAGATAGTTTGGTGACATTAAGTACGTTCACATTTTGGTACAGTCAATATTACCATCCACCATCCATCATCAGGACTTTTCCTTCATCCCTAACTAAAGCTCTGTCCTCATTTAAATAATATCTCCCTATTCCTCTTCTCAGCATCCCTGGTAACCATTCTCCACTCTGCCTCTTGTTTTAACTACAATATAAGTACAACATACAATCATGTTTTTATTTCTGGCTTTTTTCATGTAGCAATATTTTCACAGTTCATCCATGTTGTTTATATCTGTATTTTCTTCCTTTTTGAGGCTAAATCCCACATTTTATTTGCGTACTCATCTAGCAGTGAACATTTGGATTGGTCCCACCTTTGGCTGCTGTGAATAATGCCACTGGGAACTGAGATATACAGCTACCTCTTTCAGTCCCTGGTGGTTCTTGGTGGTGTGTGTGCCCTGAGGCAGACTTGCTGTAATGTGTGGGTTCTGCAGGGACCTCAGTGCACTCTTTATGTCTGCTCTATCTTCCTGTTTACTCAGTCTTCCCCAAGCCAAATATGATTTGATCATGAAGCATACTCAGTCTTTTCTTAATATTTCTCTCCTCTCTGCTCTTTTGCTGTCCCAAATAAACCACTGTCATCATCACTTCCATGAAAATAGTCTCTTGGTCTTCTGTTTTCATTCTCATCCATCTCTAGTCAGTTTCCACATTACCACTATGTCATTGTCATCTTCCCAAATCACCAGTAGGATTTTCCAGTTTCAAATCTCTTCCAGCCGGGCAGTGGTGGCGCACGCCTTTAATCCCAGCACTTGGGAGGCAGAGGCAGGTGGATCTTTGCGAGTTCGAGGCCAGCCTGGTCTACAAAGTGAGTCCAGGACAGCCAGGGCTACACAGAGAAACCCTGTCTCGAAAAATCAAATCTCTTCCATTTGCAAAACATTGAAAGTGCTTAGCTTGGGTTCTGTGCGGTCAGCCCTCTGCAGACCTTACCAGCCAGCCATCACCCATGTGGACCCCCATGTCCACTTCTGCGTCATCGTTCTTCCTCCTTACCCACATTGCCTTCATTTCTGGAGTATCCTCCACCCATCATTTTGCCCATCTCTGAAAGCTCAACTCCTTTTTTTTTCTTTTTCTCTGTGTGTGTGTGTGTGTGTGTGTGTGTGTGTAAGGATATTTTGTCTGCATGAATGTCTGTTCACCATGTATGTGCCTGGTGCCCATGGAAGCCAGAAAAGGGCATTGGATGTCCTGGGAGTGGAATTGCAGACAATTGTGAACCACCATGTGTGTGCTAGAAATGGAACCTGATTCTGGGGGCGCCATGCCCAGTTTGAGACTTCTTTGACACACAGAGGGCTTCTCTGTGATTTTCATGTGTGTGCTCCTGCTCTTTGTAAGGTAGATATTGTGTCTTGCTCCTGTCTCTATGCCAAGCATAGAGGGAGGTAAGTGTTCAGAGTCCACTGTAGCAGTTAGCATTTTGGTCTGTCTTGTTAGAAAACCTTCAGAATGTAGCCCTTAAGCTATAATGTCACCATAACATGTTCCTGGGAAACTTTGAAATTTTTTGTTTGTTTGTTTGTTTGTTTGTTTTTTTTTTTGAATACAGGGTTTCTCTGTACAGCCCTGGCTGTCCCGGAACTCATTCTGTAGACCAGGCTGGCTTTGAACATAGAGATCTGCCTGCTGACTGCTGGAATTAAAAGTATGTGCCACCACTGCCAGGCTGGTTTTGAAGTTTTGATACAAGAATTGCTGAGAGAAAAATGGGTGGAATCACTGATGAAAGTCATTTGTCCCTGTATCAGAAATCATCCGTTGAGGTTTCGTCTTTAGTGTGCAGTCTTTCTGGTATCAGGTATATTGAAAGGAAAAGTAAAGGAAGGCTCGTTTGTCTTTCTCATCATCTCACACTAGTAGATATAATTATTATTTTCTCATTGAACTTTGACAGGCAAGAGTTCTAAATGCTGAGTTTTTGGAGTTTTATTGTGTGTGCACTATACCCTACCCCCAGATGCTCTCTTGACAGAAGTGGCTATCTGTGATTGAGGGGTTTTTGTTGTTTGTTTTTGGTATATTATTAATTGTAAATTGAACTGTGCATTTATGGGTGTGAGTTGTCTTCTTTGCAGTAATTATTTTGCTGTGGACACCGCGTCTGCAGTAGCCATTGCCTTGATGACATTTGGCACCATGTACCCCATGAGTGTGTACAGCGGCAAAGTTCTTCTCCAGGTGAGGCTCGGTCTCATTGGGTCACGTGTCTAATGTGAGCTGCGTTCTCTTCCCAGCTTGAAACATGGCATGTGTTCTACACATAAATAGAATACTAACCAATGAAGAGCCCTGTTAGCAGTGAAGCCAACGATCTCTGAACTCATTTAGCAGAAACTGGTTGGAACTCCATTGTCCTGTGACACTTTAGGCTCGCATCCTTCTGTGTTCTGTTATGTGCAATCATGAATTTATAATTATTTGTTCTAGTCATATTTTAAGTATAAATGATGTTATTTAAATATTTTTTAGATACTTAATTTCATTGGGTAAATATGCTCTGGGTTTTATGCATTGTCTAGTTATGATTGCTTTTTTATTTCCTGTTATTAGATCATCACAGTGATGAATTGGATATTAAAGTAATATAAACAGGTTTCTCAGAGCTAGGTGCATGAAAGTCCTGTTCTTCCTTTTGTCTTTTATGCTCATGCTTATCCTAGAACTCAGTAATAAAGACAACATGGCCATTATGAAATAATATGCCCTAAATGAAATGTTAACTTTTCTAGTCACTTCTTATATACTTTTTGTTAGTTTGTTGATTGCTTCTTTTGCATTTCATTTTATTTATTTTTATTTCACTTTCTTTCTTTATTCATTTGTGTTTTTTCTTTTTGAGAGAGTGTTTCACTATGTAGCCCAGGCTGGCCTGGAACTCACAGAGATCCACCTGCCTCTCCACTCTCAAGTACTAGGATTAAAAATGTGAGCCCCCATGCCCACCCAGCTATTTTATTTTATGTGTGTGTGCCTGAGTATCTGTATGTGCACCTTGTGCAGGGAGGAGTCCTTGGATGTCAGAAGAGAGCTCAGGTACCCTGGAACTGGAATTATAAGCAGTTAACCATACCTCCGTATGGATGCTGGGAACCAAACTGTGGTCCTCTGCAAGAGCAGTAAGCGCTCTTTTTTTTGTTGTTGTTTTTGAGACATGGTCTTTCTTCATTGCCCTGACTGTCCTGGAGCTCACTGGTGTAGACCAGGCTTGCCTTGAAGTCACAGAAATCCTCCTAAAGGTGGATCTAGGCACAGTGGTGAGCACACTCTCAACTAGCTCACTTTTGACTGCCAAACCATCCATCCTTCCCCCATTGGTGGTTGGTTCCTTAAGTCTCATTGGATTCTAGAGAGAGCAGCTTCTTTGTGAGAAAAAGAGTGTGGGGTATTCCTCCCTGGAAGTCCCTCCCACTCTCAGCATTTCTCTCCTTAATCTATTTTTGTTAAAAAAGAAAAAAAAAAGTGTGAACCAATTAGTGATGTTGTCCTGCTGGGCCAATGAGACCTCCCTTCCCTAAATCATAATAGATGGTGTCAAAATCTAAGGCTGGGGTGGCTGGAGAAATGGCTCAGGGGTTAAGACCACTGCCTACTCCTCCAGCGGACTTGGTTCAATTCCCAGCACCCACGTGGCAGCTCAGTTCCAGGGGATCCATCCCACCAGGCATGGATGTGGTGCACATATCTGTGCATGCAGGCAAAATACCCATACATATAAAATAAAATAAATAAATCTTAAAAAAGAAACTAAGGCTGATTTAAAATCTATTTGTGGGTGTTAGGGGGCTTTTAGAGTCACTGTTGCAAAATTGTTTGCTCTCTGGGCAATTTATGTTTTATTTTGTTTTTCTAGACAACGCCACCTCATGTTATTGGTCAGTTGGACAAACTGATCAGAGAGGTAAGATGGTATAGTAAATAAGTTACTTTTTAAAATTTATGTTACGGAAACAAAAGGGTGGGTATGTATAATATATTCATTTGTAGAATTTTCTTCTAGGAGAGTTTGTGTGTTTTATACTAACAGAATAGAAGCTATAACATAGGGATAGAAAGAGAAAAATTTGAGGAATTGCTGAGTTCAAAAGACAAATTGACTTGAAATGTGGAAGGTAATGGTCTAAAGATGTCATATCAGCTGAGTGAATGATTTTTCTTTTTAACCAAAGACAAAGGTCTATGTCTACATGTTAAACACCCCCTAACTTCTTAGTTTATAAGTTATTTTCTTTTGTTAGAAAGTTCCACCTACTAATGAAGAAGAAGTTAATTGAGTTGGATGTTGGCAATGTTCTTAGTTCTTGGTTATCAGTATCCCAAAGGTCAGGTTTTCCAACACAGCTGACTGAGTGTCTCAGACTGAATGCTGGCCCTGAGTATGTCTTTGTTGTCACTACCCTCATGACTGTATATCTGGTCGTATTTACTCAGTGGCCTACATTCAAACAGAGGTTTGTTACAAGAGGATCCAGGCAAAGAAACAACTGTGCACAAACACACACCCATGCACACCCTAAAAAAGAAACCTGGTACCATAAATACTTGTCATAAATATGTCTACCTTGCTCAAAAAAAAAAAAAAAAAAAACTATACAAAGTAAAGCCCTGAGCAATCTGTGCCTGATTCAGAAGTGAGGCAGCCTGGGTCAGGACTGAACAAACAAGAGTTATGTGAGACTTCTGATAGCTAATGCATGTCCTTGGTCAGGGTTTAGCTGTGTCATTTCTGGTCTTACAGCAAGTCTGTAATGATCAGACTGTAGTGCTGTGTCAAATGCATTAACGATGAACTATTCTGTGCTTTTGATTAGGTGTCTACCTTGGATGGGGTATTAGAAGTCCGAAATGAACACTTTTGGACACTTGGATTTGGCTCATTGGTATGTCTTCTAGAACTTAGTTTAGTATGATTTAAGCATGATTTTTAAAACTTAAAATAGCATTTCTTTAAATGTGTCATGGTTGAGGAGCTGGAGAGTTGGTTCAGAGTACTTTCTTTTGCAAAGGACCCAGCACCCACAACCATCTGTTAACTCCATTCCTAGGGGAACCTCAGCAGGCACAGATACACACACACATAGTGCACAAACATTCATTCAGGCAAAACACTCTTACAAAATTTAAATTAATAAATCTTTAAAATTTGTTCATGGAAGCTGGGTGTTGTAGTACATGCTTTTAATCCCAGCACTCGGGAGGCAGAGGCAGTCGGATCTCTATGAGTTAGAGGCCAGCCTGGTCTACAAAGCGAGTTCCAGGACAGCCAGTACTGTTACACAGAGAAACCCCCCTGTCTCAAAAAACAAAAACAAAACAAAACAAAGTGTTTGTGAAAGCTTCAGTTCTTCGGTTCCCTTTTCTGTTTAATGGCATCTGAAACATGGGGTCAGTTACTTACTTGAGACTGAAGGGTCTTTTTCCTTCTTCTTTTTTTTATTTAACCTTGAAACCTTAATGGAGGATTGTTGTTATGCAGGTGTAGAGAATTGAATCTGGGATCTCATGCCTCATAGTTTTCCCTGACATTAAATATTCTCCTACAACATATTTTTGTTTGTTTTCTTTTGAGACAGCATCTCATTCCACAGACTAGACTTTTGAACCCACTCTTGTATCCAGGGGAGCCTAGCACCTCAAGGCTTTTTGTCCCCAACCTTCTGAATACTGAAGATTCTAGACATGTGCCATCACATTTAGCTTACATGTCCTTTTGGTTGTTTTTTTTTTTTTTTTTTTTTTTGAGACAGGTCTCTATGTAGTCCTGGCTGTCCTGGAACAGGTTGACCTGAAATTCATAGAGATTTACCTGCCTGCACTCCTGGGTGCTGGGTTTAAAGTCTTGGCTTCTGTTGCTTGTCTTTCTGACTTTATGAACTGTAAATGAGGAGTGGCTTACTTAGGGCAGCACATACAAACACATGAGGATCTAATGGAGAAGTATTATTGTCATGCTTCTTGACTCAGCTCCCGTTGGCCGACAGCTTCCCCTACCCTCTGTCTCTGCTGTGCTGTTTGGATTCTCTTCCCTGTTCTTAATGTGGGCCATTGATCTAGAAAGGAGCTGTGCCTGATTAGTGTTTTGGATTTTGTTGTTGTTTTCCTAAGACAGGGTTTCTCTGTGTATCTTTGGCTGTCCTGGACTCACTCTGTAGACCAGGCTGGCCTTGAACTCACAAGAGATCCACCTTCCTCTCCCTCCTGAGTGCTGGGATTAAAGGTGTGCACCACCACATTCACTGCCTGATTAGTTTTGTAAGGTTACAGGCCTCACGCTACTGCAGAGCCGCAGATCTCATTGAAGACCCAGTCTGCTTGCCCATCATTGAGATGTGCTAGAGCCCTTCTGGTTTCAGCTGCCTCTATCAGATTTCCTGTCTAGGATTTCATTCAATAGTTATCATTTAACTGCTCTGGGGTTTTTAGGTCAGTCAGTGTCTCTAGTACTTCCTTGTGATTCCTTTTGCACAGTTCTGGTACCTTACAGGTCTTAGCTTGTGCTTGTATTTCATGGGGTACCAGAGCACTTAAGTGTTTTAACACCTGTTCACAGGTTTTCAGTTTTGCTGTCAAATAGTGTTCCAGTTTTTGTGGAAATATTTAGGCATTTCAAAATCTGGTGTTGTTTGTATGTGTGTGTGTGTGTGTATGTATGTATGTATGTATGTATGTATGTATGTATGTATGTATGTAT
>CAJQZJ010000175.1:1871227-1892235 GCA_907164525.1 Lophiomys imhausi
TATGTATGTATGTATGTATGTATGTATGTATGTATGTATGTATGTATTGTGGTGCTGGGATCACAGTCAGGGCATTTTGTGTGATGGACAAGTGATCTGCCATTAAGACACACCCCTGGACTCCCCAGTATATATTTTAATGGCTATGGAGTTTTGTGTAAATATCCTCAAATTCCTTCATCAGTCCTCTAATGCTCATGTAGATTATGTTCCATTTTACCTGACTATAATGAGCAGTTTTGTGAAATAATTTTTATAGAAACCCATGATTATTCTTTAAGATTTTTAGCCAGGGATGGTGGCAAATACCTTTAATCCCAGCACAGAGGCAGGCGGATCTCTGTTAGTTCAAGGTTCAAGGCCAGCCTGGTCTACAGAGTGAGTCCAGGACAGCTAAGACTATGCAGAGAAACAAACAAAAAAAAAAAAAACCACAGCAACAAACGAACAAAAAATTAGCTTTTATAAGTGGGTTTTGTAAATCCCAGAATAATCAAATGTTTATGACTTGTAATACAATTATCAACTGCCTTGCCGAATAGCTATACCAACTCACAGTCTCCTGTAGTGCATTCATGTGTGTGTGTGTGTGTGTGTGTGTGGACAGGCGTGAAGAGGCCTGAGGCTAGTGCCAGGTATCTTACCTATCACTCCCTAACTTATGTGTTAAGGCAGGGGTTCCCAGTTGAACCCAGGCTGGCCTCAAACTCACAGAGATCCTCTTGTCTCTGCCTCTCAGTGCTGGGACTAAAGGCAAGCGCCACCACACCCCACTTCTTTTTCTACTTTTTGAAATTCCACTTAATTATCAGCTCTGGGTCAGATGCAGTTGTCTTCTCAAGTCCTCAACAGCTGTAATGAAATCCTAGCTTTCCTGCACTTCCATGCTCTGCCTTCCCCAGAGCTGGGGTCTCTGACGTGCAGCCCTGTGAGTGGCTTCGGCAGCGCTGGGGTCAGACCCGGGGCTCTTCTGTGGGCTCGGTCAGTTGTGCTGCTTCTGTAGTCCATCTTCTGAAGGCCACAGGTCATTTCATTAACATTTACCAGGAGCAAACAGCAAGATGCTAAGTTTTTTCATGTTTTAAAGAAAATACCAAGTACCAATCAAATTATAAATAAAACAGGCATGGTGACACACCCCTTTAATCCCAGCACTCGGGAGGCAGAGGCAGGCGGATCTCTGTGAGTTCAAGGTCAGCCTGGTCTACAAAGCGAGTCCAGGGCAGCCAAGGATACACAGAGAAACCCTGTCTCAAAACAACAACAACCAAAAAAAAAAAAAAAAAAACAGAATTCTCAATATTAAAATTCTAAACAATCTTTTATGAACTCTCCCTCTTTTTAGGCTGGATCAGTACATGTAAGAATTCGACGAGATGCGAATGAACAAATGGTTCTCGCTCATGTGACCAACAGGCTGTGCACACTTGTGTCAACTCTGACTGTTCAGATTTTCAAGGATGACTGGATGAGGCCTGCTTTATCATCTGGGCCTGTTACACCCAATATCCTAAACTTCTCGGACCATCACATAATCCCAATGCCTCTTCTGAAGAGCGCTGATGACGTGACCCCTGTCACATCCACACCAGCCAAGCCCAGCAGTCCCCCTCCAGAGTTTGCATTTAATACACCTGGGAAAAACATAAGCCCGGTTGTTCTTCCGAACACACAGACAAGACCATACGGTTTAGGTATTAATCGTGGATACACACCATACAGCACTGCGCTCAGCCAAGGACTTGCAGTTCCAGGACTTGGAGCAGGCCAGGGACTGAGGCCCTCCTTTGCACATATACCAAGTAGGTATGGGAACAACAGGACAGCGCAGCCAAGACCTTGAAGGACTCTAACTTATTTTATGGGGAAAGTCAACTCCTTGGCTTCCAGTGTATTCAGTAACCCAACTTACATTGACTGTTCAACCTGTTCACTTGTCAGATTACTGCAGGCTTGTTCATATTTCATGAAACCTATAAACTATATTTTTATAAAATGTTCTTGTGGCGGTGAGGTCTTTAAAAATGTCATGGGCATTAAGTAGTCTTCCTTCAAGAAGTTTAAACATCAGCTGCTTTCTAGCCCCCTATAGTGTGGTGTGACCTGGCCTCTAATAGGAAAGGCTTGTGGTGGGTAGATCTGCATCTTACTAAGAATTCTTTATTCCTTTTGGTGGAATGTATGGTCCCCATCTTAGGAAATGAAAACATAAGTGTCCATTTGAAAAGTAAGTCTTTTTGAGCTTTTCTAAGCTTAATTGCTACATTTTTTGAGGTCCTCCTGAATCATTTGTTAAATGAAAAGTAAAAGTTTCTATCACAAATTGTGAGACATACTCTACTATGTACCACAATTTAATTCTTTTTTTTATTTTCGGTTTTTCGAGACAGGGTTTCTCTGTGTATCCTTGACTGTCCTGGACTCACTTTGTAGACCAGGCTGGCCTCAAAGAGATCTACCTGCTCTGCCTCCCAAGTCTTGGATTAAAGGCATGTGCCACCACACTCGACCACAATTTAATTCTTATTACTAGCCTTTTGAAACAAATTCTTGCTGCATAGGCAAGGCTGACTTCAAACCCATAATCCTCCTTCCTCAGTCCTCCAAATGCTGTGATTGTAGGTTTTGAGCCACCATATAAGTATATCCTAAAATTTTAAGTAACAGGTTTTGAATAAAGTTTTTTTCATTTACAATTGTAGAACACTTGCATACTACAATAAAACACTGAAAATAGTGAACTATTTTCAAATGTAGTCCACTATTCTCAGGGATTTTTTGGGGGGAGGGTTGGTTTTTCAACACAGGGTTTCTCTCTGTATCCTTGGCTGCCCTGGACTCACTTTGTAGACCAGGCTGGCCTTGAACTCACAGAGATCCACCTGCCTCTGCCTCCCAAGTGCTGGGATTAAAGGCGTGCGCCACCATGCCCAGCTTTCTCAGCGTTTTATTTTGGTTACAAATACTAAACCTTTAGTAAAATGGAATGAGGTTAAAAATCCCAGTTTTCTATGTTACATTTAGCCAAATGTCCATTGACCTACAATAGCCATAATTTTGATTTTGAATGAGTAAGTTTATTAAGTATATAGTAAGCCAAAATGAAAGAATAAATAACAAGAGAAAAAACGATGGGTAGCAAAGCATCATCAATGGGGAACACGAATTATCCAACAGACACCTACTCGGGAAGCCCCTTCACGGCAGCCAGCTGATGTTCCTGTGGTCTCCTATACAGAGCAGGGCGTCCCTTCCAAGGAGGATTCCAAGTAAAAGAACAAATAGCAACAGATCAAATCATCTAATCAGAGCCTCACACAGTCCTGCAGAGGACAACTTGGGAATGTAAGGTGTAAGAATTCTTAAAGGGCCAAGTGCACAAGATAAATCGCACTACAGTAAGGCAGCCAGCTAGTTGCTGATTGAACTTTCTCTACACAGCTGAGCTTCCCTGAACGTGGAGCTTCTCTGTCCTTCTGCGAGCCCTTTTCTATCATGGAGCAAACAGTAGTAACCTTTCTTGGATGTGGCTCACCTCGAGCTATTATCCAGGACATACATTTTAACTCTTGGGCTGTTTTGTTGTTTTCCTGTCTCCCTGTCACAATGTTAGAGGGCAGTACATCCCCAGAAAAGGCCTTAGAGGACACTTTGAGACAAATATGTTTGGGTCTGAAATGGAAGTGGGGGTAACCCTACCTCCACAGCATCTTCTGAGTGAGCTTAAACAACACATGGCAATATACTGATATAATGTACATTACATAAACACTGACTATAATGGAATTTTATTTTGGGTTCTTTTTTGTTTGTTTTTCGAGACAAAGGTTTCTCTGAATATCCTTGGCTGTCCTGGGCTTACTTTGTAGACCAGGCTGGCCTTGAACTCACAGAAATTGGCCTGCCTCTGTCTCGCAAGTGCTGGGATTAAAGGCATGCACCACCATGCCTAGTAATTACAGGCAACTATGAACTGCCATATGAGTGCTGGGATTTGAACTTAGGTCCTTTGGAAAAACAGCCAGTGCTCTTAACCACTGAGCCATCTCTCCAGCCTCTTGGGTTCATTTTAATAGACTAGCTTTTAAATTTTTCATTTTATAGGTAAAACATATCAAGTATTTTTATTGTAGAATTGGAAATTTTAGTCAAGACATTTTTTTTAACAGACTTAATGACTGGACTCAGCAAACAACTTTTATTCCAATCCTGGTGGTCTTATATATCAGTATTTTGTAATCATGGGCAGTAAATCATTTATCTTCTCTGAACTCTCTCATTTCTACAGTTAGGGAGGGGAAGGAATTAGTTGATTTGTAAATTATTAGGTATAAAATTTTATAATTAAATCTGCATGATATATATCCAATTGCTAATGCTCTGCCCAGTTCTGGAGACCCCAAAGACCATCCAGGAGACAACTCCAATGTAAAAACATGAGGGTTGTTTATTCAAGCTCCAGCTTGGACTCCTAACACTCACCGATGCAGCGGTTCAAGTTGAGAATCCCGAATTTAGGAAATATAGAGGTTTTATAGGGGCTTAAACAATGAAAGGGATTTCTAGCACAAGATCTGGATAGACAAACCTGTCTGTCCCTAACTGGCTCATTGTTGTTACTGTAGTATTATCAGTCAGCTTGACCAACAGAAAGTTCATTTAGACTTTTCGGGTGCTTTCTCAGAGTGAGCTGACTAGGGAACACCCCTGGGATCTAAGGTCGTGTGTATTTTGTTTTTTTTCCTGAAACTGGAGGTCAGCTATGAGTCAAACCTAATACAAAATGGAATCTTTTTTCAAGATGGAGTCAGTCAGGCTCTACACTAAGTAGATACTGTACTCAGAACTTTTTTTAACAATGACCACGACATACAGACCAATTCCTACCTACACCAGCACCCTTGAGGTGCCATGAGAACAGAAGGCAAACTACAGGCTAACATGATTTTAAGTGTTTTGACCCCACCACTCCCAGACTGTCTGTATTTACATCTTTAGACCACAGATATCTTTTTCCTTTTTTGGAAAGTGATAAAAAGGTTAGAGCAGGGTATCCCTCATACTTCTGTGGGCTACAGAAGACTAGGATACAGTTTTCCTTTCGTCCTTGAATTCTGAGGTCATAGGTGGAATTCGTACAACGATCATATCAACTCCTGGGAGACACTGAATTTTGAGGCTCTGATTGAGCTGCTTCTGAACTGCCAGTTTTTGCTTGACTACAGATGCCCATTTGGGGCTGGTAGACGGCTCAGCAGATAAAGACACTTATTACCACAGAGTCCAATGACCTGAGTTAAATCCTCTGGAAGGAAGGAAGAGGAGAAAACCAACTCCCACAAGTTGTCCTTTGACCCCCATGTGAACACTATGGTGTATACACCACGTACACACAAATCAGTGTTTTGTTTTGTTTTGATTTTGGTTTTCCAAGACAGGGCTTCTCTGTGTAGTCCTGGATGTCCTGGACTCACTCTGTACACCAGGCTGGCCTTGAACTCACAGAGATCCACCTTTAAAGGCATGGTTGTTTTGGTTTATTAAGAACACCTGTCTTTCAAGTCTGATAATGATTTTCATGTGAGAAAGTATTCGATACATTCCAAAATGTTTTAATTAAACCAGTTGAATTAAATAGCATATACAAAGTCTGTTCTCTAGAAAATTTTGGCTTATTTAGTAATCTTTTAAAAATATTTATTACTTCAGGTTACATCTCCCTCACAGAGTCCTCTTTCCACCCCTCCCAGTCCCGCCCTCCCACCCTCTACTCCCTATCCCTTCCATCCCACTCCTCTGGAGTGGAGTGTCCCTACATAACAGTCCCCCACCCCAGTTCAGAAGTCATATGAGGGCCAAGAGCCTCCTCATACACTGGGGGCCTACAAGGCAGCACCACTAGTGCAAAGTGTCTCATTGAAAGGAAACAAAGTCTATGTTCCTGCTCCCTTTGGTGCATTGGTTGTAGTATAGTTATCCTGTACTATATGGCTAAAATCCGATTATAAGTGAATAGATGCCATGTGCATCCTTCTGAGTCTGGGTTAGCTCACTCAGGATGAGCTTCTCTAGTTCTATCCATTTGGCTGCAAATTGCAGGATTCCATTGGTCTGATGACTGAGTAGTATTCCATTGTGTAGATCGACCACAGTTTTTTAATCCATTCTTTGGTTGAGGGACATCTGGGCTGTTTCCAGTTTCTAGCTACTACAAATAAGGCTGCTATGAACATAGATGAGGAAACTTCCTTGTGATTTGGTGAGGAAACCTTTGGAAGTATACCCAGAAGTGGTATGGCTGGGTCTTGAGGTAGAGCTATTCCAAGTTTTCTAAGATATCGCCAGACTGACCTCCATAGTGGTTGCACAAGCCTGCACTCCCACCAGCAATGGAGGAGTGTTCCCCTTTCCCCACAACCTCACCAGCATGTGCTGTCATTTGAGTTTTTGATCTTAGCCATTCTGACAGTTGTGAGATGGAATCTCAGAGTCGTCTTGAGTTGCATTTCTCTGATGATTAAGGATGTTGAGCATTTCTTCAAGTGTCTCTCAGCCATTAGGGATTCCTCCTTTGTGAATTCTCTGTTTAGCTCTGTTCCCCATTTTTAACTGGATTATTTGGTTTCTTGGCATTTAATTTCTTGAGTTCTTTGTGAACCCACACACCTATGGTCACTTAATTATTGACAAAGCCAAAACCGTACATGGGTTTTGGAAAAAGGACAGCATCTTTAACAAACGGTGCTGGTCCAACTGGATGTCGACATGTAAAAGAGTAAAATTAGACCCATACTTATCACCTGTACAAAACTTAAGTCCAAGTGGATCAAAGACCTTAACATAAGGCCAGACACACTAAATCTATTAAAAGAGAAAGTGGGGAAAACCCTCAAACTCATTGACACAGGTGACAACTTCCTGAACAGAACACCAACAGCTCAGGATCTAAGACCAACAATCAATAAATGAGACCTCATGAAACTGAAAAGCTTCTGTAAGGTAAAAGACACTGTCATTATTTAGTAATTTAATTTTCAAGTACTTGTTGAGTCTATATAGGCCAGGTATTTTACTAAGTACAGATGAACATGGTATAAAAAGTTTTTGTGATCAAGTATTTTTAAATTTTATTTCATGTGTATGGGTGTTTTGCCTGCATGTGTATGTGCTCCATTTGGCTGCCCAGTACCTATGGATATCAGAAGACACTGTTGGATCCCCTAAAACTAGAGTTACAGCCGGGCGGTGGTGGCACACGCCTTTAATCCCAGCACTTGGGAGGCAGAGGCAGGCGGATCTTTGTGAGTTCGAGGCCAGCCTGGTCTACAAAGTGAGTCCAGGACAGCCAAGGATACACAGAGAAACCCTGTCTCGAAAAAACCAAAAAAAAAAAAAAAAAAAAAAAACTAGAGTTACAGATGGTTGTGAGCCACCTTGTAGGTGCCACAAATCAAACCCAGGTCCTCTAGAAGAGCAAGTGCTCTTAACCAGTAAGCCATCCATCCAGCCCCCTTCTGGATAATTTTTAATGATCCACTAAAAGTAAAGAACTCCCCAACGTATTTGGTCACTTTGCGTACCTTTAAGCAATCACTAATTTAAAGTTTCCTTTAATAACACTGATATCATAGTCATCAAGTTCCCACCCGATGAGCCTAGCTTCTCGCAGAAAAGTTAACTTAGATAACACTTGACTAAGTTTTCTCACCAGCACTGCATCTGGTAAAAATTCTTTAGTACTAAAGTCAAAAAGTACTAATTGCTTAAGATTTTCAAATACACGCATGAAGGAGAGCCATCCATCACTGCTCACACGGTTTCCTGCCAAATCTAGCTGCTGCAAGTTTCTCAGAGGATTCGACTCCAAAAATGCACCTGGGAAAAGAAGGAAGTGTTAACTGGAAGAAGTTCATATTTAAAATAAAATGAGTTGTGTACACATGCACATGTGAATAATTTTTCCATTTTAAAATGACCATGTTTAGGCTTGTGCCCTGGGAAGAAAGAATTCCTACAGGCAGCCTGTGACTGTGCCCTTTATATTTACACATTCTGTTTCCTAGTGTCTACGACGTACAGCAGGCAGATGTTAGTGATGTATGTATTTTACCTTAGTCCTGATTCCTCCCAGAAATGGAGAGTTGATTGAACATTGAGACGTGAGAGCTATTATATATTAACGAGTTGTTTTCAAAAGTGGAATGAAACAAGCGATATTAGGCCCTTTCATGTCTGTAGAAGTAAAGCTATTTAACAGTCTTATCTTTAGGTATAGCATATCCCTAACTATAAACTTAAGTGAAAGTCATTCAGTATCTGGATAGGGTTTTGTTTGTTTTTTTTTTAATAAATACTTTTTTTTTCTTCAAGTTACATCTCAGTCACAAACCCCTCCCTATTACCCCTTCCTATCCCGCCCTTCCACCCTCTTCCCCCCAGAAGTTTCCCCTTTCAGTCCAACAGATGGTTCCTTCTCTTATAATAGTAAGTATTATACAAAACAACAGATATAAATATGCCACATTTATGAGAGTTAAATGGCCCAGTATACCTTCCCAATGTCCAGTTTATACATATTTGGCCCCTGACTTTAACATTCTACTATCTAACCATCTCCATGTGTTTTTAAGCCTTCCTGGCATCTTCAGGGAGGTCCTCAATTTCCTACAAATGAGTACCCTAAAGTGCCTCCTGCAGTGAGGAGGTGGAGGTTCCATCCTGCTGATACACAACAGAGCAGGCTTCTCAGAGCTCATTCCTTATTCCCCTGTGCCTTGTACAGCTGCTCTGGAATGAGGTGAATCCTGCTGTATGGGGAAAAAAAAAAAAAAACTTCTCACCATATACACACCTCTGATCCCAGTACTTGGGAGTCAGAGACAGAAAAATGAATTCAAGGCCCACCCAAGATACCTAGAGAAACCCTTTAGAGTAAGTGAAAAGCAAGAAAGAGAAGGAAGTTTGTTTCTTGTTTGTGTTGTTGTTTTGAGACAAGGTTTGCTAAATAGCTCAGGCTATCCTCAAACTCATCACAATCCTCCTGCCTCAGCCTCCCACAATTCCAGAATCACAGACCAGTCAACACATTCAACCTCACCCTGCATTGTGCATGTCGGGGGTTAGACATTAAAACTGGGAGATGCATTTTACAATCTTACAGAATGAGGGTTCAAAATTCAGTGTGGACTCTTGGTTTGCTGTTGTTTGTTATTAGTTTTCTCTATCTGTAGCCCTGGCTGTCCTGGAACTCTCTGTAGACCAGGCAGGCCTCTAACTCAGAGATCCTCCTGCCTCTGTCTCCCAAGTGCTGGGATTAAAGTTGTGCACCACCATCACCCAGCTTCACTTTGGACTCTTTTTTTTTTTTGGTTTTTTGAGACACGGTTTCTCTGTGTAACAGCCTGGCTGTCCTGGACTCACTTTGTAGACTAGGCTGGCCTTGAACTCACAGAGATCCACCTGTCTCTGCCTCCCGAGTGCTGGGATTAAAGGCGTGCGCCACCAACGCCCGGCACACTTTGGACTCCTAAGTAGGAAGAGAGGCTCCCTGAAAAAGCAGTACTTGTCCCCACAGATAAAACACCAGAACTCTGAGACAGTGCAGGTCTGTGATTCCAGAACTCTGGGTGCCTGAGGCAGGGGATTACAAGTTCAGGCCAGCCTGAGCTACATAGTGAACTAACTTTGTCTTAAAAAAAAAAAACCGCCAGGTGGTGGTGGCGCACGCCTTTAATCCCAGCACTTGGGAGGCAGAGGCAAACCCTGTCTCAAAAAAACAAAAAAAAAAAAATTGAAGAGGACATCAGAAGATGGAAAGATCTACCCATGCCCATGGATAGGTAAAATCAACGTAATAAAAATGGTCATCCTGCCAAAAGAAATATACAGATTCAATGCAATTCCCATCAAAATACCAACACAATTCTTTACAGACCTTGAAAGAACAATTCTTAACTTCATATGGAATAACAAAAAATCCAGAATAGCTAAATCCTGTACTAAAAAAAAAAATCTGGAGGTATCACCATCCCAAATTTCAAGCTATACTACAGAGCAATAATAATAAAAACAGATTGATCCTGGTATAGAAACAGAACAGTTGATCAATGGAATCAAATTGAAGACCCAGAAATGAACCCCCACACCTATGATCACTTAATTTTTGACAAAGAACCCAAAACCATACAATGGAAAAAGGACAGCATCTTCAACAAATGGTGCTGGTCTAACTGGATGTCAACAGAATGAAATTAGAACAATACTTATCACCTTGCACAAAACTTAAATCCAAATGGATTAAAGACCTTAACATAAAACCAGACACACTAACTCTAATAGAAGAGAAAGTAGGGGAAAGCTTTGAACTCATTGGCACAGGTGACAACTTCCTGAACAGAACACCAATAGCTCAGGCTCTAAGACCATCAATCAATAAATGGGACCTCATGAAACTGAAAAGCTTCTGTAAGGCAAAGGACACTGTCATTAGAACAAAACGGCAATCTACAGAGTGGGAAAATATTTTTACCAACCCCACATCTGACAGAGGGCTAATATCCAAATTTTATAAAGAAGTCAAGAAATTAAACACCAAGAAACCAAATAATCCAATCAAAAAAATGAGAAACAGAGCTAAACCGAGAATTCACAAAGGAGGAATCTCTAATGGCCAAGAGACACTTGAAGAAATGCTCAACATCCTTAATCATCAGAGAAATGCAACTCAAGACGACTCAGATTCCATCTCACACCTGTCAGAATGGCTAAGATCAAAAATTTTAATTACAGCACACACTGACAAGGTTGTGAAGAAAGGGGAACACTCCTCTATTGCTCGTCGGAGTGCAAACTTGTACAACCACTATGGAAATCAGTCTGGCAATATCTTAGAAAACTTGGAATAGCCCTACCTCAAGACCCATCCATACCACTTCTGGGTATACATCCAAATGATTCCTCACCAAACCACAAGGACATTTTCTCACCTTTGTTCATAGCAGCCTTATTTGTAATAGCTAGAAACTGGAAACAACCCAGATGTCCCTCAGCGGAGTAATGGATTAAAAAAAAACTGTGGTATATTTACACAATGGAATACTACTCAGCTGTCAGAAACAACGAAATCATGCAATTTGCAGCCAAATGGATGGAACTAGAAAAGCTCATCCTCAGTGAGCTAACCCAGACTCAGAAAGATGTACATGGTATCTACTCACTTATAATTGGGTTTTAGCCAAATAGTACAGGATAACTATCCTACAACCAACAGACTGAAAGGAACAGGATCACAGACTTGTTACCTGTCAATGAGACACTTTGCCCTAGTGGTGCTGCCTTGTAAGCCCCCAGTATATGAGGACGCTCTTAGCCCTCATATGACTGCTGAACTGTGGTGGGGGACTGATATGTAGGGACACCCCACTCTGGAGGAGTAGGATAGGAGGGAGGAAGAGGTGGGAGGGTGGGACTGAGAGGGGTGGAAAGAGGACACTGTGATGTAGATGTAACTTGAAGTAATAAATAAACATTTAAAAAATATATAAGAGCTGTCTGGGAAGGCTACGCAGAGCACTGCCACCCCACCCACTTGGACTGCACACTTGTGGACTACAACATGGGAGGAAGTTCTAGCTCCTGTCAGCCGTGGTCTAGCAGGTCTTTGCTGAGTTGTGCCCAGCTGACCGGGCACACTGGTCCTCACCTCCCTTTCTCACAGCCTCACAACTCTCGCTCCTACCCTGCCACATCTGTGTGTACCCTGCACAGCAGGAGCTCCAAATGTTTTTTGGTTTTTCCCCCCAGTTTGTGGCCCTTCTCCCCTAAGAGCAACTTCTCTTCTCTACCCAGTAGGAATTTAGAGAAATCAAAGCCCATCGTGCGTTGAGAACAAGAGCTGGGTCTGCGGCTGTCTGTTTCACTTGGGGGATCTTAGCTGAGTAAGAGTTTCCTGTGTGATTATCAGAATGTGTGCAAGCAAGGGAGTGAAAAACAAGCATTGGTTTTCATGGTCCAGGGACACGCTCTCTGTTAATTGAATATGTATCAAACTAGATCCAACAGGAACAGAATCTGTGTATTTGGAGCTTGGCCATGTGTGGGCTGTGGAGATGCATGGGAATGGCCAGATCTCACATGCTTTGGGTTACACTTCTCTAATACGGTCCTTCAGTTCACCTGCGCCATCGTCAGATCGCCTAGTGTTAATTGTCAGCTTGACCAATTCTAGAATCACCTGGGAGACAGGCCTCTTGGCATGCCTGGGGGGGGGGGCTTATCTTGATTGCATTAATTGAGGTGGTGAGACCTGCCCACTGTGGCACCATTTCCTAAGTGGACAAAGAAAACTGAACAGCCTGCAAGCCTTGCTCTCTGTTTCTGATGATGGATGCAATGTGACCAGCTTCCTCAAGCTCCTGCCTGTGATTTCCCCAACGTGATAGACTGGAACCTGGCACCTTAAAATAGGCCCGAAGTAATAAACTGTGGCACCATTCATTTCTACAGCATGAGTATCTACTGTGAATCACAGACTCTGCATGGTCCCTGTCACTTTGGTCTTACAGCATAGTGTGACACCCTGATGATGACAGGTAGGGGTCAGGGGACCTGACAGCAAGCACACAAAAGCAGTGGGCACGCCAGCTCCACCTTGTTCCCAGGACACTAGGAATTGGTCTTACATGCTCTAGAAGGAAGACTGGAAGGTTCTCAGCAGAAACTCAATTGCTTCCAAGAAGCAAAGCCACTTTGCATGCCTGGTTCCCGCCCCAAATAGGGAAATTAGCCAAACAAAAGTCATCTGCCTGGACTGGAGAAATGGATCTGAGTTAAGAGCCCTTACTGTTCTTCCAGAGGACCTAGATTTGGTCCCCAGCACCCACATGACAGCCCACACCACCTGTAAGTCTAATACCAGGGGATCCAACACCCTCCTCTGGCACCATGGACTCCAGGTACACGTGTGGCTCACACGCATATATGTAGATAAACACTCAAACACATAAAATTAATATTTTTTAAAGTCATCTTCCATAGACACAAAAAACTTTCTATCAGCTTGCGCCTCTAAAATATGAACAGAACAGCAGCCTGAAAGCAGACTCCAACAGAAAAGATCATGTTTCAACACCTACAGAAAAGGGAAGAACAAAGAAAAGGGGTGTTCTTAGTCTCCTTTGTGCTGCTGTAACAGAATACTGCAGGCTGGTTAACTTAGAAATGTAATGACTTGTGGTCAAGGTTGAGGGACTAACATCTGACAAGGGCCTTCTTGCTGTCTGTCCCCATGATAGAAGGTGAAAAGAGCAAGCAAGACCTCAAGCTCACGGTGTCAAGCCTTTCTATACAGTGTGCATTGCTCTTCCATGAGAAGCTCCCTTTTATCTACAGTAAACCTCCTCCAACACACCTAGGAGCAGTCATGCCCCCCTTTTTTATTTAATTAGTTTTTTTCACTCACTCACCTCTCAACACCTCTGCACTAGCTCTTGTTTTATGCATGTGGTTTTAGGAGACACAAACTATAGCATAAGGCAATATAGAAAACAAGAAGGAAAACAAAAACCTTCAAAAATAATAATTTTTTTCCAGAGATTAACATCAATAGAAATTAAGATCCTAATAAATAAGAAACTGGGCTGCAAGGTGGCTCAGAGCAAAGGCAGAGATCTGGCTGCCTCAGCCTCAGGAGTACTGAGATTAAAGGCCCAAGTAAGAGCTTTGTTTAAAGTCAGTCTGTGTTCTCTTGGCTGTGTTTGGGTGTACCTACCTAAACTGCTAATCTCTGTGTCTGTGAGTCTCCAGTTTTTCAGTCCAAGCTTGGCAAGTCCGGGGGGCCCCTGCCAGTTCCTTCAGCAGCTTGGGCAGGCTGATGTGCACATCCCAGCACCAAGGCAACATCAAAGTGGTCAGCTGTTCCAGAATGTTGAGCCTGCCAACTTAAACAGAAAACAATTCAGGACTGATGTCACCCCAAAGTCTATGCAGGATGCAGATGAAGATATATGCTCTTTAGGTAGCCCTGCAGGCTACTTAATCTTCAATGACCACCTACTTGTTTTTGTTATTTTTATAGAAAATATTCAAATACATAAACACTGTAGTACAAATGAAACTATTACTAATAATGCAACCTTCAATAAACAACAAAGCATACGCTAGAGGGCAGGATTGCTTAATCCTGACCAGACTCCTGTATTTTTCTGAGGTGAATACCAGACATATATCATTTTGTCATAACCACATGCCACTAGAGCACCTTAAAAATATTATCACTCTAATGAAATTGAAAGAGGGAATAAGCCAGGCAATGGTGGCACCCTTTAACTAGGGAGGCAGGGTCAGGGGATCTGAGTTCGAGGCTAACCTGGTCTACGGAGTTCCAGGACAGCCAGGGCTACACAGAGAAACCCTGTCTGGAAAGGAAACAGATTTGCAAGGACCATTTGGGAAGGGTGGTTACTTAGTTATCTGGTAAATCAGCTGCTTGCAGTTATTCTGTTTTATAAAAATAAAAATGTCCTAACCCCCACTCCACCCCTCTCTTTTCCTTGAGATGCATTCCCTGGATGGCCTGGAACTTACTATGGAGACCAGGCTGGCCTCAGACTTACAGAGATCTGCCTACCAATTCAAGCGCTGGGGTTAAAAGCATACACCACCATTTCCAGCTTGTATTTCTTGTTTTTATCTTTGCCATGCAGCTTTGATAGGACTTAAGCACACCATTGATGTAATGGTTAAAAACAATGCTAAAAAGCCTGTGACCTTATACTGTTAGTTGCTCAGAGTCATGAAGAGAGCTCCACCAACCCTGGCATAATTAGCCTTTCTGATCTTCCCCTGCACTTCCACTGTTTGAGCATAGGGGCTTCCTTCTCTCGTTTTCCCGTAACAAAATTATCAGAATAAAAATCTTTTAAATACCAGCATTCAAGAGGCAGATGTAGATGGATCTCTGTGATTTCAAGGACACCCTGTTTACTTAGAGAGTTCCAGGCTGTATAGTGAAAAAAAATTTCTCCAAATGCTTCACTCATCTGATACCCCATGCACAGTCCCTTTCTCCAATGAGACAGCATAAGCATATTGCAATCCCAAGACGACTGAGATGATACAATATGTGTATAAACCAATCTTACAAGCCTGGGGTAGTAAAGCCTTGTGACCAACTTCTTAAGCAAATTTATCTTCAATGTCAAACACTTGCTTCCTTGCCATTGACAAACTGGGGGAGTCTCAGGTACAATGAAGATATACAAAGTGATTACTCAGAAGACACAAGCTTGGGCTTGGAGAAATCGTTCAGCAGTTAACATGAACTATCTTTGTAGAGGACCTGCATTCTGTTCCCAGTACCCATGCCCAGTGGGTTAACTCCAGCTCCAGGAGATCTAGCCTCTCCAGGCACTTACAGTGATGTGTGCATACCTCCTGACACACATGCACTCACAGAATTCTTTTTAATTATTTTTTGGGTATGAGTGTTTTGCCTGCATTTACATTTGTGTGCCATGTGTGCCTGATACCCACAGAGGTCAGAAGAAGGCATCAGATTCCCTGGAACCAGAGTTAAAAGTGTTGGTGCTGGAAACCAAACTTGGGTCCCCTTCAACAGTATCAAATTCTCTTAACCACTGAGCCATCTCTCCAGCCCACAAGTTAAACTAATCTAAATGGCATGGGCAGTTTAAAAAAGTGCTCAACATTTTTCCTAAGAATGATGAGTCAGTAGGTACACATGGGTACAGAGGCCCCTGGCTCAGGCTGGGGCTTTCTAATCACCAAGCACATATACTAAAAAAATATGTTTTGGGCAGAGACATCATGCTTACTCAATTCCTGTAGAGCTTCATTTCCGTCCTTCTCCAGATAATTTTCTGATAAATCAAGAATGCTCAGCTTGACCAAATTGTGAAGATTCTGTGCTGGAAAAAAACAAATGAAAAAAATTTCAGGTAAAATATATATATATATATATATATATACATATATATATATGCATTTTTCAACATCTTTAGGATGCCTTGTCTTATCTGATGGCAATACACACTGTCATTTGACTTGACTGACAAACTAATTGTTTCTCAAAGGAAGTAGGATGGGTGGAACCCTCAGTTTCCAAGGCCATGACCGAATGGACAGATATTTCCTGGTCCTAGGCTCGGATTATTAAAATCAGGTCACATAGAGCTTCATGCGTGGAAAATATTTTGTGTAATTCAAGACACTACATTGTAGTTTATTCTTCATTGACTTTGGTTTGTTTAAGATAGGGTCTCACTGTGTAGCCCTTTCGTTCTGGCCTTGAACTCACAGAGATCTGCCTGCCTCTGCCTCCCAAGTGCTGGGATTACAGGTGTGCGCCACTGAGCCCGTTTTGATGGACATTTTCAATTCTAGCACTCAGGTGGTAGAGGCAGGAGCATTTCTGTGAGTCTAAGACTTCAAGGCCAGCCAGGGCTACCTAGTGAGACCCTGTCTCAAAAAAATAAAAGGAAAGAAAAGAGACAAATTTCAGGCTTCAGTACTGTTCTCTGTCTCAAACAACTGAGAAAACACCACAGTTCTTGGGCAGTTTTCTCACACAGCTTCAGGGTCAGGGTGTCTCCAAGGTCACAGGCCATGTTGGGCTATGACAGGAAGTGGTGGGCACTGGGGACCTAAAAATGAGACACCCTTACTAAAATGGTACTTTGTACCAAAGCGAAATAGATTTTAGTACAGCAAATAAGGTCAATCTCTATTCTTAAAACCAGGTAAAACACTTCATGAATATTTATATTTTCTCTTTGCTCTTATAAGTCTGTCTTCCCCCAGCAAGTGGAGAAGTGAAGGCATGTTCTCATCACTCTATGTTCCCCAGTATTGGTCTAGCCTTTTCCAAACACATGCGTTATTAGCTATAAATTTATAACAACGTAAAAACCATAATCTTTATAGGTTCCCAGAACTTTTTTTTTTAGTTTTTCAGGACAGGGTTTCTCTGTGTAACAGCTCTGGCTGTCCTGGACTTGCTTTGTAGACCAGGCTGGCCTTGAACTCACAAAGATCCGCCTGCCTCTGCCTCCCTAGTGCTGGGATTCAAGGCGTGCCCACCACGCCCAGCAACTGCAGACAGCTGTGAGCTGCCAGGTGGGTGCTGGGATCTGAACTCTAAATTTTAGGACATATCTGAATTGAACAGTCTATGCAGAACTATGCAAAATTTTCTCTACAATTAGTATGCATAACATTTGGGAACTCAAAAGACTAAATGGTTATGTTATTGTGTTCTAACTCCATTTAACAGAGCAAAGGGAAGAATAAGAACCCTGGTGACACTGAGGCAACCCTCCTCTTTCTCCATTTCTCCATCTTTTTTTTACCCATCTACCCAAGGGGTTACTAGACAGTATCACTGTGATAAGAATGGTGAAATTAAATTTTTTTTTTACTTTTCACTTTCTCTTAAGGTTATAATATTTCTCTTAAGGTTATAATATTAACATTATAGTATGGTGGTGCACGCCTTTAACCCCAGCACTCGGGAGACAGTGGCAGATCTCTGTAAGTTCAAGGCCAGCTTGGTCTCCAGAGTGAGTCCAGGACATCCGGGGCTCTAAAACACAGAGAAACCCTGTCTCGAAAAAACCAAGAAGAAATAAAAATGGACTAGGTAAGATAATACATACATGAGCCGGGCAATGGTGGCTCATGCTTTTAATCCCAATACTTAGGAGCCAGAGGCAGGTGGATCTCTGAGTTCGAGGCCAGCCTGGTCTACAGAGTGAGTTCCAAGAGAGCCAGGGCTCCACAGAGAGACCCTATTTCAAAAAAGTAGTAGTAATAATACATGCATCACATTATCTTTTTCAGTTTCTCTCTCTCTCTCTCTCTCTCTCTCTTTTAGGTTTTTTGAGACAGGGTTTCTCTGTGTATCCTTGATTGTCCTGGACTCACTCTGTATACCAGGCTGGCTTTGAACTCAGAGAGATCTGCCTGCCTCTGCCTCCTGGGTACTGGAATTAAAGGCGTATGCCACCACACCGGGCTCAGTTTCTCCTAAAATTAAATTTCCATGTAAGATATTTTGTACATTGGTGTAAAAGTGTCAAATATTGTATCGTTCATCCAGAGAGCAGAGACGAGAGCTACAGTGGTTACCTAGAGTTTTCACAGAATTTGCATTCAGACAGCAAGCCACCAACTTCAACTCTTGCAGGTCACAGGGTTCTCCAGATAGAGACTGGACTATGTAATCCATCCCCTCCCCAATGTCAGACAAATGAGTCAGATGAAACAAATGCATCTTCTTCAGGTTTCCCAGGCCTTCCGCTACAAGGAGATGGGAAAAGAATACATGAACAGACTGAGCTTATCTGGTTAAATACAGATTAATGGAAAGCAAGGAAGAAGACCGAGGCTTTATTAATCCCCATGTTAAGGGGCTTAGGGGAAATTGCCGGCAATGCATGTGATGCATTCAATGGTAAGAGATGTTACAGGAGGTATATACATGAGCTTTGCGGTCATACAGACTTCTAGATTTACTATTCCATAATTGTATAAACATGAACAAGTGATTCAACACTTCAGCTGTGACTTCAGGGGGTCATTAGTCTACACAGTAGGGCTGTATTGTGAGGATTTGGTGAGATAAAGTGTTAAAACTACATAGTGTAGTTGCTGGCCTCATGTGCAGCAACTCTTTAATATATAGTAATTATTACTAATAGCATTGTACTAGCTTCTGTTCTTTTTTGGTGTTTTTCTTTTTGAGACAGTGTAACCCTGTGTAACCCTGACTGCCCTGGAATTTACTCTATAGACCAGGTTGGTCTCAAACTCAGAGATCAACCTGCCTCTGCCTTCCAAGTGCTGAGATTAAAGGTATGTGCCACACGACTCAGCCCCATTGTGGTTTCGTCAAAATCAGATTTTGATTCCTTTTTTCTTTTTTTTTTTAATTTTTACTTAAAAATATTTGTCTTCTATGTATTTGTTTGGGGGAGCTTGTGTGCCGTGGCACCCAATAATGGCTCAGGATGACTTGCCAGAGTCAGTTCTTGCCTTCTACCGTGTGGGGTCTAGAAACTGAACTCAGCCTTGGTGGCAAGTGCCTTCCTTTATCCTCTGAGCCATCCATGGGCACTGGGTTTTGTTTATTTGGTGTTGGTTTTTTTGTTTGTTTGTTTTGTTTTAAGATGGGGTCTCACTATGTAGCCCTGGCTGGCCTGGAACTCAATATATAGACCACAAGAGCCTTGAACTCACAGAGATCCATCTACCTTTGCCTCTGAGAGCTGGGACTAAAGGCATGTGTCACCATACTTGGCAAGTTCTGTTTTTGTTTTTTTTGAAAGGAGTTCTCATTTACCCCAGGTTTGCCTAGAACTTACTCTAGGCTAGCCCCAAACTCCAGATCCCTCCACTTCCACCTCCCAGGAGCAGAGAATACAGGAGTTTGTCTGGCTACATTTAGATTTCTTAATGATGCAAGCACACTGTCCTAAAGGGGCACTCCTGAGACCTTGGGCAAATCCGCAAACCAATCTAGGAACCCGTGGCTTTCTGTAAAAGGAACACATTGAAGTAGATGTGCTCAGGCCCTTTCCAGCTCCGATATTCCATAGAACCCATAGGTATGCAGTGTGTTTACTGAATTCTAAGTTAATTTGATTATATAAAGATATATATATTTATTTATTTATATGGAAAAGGAGGTCAGCCACATTTTAGTTATTGCGTAGAGCTGTATTTGGGAAGGAAGTGAAATGGAAGAACAATGCTGAGCAAAGAGAGGAGCATTTTAGGGAGGCTCAGGAGGAAAGTGAGTGACAATGAGAAAAGAAAAACAGGAAGAAAATTAGGTGGCTTATGCTTAGCCCTCTGGTTCTTGAGGCCCTGGGCTCTGTGGCAACCCATGAGTTCTGCTTTTGTTCCTGGGCTCACACTTAACTGCATTGCATTCCTCTTTTAAAGTTTTACTAATGAAACAACTCTGAACTTTTACATCAGCCAGGGAAAGGGAAATTAAACATGTGATGACTTCCTCTGTAAAAAAGGCCACACATAAATGGGGTAAAGCTTGAATGGAATTTTGCTGAAGGCTTGTCCTAGGAGAGGGAGAGTGTCCCAAGAAACCAAGGTCATGAGTTCATAAAATAGTTGGCTCAGTTAGTGACACAACACATGCGCAAAGACATAAATTCTAATCCTTAGAACTCTTGTAAAGTTAAGTGTGTATCATGCACCTCTAATCCCAATGTTCCCACAGTCAATGAGAGGTAGAGACAAAGGAATCCCCAGGAGTTTATGGGCCATCAAGCCACATACACAGAATATAGCAACAGACAACAAAAACACCTTGCCTCAAACAAGGAGGGAGGTGGGGACAGACCACAGTTAACCTCTGACCTCCTGTCTTAGTCATTGTTCTGCTGCAAATAGACACCATTGCCACAGCAACCCTTGTAAAGGAAAGTATTTAATTCACTTTCAGGAGTTTAGTCCACTCTCATCATGGTGGGGAGCATAGGCACACAGGCACACATGGTGCTGGAGAAGGAGCTGAGAGTTCTACATTCTGATCCATAGGCAGCAGGGAAAGAGCGAGACTGGGCTTGGCATGGCGTTTGAAACCTCGAAGTCCACCCCCTGTGACACACTTCCTCCAACAATGCCACACCTACCTCAACAAAGCCACATTTTTTTTCTTTTCTAATTTAGTTTATGTATTTATTTTTCTTTCTTTTTTATTTTTATGACATTTATATATTAATTCAAGTTACATCTCAGTCTCAGCCCCCTCCCTTCTCCCCTCCCACCCCATCCTTCCACCCTCTACTTCCTCTCCCATCGTTCTCCTCCAGTGTGGGGACTCCCACATTATCAGCTCCCCTTAGTTCATCAGTTGTGTGAGGGCTAGGAGCTTCCTCCTGCAAAGCCACATTTCTTAATCCTTCTCATTGTTTCAAAGAGTTCCAATCCCTGGGGATTTAGCATTCAAATATATGAGCCTATGGGGG
>CAJQZJ010000175.1:1892245-1903295 GCA_907164525.1 Lophiomys imhausi
ACACACACACACACACACACACACACACACACACACACACACACACATATATTTTTTTTTTGCTTTTATTTCATGTGCATTGATGCTTTGCTTGCATATATGTCTGAGTGAAGGTGTCGAATCCCTGGGAGCAGGAGTTACAGACAGTTGTGAGCTACCATATGGGAGCTGGGAATTGAACCCTAGTCCTCTGGAAGAGCAGCCTGTGCTCCTAACCACTGAGCCATCTCTCCAGCCCCATACCTACATATATTAATAAGAATATTAAAGAAGCAAACATCTGACCTAGGTTTTTAGCATCTTCCTCGTTCATCCTAATGTTGTCCAGTATGAGCTTCACGAGGTTTTTCAGATTACCCAAGCTGTCAGTCAGACCGCCTGCCAGAAAGAAAATAGATCAGCATGTATTGAGCTCCCTTGTCCTGCCATTTTTCACCATTACTACCATTCCCATTACCAATTGGGAAACTTTAGTTATCACAGAGTCCAGGAAGTGCTCATGAAATTCACATAAAGGTGGTTATTTGTAGGAAGCACAGCTTAAAATAATCATTGGAGAAACCGGGATTGTCAATCATCATGTGGGCCTATTTTCTTCAATGGAAGGAAATGAATTACACATAGTCATTTGGAATGCCAGAGTAATCTTTTTCCTGTTCTATGAGCCAGCTTTCCTGACCTCGCCAATTTCCTGAGCTTCGTGTCTCAAGTGAATAGAACATATCCCTGTGAAAGAGGCCCCCTGTACTTTGCATCTTCCACCAATAGAATCCACCCTTGTGCTTATCACAGATCCTTCTCTAGACCCTAGCCCTGAGTTCTTTTTATCAGCCAATAGAATTCATTGTTATTGTAAAGGTCACAGGTTTCAAGTTCTATTATATTTAAATGTGTAAGGAAAATAAACCACAGGGTCAGTCCCTGGATGTCTTCACCCATTTTCACTGTAAAAATGTCACTGCCCCAAGTTTTCTTTCTTATCTCCTCATGGTTCACTTTCCCAACAGTGGTGATACTTGAAGAAATCCTTTAATAGTTTTGTCAAAAATGAGTATTGTGCTCAGCTATGAGCATGTTGTTCAAATATAATGGAATTAAACAGAAAGATAAAAGGTAGCCGGATGTGCTGCCCATGCCTACAATCCCAGCACTTTTGAGTCTGAAGCAGAAGGATAACTGTGAGTGTGAGGCCAGCCTAGGCTACATAGTTTACAGGTGACCTCACTAGCCTGCCCCAGGGACATAGCAATGTCTTATGTCATCACCACTGCTGCCAGATGGCACCAGATATAAGGACCCCCAGCCATGACAGCATCTCTCTCAGTCCTCGGCACCCCATTTACTCTCTCTCTCTGTCCTCTGCTCTCTCCCTTTCTATCCTTCTCTGCCCTCATGGCTCTGCCCCATCTGTCTGTCTGCCTGTCTACATGTCCAATTGTCCACCTCTACTTCTCCTCCAAGCGCCAACCTCTCCTCCCTCCCCTAAATAAACCTCCTTTATACCAGATCTGTTGCTCAGGGGTACCTTGGCAAGGGCCCGCACAGTAACCCCACTGCCTTATTTTATATATTACAACAACATATGAGACCTTATATTGAGGAACTGGAGAAGGAGAGGGAAGAGAAGGAGATGGAAGTTGGGTGGGGAGGAGAAGAGAGAAGATAAGAAAGGAAAGAAGAAGAAAGAGCAGGAGAGGAAGAGGGGAGGGGAGGGAAGGGGAAGAGAGGAGAGGAAAGACAGAAAACAAATAAATCTTTGGAAGCTGAAAAGTTCCAGAGAGTACTTAGGGACAGGAACCGCAGAGAGCCGAGGCAGATGATATGATGATGGACAGAGGGAACGGAGAAAGTAAACCAGGCTCCGTGATGTACCCACTAGGTAAAATGCACTGGAAACTCTACCAGAAGCCCCAATGCCATGTAGCACTTTCACAGGACCAGCCAGGCTTGGTTCCATACTTTGGGTGTGCCCATACCTGGCAGCCGTTGAGTCTGCAGGTGGTGAATGCTCAAGTTCCGGAGGTTCGTCACAGATGTGATGTGCTGCTCGTCGCCTATGGTGAGCGGGCTGGCTTCCACCATGAGGGAATGGATGTTCTTGCAGGTGCTGAGGACTCGGCTGAGCATTCCAGCCACAGCGGCACATCTCTTGATGTACAGCTGGAGTTTTGTGGCAGAGCTGAAAATCTTCCCCAGATATTTGATATCTTGTTTATTCAACTTGCTGATATCCCGGAGTGTGACCTCCAGAGTCTTGAATTCCTGCTTCCAGTTGAAGAACAAAGACACAGCCCTGCTGGGAATGTAGGTTTCCGAAGGCCCTTCCATGTGGACTCCTGGGCCATTCTCTCTAGCCTTGTCCTGGGAGGCTGTAGCTCTTCCATAGAAATCCAGTTTAACAAAGTCCAACGCGCTTACACAATTCGGCAAGTACTCAAAGAAGTGAAATAAGTAATCAGGAATGTTCTCTGAATTGATGTATAAACTTTTACCACTAAAGAAAGCTTCAAACTCTTGACTCAGGGCTGACTTAGACACGCTCTCGGAGAATAAATTGATGCCACAGTCTACAAAGGAATTGACATTGATGGCTTTCAGAACATCTTGCTCAGTGGTATTTCTCAGGCTTTGTATTGATTCCTGCCTCCAGAGAGGCCTCTTGGTGACAGAAAGCCCTTGTAGGCTGCCGTGCTGATATACCAGTGCAAGGTGCCTCATGACAGCCTTGGTGGCTTCTGTGGATGACCCACATGTGTACAGGAGCAGATTGCCATACAGTGATGTGATGTCGGAGATGGAGACCATTTTCCTCAAGTAGTCATTCCCCTTGTTCACCTCCTCTGGCTCACTGGATATTAACAAACTACTAAGTCTTCGTCCTGCTGTGTACTCCTGAAATGATTTGTGGAAGAATTTATACTTGGGCTTCAGCCTCTGAGCTGTGTACTTACAGAGGAGCCCCGTTGTCACCAGGACATCCTCACTCATGCTAAACACATCCTCAGGTTCAAAATCAAACCTGTGGGAGAATACACCCTCCAGAGCCAGGTCTCCACAACGGTCTAGGCTCCTGAGAAAGTCACTCGCAGACCTGCCTCTGTGTCTGTACCTGTTCTTCTGTATCAGGAGGTCATAGAAGGTTTGGAACAGCATGGTTTGTGTTTGAGCTTTGAATTCCTTTTCGCCCATTTGGATTGCACATGTGATCACCACAAAGAGAGGAGTCTTCATCAGATTTCTCAGGCACCTGGACTGCCGGATCTGGAACAACAGGCCTTTAGACTGCTTCTTTATCAGCACTTCCTTTATGAGAAACTGGGCACTGACTTCTGTCATATCTCCAACCTCTGCAGTCAGGGCACCAACATGTCTGATATGTCTCAGGCACTCGGTGGTGGTGGTGACAATGACCATGTTCTTGAAGCGATGGTTTTCCTTTATCAGAGCTTCTATTTCTGGGCAGTTCTGGGGCTGGAATTCATTGTAACCATCGAGGAGAAAGAGGACCTCCTTCTGTAGCTTCAGCAGCATAGTCTTAAAGGTTGGCTTGCTCATGGAGTCATGTACATTGAGGAGCTGGTCACACAGTGTTTCAAACAGTCCATCCCTGGCACTGCTTAGGCGAACAAAGAAGACCAATTTGAACCTATTCAGGGCCCTGCACTCCCCAGAGGCCCAGAGCATAGCGATTCTCTGCAGCAGAGTGGACTTCCCTTTGCCAGACTCCCCTTCAATGAGGCAGGGGCTCTGAAGAGCCTCCAGCAGCCCGTCCAGGGTCAGCTGCTCCACGCGGTGATGATGATGGTCCTTCCTCCACAAGACAGGTTCTGTGAAGGTGTTCTTCAGATTAAAAATGATGTCTATATCTTTTCCCAGGGGAAAGAAGTTCAGAAAGGTGGGGCTGTTATATAAGTCTTTTAAATTCTGGGCCAAAACATCCAAGTCCTCTTCCGTGTTCTGAAGAAAAAAACCTGTTAGAGAAAGGATGATGTTACAGAGGCCGTGATTCTGCATCTCAAGGCACAGGACTCTGGAGATGAAGGGCAGAGATTCCTAGAATCATCTGGGGATAACTTTGACTTCTTTCCCTAGTTCTAAGATACCACAATGGGTCCAAATACCCACTGATTTCCCCTGGCACCTTCCCCACTTATTCCCTCTTTTTTTACCTTCTCTTTCATTTTTCTTGCATTCAAATCTTACAGCAGCCGATTGAAAATGAGAGGAGCCTTTGTTTTAGTTAAAGAAAGTGAAGGGTTTGACTGAGAATGTGGAATGGGGTAAATGTCGGCCAATTATGCAAGTTTTTCATTTAAAACAATTAAAATGAGGAGTTGGAGGTATAAGCTTAATGATGATGAACTTACTGTTGTGTGGAAAGTAGAGTGCTTAGCTTTCCATGGCACAGATAACCAACCAGAAATTGCCAGCCTAGTCTATTTGTGTTCTAGTTAAGCTTTAAAAAAAAAAAAAAAGACAGAGTCTTGACATATAGCCCAGTCTGGCTTCACTCTCCTCACCCACCTGTCTCAGTCTCCCCAAAGTTCCCATGGTAGCCAAGGCTACCACACCTCACATTTCAGTTGTACTTTGAAGTGAGACTATTCTTATTCATTTCTTGCCCAGCTCTGAGGTTACTTACATGATTTCACTATCAAGTGTCTACTATGAATGACTCAAAGTCCCTGGCCAGCAACACAAAAGTGGAGGAGGAGCTGAAGTTCTGTGGAAGGGACTATGGGTATTCTTAATGGCTTATTCCTTTTGGTGGGGCAGAGGTGAGTGAAAAAATACTTACTTTGTCCAGTTAAGTCCTGATACATAGTATAGTCCCACTTTTCAAGACTCTCAAGAAAGAGGTTGCAGGCTACTGAGCCCTTCTTCAGAATCATATGAATGATATGTCGTGCAGCATTCTGCTCCACCTTCTCAGAGCAAATGTTGTCAACTTCTTCAAAGTTGAGAACTTTCGATGCAAATAGATCATCAGAGATTTGCTTTATAACTGTAATGCCCATCCTTTGAATGAGGACTTGGCTGTTTTCCGTTATAAAGTTCACTGAAGAGATGGAGGTAAATATTTGTTTATTTGTTCATTTATTTATTTTAGCCTACATGAAATATACACATCTGTCACCAGCACATCAGGGCTGCATATTTGTTTTCCTCAGACCCATCTTGAACTATGGAGTTGCCAGATGCCTGATATTCAGGCCCTCAAGAAGTGATCTGCAAAACTCTACATCCGTAACTTCAGTCAGTGCAGTGGGCAAGATGGTTTTGCTTCGGTGAGGAAGTAAGGTGAGTAATTTTGTCCACTGATAAGAGTCTCTAGTGGGCACCAGGGGTGGGGGCACCCACCTTTAATCCCAGACTCATGAGGCAGAGGCAGGAGGATCTCTGTGAGTATGAGGCCAGCCTGGTCTACACAGTAATTCCAGGACAGTCAGGGCTGCATAATGATACGAGAAGAAAGAGGAAGAGAAGAAGAAGAGGAGGAGGAAGAGGAAGACGAAAAAAAGAAACTCTGGTGAAGTCACAGTAATGAAAACATGGGTTTGAAGTAATGAATGACATTATCCTCCAAGCATAGGAGCCATTACCCTTTTACCAACGTTTTCTTTTAGCGAGAGGAGTGGGAAAGGAGGAAATCATTAGGAACTTCCTTGAGCTTCCAGCTACTCTCTTCCTGTATCTCTCTCCCAGCCGTTCTGCCTCAATTTCTCCCTGACTTGGAAGGTGCTAGGCTAGAAGGGTGGATGCTTAACCGGAAGGGACACTCTATACATACAAAGGAGTGGTCATTCATGCTGATACAGGTCTTTGCAGAGACTTGGGTACTTTGGGATTACCCTTTACTGGGCTCCAACAAGTAAGACCAACAAACCTACTGGTTCAACAAACTAGATAGACTTTAGTCTCTTATCAGAGCTCTGTCTGGGGGAGTGACTGGATGTTTTTCACATTTCCCCCAGGTAAAATTAATGCAACAGTGTAGGAATTCCCAATTGATAGCATCTGCAACCTTTGGAAACTCTCTTTGAATCAGTTAGAAGAATTGCAGACTTTTAACAGACTGACTCTCTGGGGACACTACCTCTTTTGTAGCATTTACTGAGCCCTGTAAGGATTCAATATATCCACTATGACCAATTTTGAGATAACCATATATGTCCTGGCTAACAAAAATCTGCAAATTCAACATTTCACCAATGAAAACCAACTATAACACATACTCTGTGGAACTTGTTAGGAGAATTATGTGCGACATCACATAAAGAGTAATATGTCAACATGGTGGCTACAATGCTCAGTTCTTGTCTTCCTATCACAACTCAAAGAAATAGTGTTTCAGCTCTCACAAGCTTTGGTATTTTCTGAAAAAGATCACTACAAACTATTAGACTGTGTTCAGTCTAAGCTCTTTCATTTCTCCCAGTCTCTAGGGAAGCTACATCATTTTTATGTGTCTTCCTCTGCAATGTCTTGATATCTTTTTGGCTTTGGTTTTGTTTGGTTTGGTAGTACCGGCAGTTAACCCACAACCTCACACATGGGAGACAAACTCTCTACCACTGAACCACAGCCCCAGTTCTTGGCCTAACTCTCAACTTCAGACAAAACTGTGCCCAGGTACTGCAGCAAAACTTTGTTGTGACAACAGAGGCCTGTCTCCCTGTCTTATACTCTCTGTCTGCAAGTTTTCTTTGTATAGTAGGGTACTCCTGTCTTTTACATCTCTCATGACTCATTGGAGAGTGAAGACATTTCTCCCAAAGGCTCTAAGGCCTCTCCAGTCTGAAATGTACCATCAGGCAGCCCAACCCTCAGGGGTTCACTCCTGCTCACACTTGTCCCCCTGGAAGATCTCCACCCCTAGCCTCAGCAGAACTGCTGTCCACACCCATTCACAAGTCCTGTGAGGGAGCCCCACTGCTCACCCTTGGAGTCTCATTCATATCCTTGGTTTCTACATCCTTCCCATGATGATAACTACTAAGTCTGTGTTTGCCTACGGTTTTCATTTCATGACAGAAGACACCTAAGTCTCAGAAAGGCTTGCAGACTCTTGCCCATCCATATGGATTACCTCTGAGGCTAGATATCCACACACTTTAAAATGAACACACCAAGTTCTCTTAGTACTTAAAAACTTTGTGATATTGAACAAAGATGTGCTGGGTGTGTGGTGGCACATGCCTTTACTACCATCACTCAGTGGGCAGAGGCCAGACTGGTCTACATAGTGAGTTCTAGGATAGCCAGAAATCCATAGAAAGATCTTTCTCAAAAAAAGTATACTATATAACCATATGTATACTATGATATTCTATGTATAAAATAATCTTATTACTACTTATAGATTATCTCCATTTTGTATACCTTAACCATAGATCTGTAAGATAGAGTCAAAATTAACCATGCTGTAATAGTAGATGGATTTTTGCTTCGATGTTATATAAGTAAAGATGTTCTTTTATTTATTTATTTGTTTGTTTGTTTGTTTGTTTGTTTTTGAGGCAGGGTTTCTCTATGTAGTCCTGGCTGTCTTGGGACTTATTATATAGACCAGGCTGGCCTAGAACTCACAGAGATCCTCCCGCCTCTGCCTCCCAAGTGCTTGGATTTAAGGTGTGTGCCACCATGCCTGGCCAAGATGTTCTTTTTGTTGTTCTTTTTTGTTTTTTGTTTTTTCAAGACAGGGTTTCTCTGTGTATCTCTGGCTGTCCTGGACTTGCCTTGTAGACCAGGCTGGCCTAGAACTCATGTGCACCACCATGCCAGGCCAAGATGTTCTTCTTAATCATGATTTGTTCCCAGGAGTGTGGACTATTGTGCTCCTTTTTGATCACATATGAAAGCCTGTTCATTAATTGTTCATTTTTCTGAATATCTGCATTTAAATCAGCACTTTACAGTGGACCCTTGTGAAATGACAACCATGCTGTTATTTGTATTCTACAGTATGGGAGCCATTGACTACATGTAGCCACTGAGCACTTGACATGGGATGAGAATGACTATGTCACTGAATTTTGCTTGGGTTTGTTTTTTGTTTGTTGTTTGTTTTTAGGGGTCTTGTTATATATCCCAAGCTGACGTATGACCCCACTTTCTCAGTTCCCAAGTGCTAGGACTATGGGTGTGCAATACTATGCCCTCATGTGCAATTGAGTTTTCCATTAAATTAAATTTTAAACTTTTTTTTTTTTTTTGGTTTTTCGAGACAGGGTTTCTCTGAATATCTCTGGCTGTCCTGGACTCGCTTTGTAGACCAGGCTGGCCTCGAACTCACAGAGATCCGCCTGCCTCTGCCTCCCAAGTGCTGGGATTAAAGGCGTGCGCCACCACCGCCCGGCTAAATTTTAAACTTAAATTCACATTTAAATACCCACAAGGGGCTAATGGCTACTACACTGGATAACACAGGTCGATACTGGCATCCAAATGGAAACACTTAATTTGGGTGCCATTTGGTTCTGCACCATTTATCTGAAGTGATTGAATGTAGTTTTCTGAAATATAGATGGAAGATTTTGTCTGAACAGGCGATGGCCAGAATGAACAGTTTAAAGTATGAACTGGTCATTCTTTACGTAAGTATTGCCCCACCTTTCACCTGCCTTTTCCCATAGGCTTGTCATATATTTTAATGAATTCTCAAAACAACATAAGAGTATTTAATTGAGAATCCCACAGATAGTCAGATGGAAAAATGAATTGCTTTTCCATTTAATGCCATCAATATACATATCTAGACAAATGTTGTTTGTAGCATACTTACTCGTGAGTCAAAGTCTTCCAGTTTCCTAGAAATCAGTAGAAGGTTTTTTTTTCCAAATGCGAATGTCAAAAATGACTGTACTATTGTCCTCTTCTTCCCACAAGGCTAGTATTCATCCTAGGAATCTAACAGAATGGGAACAGTCAAAGGGAAACAGAGGATGAAGCTGCTTATTATTATGGCAGTACTTCACTTCTAGATGAGAAAATGACGGCCTGAACTATGGAAAACTTGCTCAGGGGGTGGGGAGATTGGTCCGTGACTGAGCTGCTTACTATGGAAGTGTGAGGACTTGATTTCTTATCCCATAGAAAAATACAAAAAATTAAAAATAAGCATATAAAAACCTAACTCTAGTATAGAGGCCAGGTGGAGACAGGCTCACTGTCCAGCCAATTTCACTAGTTAACAGTGGCACCAAATTTAGTGAAAGACTCTGTCTGGAACAAAAAGGTAGAAAGTAATTGAAGAAAACACCTGAAATGACCTTTGGCTTCTACATGTGTGTATACACATGAAGGGCCCTGGAGGGACCTCTAATTAAGACTCTAACAGTTTCCATTCCCAGAAATGGGCTCAGTAGTTACTTAAGAAACAACAGAACAATCAGACCTTTTAACCACGTGGCTTGAGAAAGATGAGGTTGTTTAGAATTACCTAGCTGCTGATTGCTGGTTTGAAAACCCTCCCTGTTTTTTGATCCACTCATGGTTGCCCCTCTGTCTTATGATCAACTTGTGATTGTTGGCTAACTAGGCTGACAACGCCCACACTTTTTCCAAAGGTTGCCCACGAGTTTCAATTTGAATGCTCCAATAATGTTGAAGATTACCTAACCCATCCTGAAATTCCCCTGAAAGCCTTTAAAAAGAGCCTGTGAGTTCATCTCAGGGTTGCCAATCTGCCTAAATTGGTGACCCCTGCATGCTGGATATCTGCAGAAAATAATCGTTCATTGCTTTTGCATGCCATCTGAGTTTTGGTGTCTTCCTCAGAGCTATCCAGACTCTAACACACACACACACACACACACACACACACACACACACACACACACACACACACTGGCTCAAAGTGGGCCTTTTATGGCCAAATCCTAAAGAGAACCCAGATGTCTGGAGTCCTTGCCGAGAGATATAGACCTCATATGATTAAGTGGAATTCCACCAACTCCTCCATTGTTTCCCATTGATGCCAATCAGAGCTAAGAAGACAAGGACTTAAACATCAAAAGATGGAACCAGATCTCCTGGGTTTTCACCAGGAAGTTAGAAGAAAAGATCATTTGTAGACAGAAAAAGTGGCATAAGGAAGGAGGTTTGAGAGAAAGAGCCAGAAAACAGGGTAGGGAGAGCAGGGGAGGATGAGCAAGGGTCTGGTCTGGTGTTAGGATTAGACTCAGATTCCAGCTCCACCACTGACAAGCTGAGTCTGTGATAAAAAGGGAGAAATATCTGCGAATCCAGTCTGCCATATGTGGTAGGTATTAGCATATAATAGCATGGGGATGGCAAAATCCTGGACTTTAAAAGACTTACTTCCGAAGTGACATGTCCTTGGGAACTCGACAGGGACCAGAACCTCTTTGACCTTAGGGCTAGGGGCAGGACATGCCCCCTAAGGTGCCCGCCCTCCGGAGGTCTCCTGTCATTTCACATCCCTCTGCGAAAAGCATCTGAACATCTGCGGACCGCCTGTGAATTCACGCCCCTCTGCAAAAAGCTTTTTTGAAAAGACTGTACCCCCGGAACTATAAAAGTGCACAAAAGCTTCTGCCAACAGGTGAAGATATTTAAGGCAGGATTTACGTAGACAGTGCTGGCTCTCCTGTTCCTGACTCACTCAACAACACTTTCCTCGACAGGCAGAAAAGTGCGCATCACAATCTCATCGAAAAGTTTCACCCTCTGATGTTGACCCGTTTAGGGTCTGGAGAGGAGACAGATTCTCCCTTAGATTCGGGAGCGCTTAGACACGGAGCTCTGGACTTCCGGGCCTTTGCAGGCTGTAAGCATCTGAATAGGTGAGCCGCCTGGGAAACTTTCATATGTTAATTGATCTTAAGACCACAAAAACAACGAATGAATTTCAGAGACTTTAAGAGACTTTAGGCTGGGCAGTGGTGGCACACACCTTTAATCCCAGCACTGGGGAGGCAGAGGCAGGCGGATCTCTGTGAGTTCGAGGCCAACCTGATCTACAAGGTGAGTCCAGGACAGCCAGAGCTGTTACACAGAGAAACCCTGTCTCGAAAAACCAAAAAAA
>CAJQZJ010000175.1:1911744-1979425 GCA_907164525.1 Lophiomys imhausi
GTGCTCTGAATTGAGCCTGGGTCTTCTGCAAGAAAAGTGCTCTTAACTGCTGAACTATCTCTCCAACCCCCAAGAATGATTTAAAAAAAAAAAAAGAGGGCTGGAGAGGTGGCTCAGAGGTTAAGAGCACTGGCTGTTCTTCCCAAGGTCCTGAGTTCAATTCCCAGCAACCACATGGTGGCTCACAGCCATCTACATTGAGATCTGCCCGGGCATATATGTAGAGTAAATACTGTATACATAATAAATAAATAAAAAATGTTAAAAAAAGAAATGTGACAAAGGAGTGAGAGGAAGTTTAAAAAAAAAAAAGAAAAGAAAAAACAGGGGCTTCATAAGGAGACCTTGTCTCAAAACAATGAAAACAAACCAAAAAAAAGTTTATAAATATAAAAAACAAAACAAACTATGGGGTTCTGACATAGGATTGAGGTAGTTTCAATGGTTATTATAGTTTAGTCTGAATAAGACAGTCTTCATGACTAATATTTACAACAACAACAACAAAATGAGATTAGTAAGTTAAACATAACATTTGTACCACTCCTTTAAAGTCAATAAACCTACCATCCAAAGAACCAAATAGGACAAGATTCCAGAAACAAAATCCATGGTCTGAAAAACCCTGCTTATCTTATACAGAGATGAATAAACATTTAACAAAAACAGAAAAACCCCAGACCAAAGAACAGAAATGAACAAAACCATAAGCATCATAGCCAGAGGACACTGCAGTGAGGGTTCAGGGCAGTGGGGTTGGGCTCATGGAACCAGACTGGGAAGGTTCACATCCTGTTGCTACTACTTACTATCTCTGTGACCTTTGGCAAGTGATTTTTTTTCCTGCTTTCTATTTCTTTTTTTTTTTTTTTTTGGTTTTTCGAGACAGGGTTTCTCTGTGTATCCTTGGCTGTCCTGGACTCACTTTGTAGACCAGGCTGGCCTCGAACTCACAAAGATCCGCCTACCTCTGCCTCCCAAGTGCTGGGATTAAAGGCGTGAGCCACCAACGCCCGGCCCTGCTTTCTATTTCTTACCTGTAAGGAGCTCTAGGAAGAATGCTAGCTCCTTCCTTATGGGGTTCTTGTGATAACTAAACAAATGAATGGAAACCACTTATCGTAATTCTGGCAACTGAAAATTCATGCAACTGTGAGTTATGAAGTATCATCTATGTATTACTGGTATACAGCTAATTCAGTGGTTGGCAACCTGTGGGACATGACCTCTTTGGGGTTGAATATCAGATACCCTGCATATCAGATATTTACACTACGATTCACAAAAATAGCAAAATTACAGTTATGAAGAAACAAAAAAAAATCATGGTTGGGGGTCACCATGATGTGAGGAACTGTATTAAAGGGTTGCAGCATTAGGAAGATTGAGAATCGCTGATCTAATTGGAGTTTCAAAGGACCAAAAAGAGGACAGAGCAGCTGCAACGTTAGGAGACTTAACTAAAACTTTCAAGAGTGATGTTCAGATAACTAAAAGTCTAAGCTATATGATTAAAAAAAATCATAATGATACTCATTTCTGTATCAATACTCTGTATGTAAAAACGCAAAGCCATGTTTAAAGTAACTGAAGAAAACAGTTATCCTTGAAGGCATGAGATGAATAAATGAACAAATAAATCTTAAGGTATGCTCAGTAGTTAAGATCTCTTGCTTACCTTATCTTATAGCTCGTCCAAAGGTCCAGAGTTAAGTTCCCAGCCCTCAAATCAGGACATTCATAACCACCTGTAACTTCAGCGCCAGTGGATCCAGTGCCCTCTTCTGGTCCCTAAAGGCATGTGCACACACATGGCCAACACACAGACACATACATATACAGCTCAGTACATTTTTTAAAAAGAAAGGCATGGTTACACACAATTTTAATCAAATTTGGGAAGCAAAGGCATATGAATTTCTGTAATCTCAGGCCAGCCTAGTCTACATAACAAATTCCAGGCCAGCCAGGGATACATAGATTCTGTCTCAAAAAAAAAAGTGATAACAATGATATAATAAATAAAAAAGAAAGAAGGAGATGAGGCCCAGGTCAGGGAAATAGCTGATGGTAGAGTGTTTGCCTAGCATGTCAGAGACCAGTTTTGATCTCCAGTCCCACATAAAGTAAGGAAACATGGCTGTAAACCTAGCCCTTGGGTAGTAGAGGAAGGAGGATGGAAACACAAGGTGGGGGTGCAGAGATGACTCACAGTTTAAGAGTGGCATCTCCTTTTCCAGAGGACTTGGGTTTGATTCCTAACTCCAAGGTGGCTGACAACTATCTATGACTACAGTCCCAGGATATCTTATGACCTTCTCAGACACCAGACATGCATGTGTACACAGACATACACATGCAGGCAAAACACCCATACACATAAAATACAATAAAATAATTTTTTTTAATGTTTAAGGCAATTCTTGGCTACATAGTGAGTTTAAGGCTAGTCTGGATTATAAGAGAAACTGTCTCAATAAAAAATAAAAATGCCAGGCATGGTGGTGCACACCTTTAATCCCAACATTTGGGAAGCAAAGGTAGGTGGATCTCTGTGAGTTTGAGACCTGGACTACAAAGCAAGTTCAGGACAGACAGGGATACACAGAGAAACCCTGTTTTGAAAAAAACAAAACAAAACAAAACAAAACAACAAATAAAAGGCTGAGGATGTGACTCCGGTAGTAGAGAGCTTATCTAGCATGCATGGCATCTTAGGTTTGTCCCACAGATACACATAGAAGGATCTGGGGAGCAAACCTAAGGTAGCACATACCTTCAATCCCAGAATTTGAGGGATAGAGGCAGACTCCTTGGCTACATAGCAAATTCAAGGTCATCCTATGCTATATGAGGCTCTGGTCCCAAAACAATAAAAAACTAACAAAGAAATAAACAATCAAACAAACAGAGATTCAAATTGAATGTGGTAACTAATGTCTGTAGCCCCAATATTTGGGAAGCCAAAGCAGGAGGATTTGCATGGGTTAAATGCCAGTCTCAGGGAGATGGTAAGTTCTAGACTCCAGTCTGGGCTACACAGTGAGACCATGTCTGAAAAAGGAAAGAAAGAAGTGAGTGAAGGACAGAGGGATTCAAAGAGGGAGGTTGATTGGTTCACTCCTCACGGCAAACTAGAGAACAAAAAGAGTGGATTATCTTTAATGTGTGGGAAAAACTAACATTTGATCCATAATTGTATCTCTAGCACTTATAAAACTATCAGCAAAACAAAAAACTAAGTTTGGGGGCTGAAGAGATTGCTCAGAGGTTAAGAGCAATGGATGCTCTTTCAGAGACCTAGGTTTAATTCTTGGCACCCACATGGCAGTCCATAGCTGTCTGTAACTCTCCAGTTCCAAAGGAAATAATACCCTCTTCTAGCCTGTGTGAAAACCAGGCACACATGTGGTGCCAGACACATATGCAGGTAACACATTGAAGTGCACAAAAATAAAATCTGGGGAGCTTGGGCCTTGTGCATGTGTCTCCACTGGAAGTTCCAAACTCAGTCAGTTCTGCGCAGAATAGGATGAAACACAGGTCAGGATCTCTCCCACAGAATATCTGGTCAGGTCGGAGTGGTAGGAGAATTCTACCACCAAGTGTTACAGCTCTTATGAAAAGCATGCAGGAGAGAGAAGCCCTCTTTGCTGCATAATGGAAGGTCAAAGCTCTTTTAGGTAAACTGCTGGCACCAGGCTGGGCAGCTTCAAGTAACTTGGAGCTGTTGGACCAAGCGAAGTGGCTTTGAGAGTCCGGCTTGGTTCTGAGTAGTTGACTGCTGCTTCAGGGACAGCCAGCAACCAGCTATTGCTGTAGATGAACACTGTGGCAAGCAGGGTGGGTGCAGGAGAAATGGCAGAAGCACAGTGCAACAGTAAATTTTTATTTATCAAACATATATTCATTAATACTTAACAATTACCAAACAACTATCTATAAAGTTCCTAAATCCTAAAGCCCAAACCCTAACTCTAAAGCCTAATCTATAATATCCTAATACATATAAAACAAATGTTTAATACTAATCTAAATTTTTTAAAAGGATGTTAATTTTCTCAGGTTCATGGATACATATGGGTGGATGATTGATTTCCTGGTAGATTTCTGTCAAGTCTTCTAGTCTTATCGTCTTACTCGTCAGATCTTAAGATCAGTTTTTAATTCAATCTGTTCTGACCATTAAAGTGGGGTTGTTGAGAGCTGCGACGTGCCGCGCCCTAAAGATGGCGCCAGTTTCCGCCTTCCACCAGCCCGACGGTGAGTGCTCTCAGTGGTAAACAAGTCCATATTTGGCAAAGACCGCTGATCTGGCTTGCTTCCACATACGTGGGCCTCTAAGATAGCACCACGTGGCTTTACTTGATTGGCTGTTCATTTAGTATTTAGCCTGTGGGTTGGGTCTGCCTGGGCATTCGGAAGACTGTTTTCAAGGGACCTGAATAAACTGCTGGAGAAGAGCTTTTGTGAGTTGCGTCATCCTTGCTGGTCGAGGGGGACGCGACAAGTGGTGGCCCGTACGGGGACCCAAAAAAGACTCAGAACTCCTGCAGTCAGGGGCAGCGCTGGTAAGTTCCTGGGATAAATTAGGACAATAAAGTTTCACGGAAATAGCGAACACAAGGTAAAGTTTCGCGGAGATAGCGAACAAAAGGTAAAGTTTCGCGGAGATAGCGAACAAAGGGTAAAGTTTCGCAGGAAGTTGCGAACAAAAGATAAAGTTTCGCGGGGAAGCTGCGAACCGAAAGTAAATTTTTAAACATGGGATTGTCTGAGTCACATCCAATTTTTCTGGCTCTTCAGGAGCTACTTTTAGCTAGGAATTTGAAGATTAAGAAGTCTACCCTAGAAAGATTTTTGAATGAATGCTATTCCGTGGCTCCGTGGTTTGCGGTGTCCGGGAATCTTACGGTATCCTGCTGGGACAAATTAGGCAGGGACTTGGATTTTGCCTGGGAGCAAGGTACATTGCAGGGAGGAGCACGGCCTATTTGGAGACTTGTTCGTAGTTGTTTAGGAGATCAGAGATATTACAAGGCCGTGGAAAAGGGACAAAAGGCATTAAAACAGTTAAAAAAGGAGCGCTTGGTCAAATCTGGGAAAGATACTTTGGAAGAGGATAGCTCAGAGTCTAAAGAGGAACTTAAAATGTTAACAAAGAAAATGGAGAAGTCATCTTTGAGGAAGAGTTCTGACTGCACCCGGATAGAGCCCTCAGGTCCGGGGCCGCCTGTGTTGGCGCCGCCTTCATATAATGAGACTTGCCCTCTGAGTGGTACTAGTGGGCGGTCATTCTGTCCAAATGTCTGGAGGGAAGTGAGACATGAGCTGTACTACCCTGTCTTTCAGGATGGAGGGGGAAATCGTTATCATGAACCTCTCGATTTTAAGGTAATTAAAGCACTCGCTGAGTCTGTCCACACTTATGGGATTAATGCTGCTTTCACTGTAGCTCAGGTGGAAGCTCTTAGTTGTTATTGCATGACTCCTAGTGACTGGATGAGCCTGGCATGTGCCTGCCTGTCCTCTGGGCAGTATTTAGATTGGAAGGCTTTCTTGATTGAGTTTGCTAATGAACAAGCTGCTGCTAATCATGCAGCAGGAAACCCAGCCTGGGATGTGGACATGCTTCTTGGGCAAGGTCGATTTGCTCAACAACAAACTGGGTATCTGGCTCAGGTGTTTGAGCAAATCAATTTAATCGCAACCAGAGCTTGAAAATCATTGCCTAACAAAGGGGAAGTGAATGGCAATCTAACCAAGGTTATTCAGGATCCCCTGGAGCCTTTCTCAGACTTCGTGGCTATAATGGTTAAAGCAGCTGAAAGGGTATTTGGAGACCCTGATTTGGCAATGCCCTTAATTAAACAACTTGTGTATGAGCGATGTACAAAGGAATGTAAAGCAGCTATCACCCCTTATAAGAACAAGGGGTTGGAAGCCTGGATGCCTCAGTGCAGACTGCCGCTACCTTGAATAATTTGTCAGCCAATGTAGCCACGGCCTTGGATGTATTGTGGCAGGTGGCCCAGATTGGCTGTGAGTGGAAAATGACTGGTTTGTGTGTGACCTCTGTGCCATATCAAAATTATACTGTAGCTGCAAATTTGTCTAAGCAACTCTCTCAGTATCTTACAGGAAATTGGTCTGGCGAGTTTGATAAGCTGATGCAGAATCTGAGAACTGCCATCGTGCATGTGAATTCCACCCGGGTTGATGTCTCTGTTGCTGAAGGACTGTCAACATGGATCCTCCGAGCCATGAATCATCTGAAGGAATGGGTGGGAATGGGTGCCCTAGGAGGCATGCTCTTCCTAGTCAGTTTCATTGCCCTATGGTGTATCTGTAAGATGAGGATTTCACAGAGGAGAAGTAATGCCATGCTGGTGCAAGCCTTTGCTGCCTTGGAGGCTAGACAGCCACAAGCTTGGTTGACTGTTCTAAAGGACTAAGCTATCATCACGCTCAGGATGCGAGGCTAAGCACTGCACTTGGGGTCAGCTTCTAGCGACTTCAAGAAGGGCATGTTTGATTGCATATGGGTTGGTATCCTAGTTTCCCATCTCTGAGAAAAAGATACCGGACGGGTATGGCACCAGCCTGGTTGGCTGCTGGGCGTGGGGTCATTACAATGTCCTTTACATACATATCAAAGATCAGATGTTTGATATATCTACTAGGGATCCTCAGCAGACTGCCACCAATCCTTTTGATTTGTGGCTTTTGTGTGGGGTAAATGGAAGTTGCATGGACTTGGGACCTGTCATTATGCTTGGGGGAGGAATTTATCAAAGAGGTAATTTTTCCCTAGGGTCCGCTACCAAATTAGATTTTTCTAGCGGTAGTGGCTCTGGTACTTGGAAATCTTTGTTTCATTCTTACCGCAACAAGAACTTTTCAGCCTTGCCAGTATGTCTCTGGCCTCCTTTTCTGTGGATTGTAAGTAATGGGAGTGCATCCTTAGGTGAAGAAAAGTTAGTATGCACTCCGGGCACATGTTTTTATGCCCTATACTGGAATGCCACAGCCTTTCCTGTGGCTGTGGTGACTAGAATGCCTCGATATGTACCAGTTCCTGTAGAGGCCCCTAATACCATGATGCTACTCAGGTTTAAAAGAGATTTTGGCATCACTGCAGCTATTGTTACTGCTATCACTATTGCTGCTGTGGGAGCTACTGCCTCAGCTATTGCCTTGTCTAGTTCTATACAGACTGCCAATGCCCTGAATGACATCTCAGCCACTGTAGCACAGGCATTGGATACTCAGACCTCTATGAATTCTCATCTCAAAGGAGGCCTTATGATAGTTAATCAACGCATAGATTTAATACAAGAACAGATTGATTCTCTTTGGCAACTAGCACAATTGGGGTGTGAGTGGAAAATGCAAGGTTTGTGTGTTACTTCCGTGCAGTATCAAAATTTTACAAAGGCTGCTAATTTGTCTAGACAATTGTCAAAGTTCCTCTTACAGGATTGGTCGGCTGAGTTTGAAAATTTGATGAGAGAGCTGAGAGCGACAATCGTCCACATCAATTCCACTCGGGTGGATCTGAGCTTGGCCACTGGTTTGACTTCCTGGATACAGACGGCTATGGATCATCTTAAGGAGTGGGCGGGCGTAGGCTCTTTGGCGATACTGATGATACTAGCCTGTCTGGTTTGCCTATGGTGTATCTACAAAATGAGAGCCACACAAAAGCGTAATGCAGCCATGATTATACAAGCCCTTGTCGCCATTGGGGCGTGCCAGTCCCCTCAGGCATGGCTCGCTGCCGTGAAGCCTTAAATCTTCACTGAGCATAGTCCCTGCCCACTGAGGTATTCGTTCCACGGATATTGGGGTCTGGCAAGTCAATGACGGAGTTGACGGGTAAGTCTCGGCCACCTAAGACGGCAGTCCCGAGTGGGGAGGCTGACCCAGAGACGGGTAAGAGTTTGAGCACCGCCCTCCTACAGGCTCAGGCCCACTGTGAGATCCCCACATATGGGGATTACGTAGCCTTTCCAGGGACTTCTACCAACTTTAAAAAAAAAAAAAAAAAAAGGAACTGTAGAGAGCTGTGACGTGCCGCGCCCTAAAGATGGCGCTGGTTTCCGCCTTCCACCAGCCCGATGGTGAGCGCTCTCAGTGGTAAACAAGTCCATATTTGGCAAAGACTGCTGATCTGGCTTGCTTCCGCATACGTGGGCCTCTAAGATAGCACCACGTGGCTTTACTTGATTGGCTGTTCATTTAGTATTTAGCCTGTGGGTTGGGTCTGCCTGGGCATTCGGAAGACTGTTTTCAAGGGACCTGAATAAACTGCTGGAGAAGAGCTTTTGTGAGTTGCGTCATCCTTGCTGGTCGAGGGGGACGCGACATGGGGTGGCTCTTATTTTAAGCAAGAATCATCTCTGCAGTTCCAGGACCCACTTATCTGCAAGATGCAAAGTTTCTTTTTTTTTTTTTTTTTTTGGTTTTTCGAGACAGGGTTTCTCTGTGTATCCTTGGCTGTCCTGGACTCACTTTGTAGACCAGGCTGGCCTTGAACTCACAAAGATCCGCCTGCCTCTGCCTCCCAAGTGCTGGGATTAAAGGCGTGCGCCACCACCGCCCGGCAATGCAAAGTTTCTTAAGCTCACCATTCAGATGCTCTGGGCCTCCAAGGGTGTTCTGTTTCAGGTGCTCTGGACTATGGTAGCTTTCCAAGACTCGTGTTTTCTGGAACTCTAAAGTCTGCAGCAGCTTTCCATGGCACGGGTGCTTTGGAATTCCAAAGTCTGTGGCAGTTTTTCCAAGTTGGACCAAATGGTCCAACTCTCCCAAAAGGTGTATTTTGTCATACTCTGCACCTGTGTGGATCATTGACAGGGAGCACAAAATGAAGACAGGTCTCTCAGAGGATGAAGCAGGAGAAGTGGCCATGAAGCCTCATGGGCTTGTTATTTAAATCCTTTGTTGTAATGAGTCTCAGTGTGGATTCTAGCATTTCGTTGCCATGGTCCCTAGCAGGCTTCTGAGGCACGACTCTGTCCACAGTCCCTTGATCAAAGACTTAACCTGCCTTAGACAGGCTTTCAAGGACATGCCCTTCAATGGTAAATACAGCCATAAATGGATCCACCCATATCTTTTACCTGAGATGCCAAACTTCTAAAATTCCTAATCCTCCAAAATTTCCAATCCTACCATAACACAGTACCTCTAGGTGGGCTTTGGAAGTGGCCACTGGGCAGCCAGTGGCAGCAAGGCAGGAGCCTGTGCCCCATACAAGCCTGGCTAGGCAGCAGCCCTGGCCGTGGATTCTTCATGGAAGGAAGAGTACTTCCTTCTCAAGTCCAAAATAAGCAGTCAGGCAGTCATGGTGGGGAGAGAAAGAGAAAGAGGGAGAAATTATTTTGTGAATCAGGAACATTATAAATCTTTGGGCATTGGGAGGTGTTTTGGAGGTGAATGTCTGATTTTCTGGGAATGGTCCTATCATAAGAAAGGAAATGTAGTACCTAATTATCCTATAGGCAGCAGGGTGGTGAGAGTGGTGGGGGGGAACTCCAGGTCCAGGTACAGGCCTGAACAAATGTCATTGGCTGAAATCCAAGGCACTCTTGAGATCTCATTAGCACTGGGAAGTACTATCAGAAATCCCCAGGTGTTCACTGGGCAGATTTCTTATCAGGAAAGGGTTGGGCTACATAACCCTCCTTAGAGGATCTGGAGTTTCCCCGGATCAGGCAGAGGAAGGGATCTAGCTCAGAAAAGGGAGTCTGTCATTTAGTACTGAACTCGGGGGCTCTTTGGTAATGCCAGACTTCAACCTTACCAGCAGAAATTCTCCACAGAAACTTTTTTTAAACTGGGTTTGATGCCACATGTGTATAATTGCAGATCTGGGGAGGCAGAAACAGGGGATTCCTGGAGATTGTTGGACAGAGATTTACCTTTAGTTTCAGTGAGAGATCCTATCTCAAAAAATAAGACAGAAAATGGGGTATGGTGGGAATGTCTCTCTAACCACAGAACTGAAGAGAGAGAGGCAGGTGTGTAAATGTTGTTTTTATTTCCTCAGATGAGGGGATGAGATGAGAGCTGTATCCAAACTTTACAAATACTTGGCTTGGGCTGAGCCCAGAGCATTTCTATCTAACTATCCATAGGCCTAGGCCTGGAAGCTTCTAGGTTCCATACAATCTAATCTTCTGCAAGCCCAGTCTTGAAGGCTTCAGCTTTCAGTCTCTGTCTGCTGACAAAGTGTTGAGACCTACTTAAATTAACAAGCAACAAAATGTTCCAACTTACATTTATAACTAGAGGAAATAAGAAAAGTTTTGTCTGTTTTAAATATAAAAATGTATTTGTCCACTACATGTTTGTTTTTGACTGGCCTTAAATATATAAATTTATAATATTCTATATATCTTGATTACAGGGTATTGGCTCATAAATTATTGGATATAGTTAAGAATCTGTAATATCTGTAACAAAAAGTTAACTTAAACTTATAACTTAAGGTTGGAGCCATTCTGGACAACAACAAATGGCATGAATCCATCAAAAACATCAAGTCTCCAAAGATACCTTTAAATTAAGATAAGATTTTACATAATTTCTAATGATGTCTCTTTTAACAGACATAGTTTCAAATACCTTTTTCATTTATAGTGGGGTTAAGACTATACTTGATTAATGAGGTATTAAAGCAGTACCTCCATGTGTTTATACACAAGAATTTTTTCCTGCTGGCAGTCAAACTTTATAACATCAAAATAATATGCTTGACGGGGCTAGAGCAAAGGCTCAGCAGTTAAGAGCAGTCATTCTTCTTCCAGAGGACCTGGGTTCAATTCCCCAGCACCCACATGGCAGCTCACAGCTGTCTGTAACCCCTGTTCCAGGGAATCTGACACAGACATACCTACAGTCAAAACACCAATGTACATGAATAATTAAAGAAATGAATAAAATTAGTTTTTAAAAAATATATATTCTTGGGGCTGGAGAGACGGCTCAGCGGTTAAGAGCACTGCCTAGTGCTCTTCCAAAGGTTCTCAGTTCAATTCCCAGCAACCACATGGTGGCTCACAACCATCCACAATGTGATCTGGTGCCCTCTTCTGGAATGCAGGTGTACATGCAGATAGAGCACTCAAATGCATAAAATAAATAAAATAAATCTTTAAAAAAATATATATATATATTCTTGATATTGATTTTAGAGACACTAAATTGTTTACATTGTTAAAACTTGGATTTGTCTTCTAAAGTTATGACTATGCTCTATGACTTCACTCTTAAAAATATACTTAATTTTGGCCGGGCGGTGGTGGCGCACGCCTTTAATCCCAGCACTTGGGAGGCAGAGGCAGGCGGATCTTTGCGAGTTCGAGGCCAGCCTGGTCTACAAAGCGATTCCAGGACAGCCAGAGCTGTTAAACAGAGAAACCCTGTCTCGAAAAACCAAAAAACAAAAAAAAAAAAAAAATATATACTTAATTTTGATATTGCTAAAACAGTTTAAAAATATTCACATTTATAAAACTATAGGATAATGTCCTTGTTAATATAATCTTGATAAATAAATAAATAGTAAGTAAGTAACTACCAACCACTAAAGTATATTGAGCTTATATGCCTAATCTTCCTATGCGTCACTTTGTTAACTATTCCTGTTTATGTCAATAAATTTTAAGACTTGGATGCTCCCATTCATGATTATATTGTTCCCTAGACAAAGACTGTTACATGAAAATTAAACTATTGATGTTCAGAACTTATATGATAAATTTTCTGTGTCTAATTGGACTTAAAAATATGTCATAGGTTTTTCAGATTAGGGTTCAGGGCTCCTGGGACTCTATATGTGTTTCAATTCCTAAAAAAAAAAAAAAACAAGGTACTCCTTAGGACATTAAAACATTCTGGCTGCTTTGTGCTTCTCTGTGTTCCATAGATGTCAATGAAGCATATAAAAGCCTGACAGGAAAATTGGCTTTAGACATTAATCTTATGTACTCTGTATAATTTACAAATGTCACTAAATCCTGACAACTACCACCATAATAAAGATATATATATATTATTTTTATTATATATATATTTATATTAAGGAGGCTAGAGAGATGGCTTAGTGGTTAAGAGCTCTAGCTGGTCTTCTAGAGGTCCTGAGTTCAATTCCCAGCAACCACATGGTGGCTCCCAACCATCCCCAATGTGATCTGATGTCCTCTTCTGGCTGCAGGTGTGCCTGCAGCTAGAACAGTCATATATATATATATACATTTTTAAAAATTGCATTAAAAGAAAAAGAAAAATCATTGGCTCACAGGATCTATTCAGGCTAATGGAGACATATTTAAGAATGTATATATTTAGCTTCATTGCTTTTACTAACATTATTAGGAGAATTTTTTTTTATAAACTGGATCATACAGAAAACTTGTATGTTCTATGATAATATGTGAGGTAGAGATAAAAAAAATTTCCAGTCTCTATATTTAGGGATCTTAATGCTAAAGGAACTTCAGTTCAACAGTTGTCATTTTATTATGAACTGTTAAAGATGACTGGGACATACAGGATAATTGTTGGTTGCCTCATAAATTATTGTATTCTTTAAAATATTCATGTCTATGCTTATGATCATGATTGATTACCAGAATGGACCTTATTTAGTCACCTACATTTGTTCTATAATCAGATCCTTTAATATGTTAAAAAAAAACCAATAGAGTTAATTACAAGATTAAGCTTTATCTAGTCCCTTGTTTTATGATTAAGCCTGAGATGGGTAACTAGATACAAACAAAGTTTGCTTAGCTCAAATATATTTTAGATAGATAAATTATTCTCAAACACTTCAGAGATCTCCTCAATATGGTATTTAAATATTTAATTAAAAAAAACTTACTATGACAGAGATCCCAGCTCCTAGTAGTGACCCTAAGGTCTCCAAGAAGACAGGGGCACAGCAACAGATGACTTCATCTAGAATATGGCATGCTAATTCCTGGGAAAAACGCCCCCAAATGCCTCACACCAGCTTCCAGGACCCTGCCCAAACCATGGACAAGCAAGACACTGGAGATGCCTCATTTTGCCTAGACAAAACAAGGTCAATCTCCCAAGTTCCTTCTTCACAGGAAGGCATTTCAGATTTGCTAGGCCTGGCAGCCAAAGACTGATGCAAACCAGTCCAGCTGGTATGATTGCTCCCTGTCTTTCAGCTGGATCTACTAAGCAGATGCTTCTGGTAAGTGCCCATTGCCCAGCCTTTGACTAGCAAGTCAGCCTTCCTGGGCCCCAATACCAATGTCCTAATGTCAGCTAGAAGTAGTAACAAAATAGAATACATGGTCCATTGTGCTATCTAACAAGCTGAAATGCTATGTCAAAAGGAGCTCCCAGGCATGAGGGACAAATGGGTATGTATAATGCGAACTGACATACTACTCTCATCACTAGCCTAACTGGGCCTTTAGTTCTGTTCCTTGTTCTGTTCCTTCTGGTTAAACAGATACTGCTGGCCTTATCTATGGACCTTGCCTCATTAATGCCTATATATATATATATATATATATATATATATATATATATATATATACACTATAACCCCGGAAATCTGAGGAAAGATTCAGAGTCAAAGATTTGACTCTAGTTTTGACTGGGGGGGGCATTAAAACCTGCTTAAGTTTAACCCCTCTACAGAAGCCTACTTCAGCCTTCAGCATTGCTAAGGCTTCTCTGCTGAGGTCTGTTGCAGCTTTTAGCATCTCTGCAGCCATTTTTGTCTTTAGTCCCCATCTTAATCATAAGGTGAAGTTAAGTTCAAGTTCTCAGGTTCTGCTTGCCTGACCCCCCCCCGCCAAAAGCTTTTGTTAACTCTTCTGCTTGAATAAATGATATAATAATATATGAATAAACATATATGCTCTGCCGGTTGGGCTGGAACTCACTATGTAGATCAGACTATCCTAGAACTCATAGAGATCCACCTGCTTCTGCCTCCCTCCCAGGTGTTGAGACTAAAGGTATGTGCCACCACACATGTCTATCTTTCATGTTTGCACTCCTCTCTCAGCTTACTCCTCCTGGGTAATCTCACCATACTCAAACTTGTAATTGTCTGTCTGTCCCTGGCATCCGTTAACTCTTCTGATATACTCCTTATCCCCAGTAATCAGTCCCACTGTCCCTCTTGAAATCCACATCTGAAACCTTTCATAACAGGGCTATTAAAGCCATGGGCTGACAGTGTGATAGAGGCTCTGAAGAGAGCTCAGACCTTAGTGGCAGAGACAGAGAACATGGCAGGAGCTGCAAAGAGAGGAATCAGACCCACAAGTCAGAGGTGGGGTCCCTCCTTGTAGTTCTCTGAGAAAGGAATGCAGGTCATAGCCTGATTCTGAAACCAGGCTCTCTGGTTCCCAAAGGAGGCAGGGAATGGGGAGTGGGATGCGTGCCCACGAATACCTCCTTTGATAGAAACTCACTTCCCCGATGGGAAAGAAGTCTATGAGCTAGAGATTCCCCAGCGGAACTGTCAGGGGGTAAGTGTCAGTATCTGAGAGGAGAAGTGCTGCTGCAGGTACTGCAGGCTCAGCAAAGTTCTGGACCAAATTCTAACATCACAGTAATGACCAACCATGAACTGTTAACTATCATAACACATCTCTAGTTGAGAATTCTACCCCAAGTACTGGGTGCTTCAACACTTCATCCATGGGGGTGTATGTTGGGGTGGGCCAACTCAAAGCCCTAGTTCTTGGCCTGCAACCTCCACATCCAAGACCAATTCTACTGTGCCACCCAGGTAAGGTGCAGGGCCTGCTCTTCCAAGTGCTACAGCAGTTAAGGGGCTGGACCAGTTCTCCTCCTCCCATGAGCCTATCAGGGCCATCTCTCCCACCTGCTACACCATCAGGGCCAATTCACACACATCCCACACATATGGGGTCAGCTATTCTGTACTGTCCAGGTGAGACCCAGGGCCTGCTCTCCTGAATGCTGCACCATGTGAGGGCCAAGGCCCGATCTCCTGTCCATCACTGGTGGCAAGGGCAAAAGGGAGGGGAGGGGGGACTGGAGAGATGGCTCAGAGGTTAAGAACACTGGCTGTTCTTTCATAGGTCCTGAGTTCAATTCCCAGCAACCACATGGTGGCTCACAACCATCTACAATGAGATCTGGTGCCCTCTTCTGGAGTAAATGTATACATGTAGGCAGAACACTGTATACAAAATAAATAAATAAATCTTTAAAAAAAAAAAAAAAAAGGGAGGGGAGGGATCTCTCCCTCCACAGTACCATCACCAAGCAGACAAAAGGCAGGGCTGGCTCTCTCACACTCACTCCCTCAGGGCCAGCTCACCCACAACCCCCATATCTAGCAACCTATACTTATGGTGTTCAACATTTTTGCATCTTAGAAGACCAGCTCTTCTTCTATTTTCACACTGTGCTGGATAGTTTTATGTCAATCTGACACAGGCTACAGTCATCTGAAATGAGGGAACCTCAATAAATAAAATACTTCCATAACAGGCCTATAGAGCATTTTCTTAATTAGTCATTGTTGGGGGAGGGCCCGTTGTAGGTGGTACCACCTTTGGACTTGTGGTCCTAGGTTCTATAAGAAAGCAGGCTGGGCAAATCATGAGGAGGCAGTAACCAACACTCCTCCATGGCCTCTGAATCAGCTCCTGCCTCCACGTTCCTGCTCTGTTTGAGTTCCTGTCCTGACTTTCCCCTGTGATGGACTGTTACCTGAAAGTGTGATTGAAATGAACCCTTTTCCTCCCTGAGTTGCTTTTGGTCATGGTGTTTCATAACAGCAACAGAACCTATAACTAAGATAAAAACCTCTAAAAGAAGATAACTTAAACTCTACAGAATATCTATATCCCCCCCCCCCCACTCCCCGACTCCATGAGCCTCTACTTCAACAGAGTTTCATTGTCCCTAGCTGGCCTGAATCTTCCTACATAGACCAGGCTGGCCTTGAATTCACAGAGGTCTGTCTTCCAGATGCTTGGAATAAAGTTGTTCTACACTCTCAGTCTTTCATGGTTTCTTTCCTACCTATTTATGCAATTGTACCCACACATATTTTTTCCCATAAAAACTCCATGACTTCCAGTTTCCCACGTCCAGTAAATCACAACACACATACATTTACTTCTTTCTCAGTAAATTTCAATTCACCCTTTGCATACCAACCTATTTTCTACTGTTACAAAATTTTCCCAAATTCCTTTTAAGATTTTAAAAGCAATGTCTTCTCTTTGCTCCATTATAGGCTCATTGTGCATCATTCCATGTTTGTTTCACAGTATACCCTCAGACCACCCCAAGTTAGAAGTCACGTTTATGTAGTTTGAATATTAAATTTAACTATATTTATTTGAACATTTTAAAACCTAGGTAGGGACTGAAGAGACGAGTCAGCTGTCAAGAGTCTATATTGCTCTTGTAGAAGCCACAGTTCTGTTCCCAGTACCCATGTCAGACTGCTCACAACTGCTTGTGCCACCATTTCCAAAAGACTTTACACCTCTCTTCTGACTTCTACAGTAACCTACACTCAGGTGCATACACATATACATGATTAAAAATAATTAGAGTACATTTTAAGATAATAGACGAGAGGCTCGAAAAATGGCTCAGAGGTTATGAGCACTTGCTGCTCTTCCAAAGGACGCAGGTTCAAATCCCAGCACCCACACGACAGTTCACAGCTCTTTGTAATTGCTAGGTATAGTGGTGTACCCCTTTAATACCAGCACTTGGGAAGCAGAGGCAGGCAGATTGCTGTGAGTTTGAGGCCAGCCTGGTCTTCAAAGAGACTCCAGGACAGCCAGGACTACACAGAGAAACCCTCTCTTGCAAAAATAAGTGAATAAATATATTAATTAAGACTTAGGTAAGTTTGTAAACTTTGGGAAGTTTATCAGGGGACTGATGAATTCAGCACTGGGTGAGAAGCAAAGGGATTTACTTTTCATCAAAATTTATCCTCTTTGGTCAGTTGTCTTCCTTATAAAGGAATTTGGCTAGACTACACTTACTCTGTAGGTGGCAATTTTCAGCCTTACAATGACCATTCTCCTCCAATCCAGCCTTTAATTTACAGGTGAGTAGACTAAGGCTTTGACAGGACACATAACTTTGTCAACATTCTACACAATTAATGAGTAAAGGTAGCAGAAAGTTGGGGTCAGAAATGAGGGATCCAATCTTGAAAATTAAGTAGTTGTTGGGGTTTGTTTCTGTTTTTGTTTGCTTTTTTTTTTTTTTTGCTTTGAGACGGGCCTCAATTTGTAACCGCAATTCTGCTTTATCCTCCTCGAAGGCCGGGAATACAAGCGTGAGTTATCACACATGACTAACCTCTCAAATTCCGTTTAACAACAACGAAGACGATATGTTTATAAAAATGAAGGAGGAAGAAAGAGGAGTGGCCTATTTAAACAAACAGCTGGGGGGGGGGGCAGAACAGGATGTTGAAGTAACTTCCGGTGCTGGGTTGATTTCCGGAATGAACAACAGAAAGAGCCAATCAGAACCTTTCCACGGGAGCCAATAGGCGAGCAGATTACAAAGAGCCAATCCGGGTGGCGCTGTCACTGTTATGGTCCTGTCAGGGCGCCCGTGTCGCCACCGGCAGGACTACCTTAAGACCTCGTCAGGATCAGCCGGGTGGCCTGGCTCGCGTACCTCAGTCCTCGCCCCAGCCCTCGCCTCCTGCCTCGCAGGCCGCCCCGTAGCGCGAGTGTGCGGGTCGTCAGCGAGCCCCGAGCCCAGCCGCCCCTGAACACCGCCGCGGGCTCCGAGGCCGGCGGGATGCAGCCTCCGGGCCCGCCCCCGGCCTATGCGGCGGCCAACGGGGACTTCACCTTTGTCTCCTCGGCGGACGCGGAAGGTGAGGCCCCGGCTGACGGGGCTCCGCCCCTGTGCCCGCTGGGCTTGCCCGGAGCCCTCGGGTGACTAGGGAGGGTGTGGGGCGCCAGCTCCGCGCTGGGTCCCCAGGTGCCTCTTTAACGGGTGAACCCGCCGATCTGTTTGTTTTCTCTCCGAAACGCTCTGTTCTGTAGTTACTCAAGAGTGAGGGATCAAAGAATGAGGACAAAGTGGGGCTGAGTTCCTCTGCTATTAATAGAAAAACTTTTCTTTTTTTCCCTTGAGGTTACTTTTTTGCAGCTTAAGGAAAACTTCATTCAAAGGAATCGTGTTTTCTTATTTTGATTTCTTGCTCAGATCCCTGTGTCCACACAGTTTGCACTGTTTGATCACAATATTCAGAAAACTGTATTTAGGAGTATTTGAGACTTCAGGAGTTCAATTTCGTGTCCCCAATATCCTCTACAGACTTGGCTTGTATTGTTTTGAGCAAGCGATTGTGCTGGAAAGACTTTTTTGCTGCATGGATTTTTTTTTCTTCTCCCTTGGTTCAACTCCTTGTAACTCTGCATCTGATGGTGGTTTTCCGGTTTTGCTTTTATTTAATTCTATTTACTTTCCAGGGACCAGATTTAACTGCGCAATGAAAAAACAAGTTGATTTCTCAATTTAGAAAATTCAGTCTAACAGGCGCTGGGGTGATGTGTCTAGTGGTGAACCCCTGTGATCATGGTACTTGGAAGGCAGAGGCAGATACATCTCTGAGTTCGAGGCCAGCCTGGACTACAAACATGTCAAGTTCTAGGCTAGCCTGGGTTACATACTGAAACCCGGTCTCACAAAGAAGAATGAAAAGAAATTTCAGTCTAGATATTTGTTTCTTCTTTAAAATTTGTACTTCTTTTTTGGTTTTTGTCCTTTTTTTAAAGATTATTATTTTTTTTTTATTGTGTATACAGTGTTCTGCCGGCATCTACACATTCACTCCAGAAGAGGGCACCAGATCTCAATGTAGATGGTTGTGAGCCACCATGTGGTTGCTGGGAATTGAACTCAGGACCTTTGGAAGAACAGCCAGTGTTCTTAACCTCTGAGCCATCTCTCCAGCCCCCGTTTTTGTCCTTTTTTAATGGTTGTTGTCAAGTTGAGACAGTGAGGCAGAGTCTCACTATGTCACCCTGGTTGTCTTAAAACTCTGTGTAGACAGAGAGCCTCTGCATCCCTAGTACAGGGTTATAGGGGTATACTACCATACACAGCTCAACCCCTTACTAAGTTACTCAGGCTGGCCTTGAATTTAGCATGTAGCTCAATATTGTCTTGAATGTGTGATCTTGCCTCAGCCTCTGGATTAGGTGGGCATCATTACTTTATGTCAGACAAATAAATACTTCTGTATCTGGTTTATGTCCTCAGACCAACAGAATTGACATTACCTGGTCCATAGTTAGGCATAATCTATTTTTATCTAAATTTATATTTTATCAGGTCCCAGGGTAGTTCATAAGCACATTAATATTTTTTAGAAGCACTGGCTTAGAATTTCATAAAAGACTAAAAGAGGAGAAAATTATTCCTAACTAGAGCAGAGAGCCAGGCAAGGAGGATCACATCTGTAATTCCTGCTCTTGGGAGATTGATACAGGAGGACTAACAATAATAGTTCAAGACCAGCCTGTACAACCAGCCTTCTCTCAGACAAAACAACAGAATCAGGGAAATTTTATGGAGGTGATATTTTGCATGATGTGTTCTATCAGATATTGGACTGATAGGAACAAGATAAACATTTCAGTTGGATGGTATATGCTATTAAAAGTGTGGTACAGGACAGAGGGTGTAGCTTATTAAAAGGCAGGCTCTGAGTTTAATCTCTGGCACTGTATGTATTAAGCATGGTGACTCATCCTAGTGTTTGGGAGGTGGAAGGAGGAAGGCCAGAAGTTCAAGATCAACTTTTGTTTATGTATTGAGTTTGAGTTCAGTCTGATCTACATGCCTTAGCCTCCTGCGTGCTGTGATTATAGGCATGTTATATTGTACTTGAATTCTTTCACCTCTTCTATTTTTTTCCCTGTAGCTGTGAAATGAAAAGTAGTATAATCTCTATAATTACTAAAATTTGGAGATTATATGCAATAGCAAATATTCACAGAAATTGACAAATTATAATTATTTGAATATATACATTTAGTTCTAATTCACATATTTCACCCTGGTTTACAGTTTTGTCTTCTCTCCTAAGATCTCAGTGGTTCTATAGCAGCTCCAGATGTCAAATTAAACCTTGGTGGAGGTGGAGATTTTATGAAAGAATCTACAGCTACTACATTTCTGAGACAAAGAGGCTATGGCTGGCTTTTGGAAGTTGAGGATGAGGATCCTGAAGATAACAAGCCACTTTTGTATGTGAAAAAACATGTAATGTGTGATTTTTTTTTTTTTTTTTGGTTTTTCGAGACAGGGTTTCTCTGAATATCTCTGGCTGTCCTGGATTCGCTTTGTAGACCAGGCTGGCCTCGAACTCACAAAGATCCGCCTGCCTCTGCCTCCCAAGTGCTGGGATTAAAGGCATGTGCCACCACCGCCTGGCTTAATGTGTGATTTTAAGACCTGTTCTTTGATATTTTTAAAGACAGATGAGGAAAATCTTAGCCTTTTTGGTGAAAAACAATAGCAGAGTTGGGAGAGGTGGCTCAGCAGTTAAGGGTGCTTCCTGCTGTTTCAGAGATTTTAAAATATTTATTTATTTATTGCTTCAGGTTACATCTCCATCATAGTGTCCCAGTCCCGCCCTCCCACTCCCTACCCCCTAACCCTTCCATCCCACTCTTCTGGAGTGGAGTGTCGCTACATAACAGTCCCCCACCCTAGTTCAGCAGTCATATGTGGGCCAAGAGCCTCCTCATACACTGGGGGCTGTTTCAGAGATCTTGAGTTTACTCCAGCACCCACATCAGGCAGCACAGCCTGCAGCTGCAGCTCCTGAGGATCTGACCTCAGTGGGCACCCACTTGTACATTTCATACACTCATACAAACACATACACATAAATAAATCTTTTAAAACTATAGCAGTTTTCAGTTTTACTAGTCCTTATAAAAACTGAAGCAATGCCAATCAGTGGTGGTGCACTCAGAAGGCAGAAGCAGGCAGATCTCTTGAGTTTGAGGCCAGCCTGATCTACAGAGGAAGTTCCAGGATAACCATAGATATACAGAGAAACCTTGTTTTGGAAAAAAAAGAAAACATAACAAAAAAATACTGATGCAATAATGAAAGAATGTTTTTTAACCTGTTGATTGTGGACATCAGGAATTTGGTTTGTTTTGGTTTTTATTTTTCAAGACAGGTTTTCTCTGGTTAACAGAGCTCTGGCTGTTGTGGACTCCCTTTGTAGACCAGGCTGGCCTCGAACTCACAAATATCTGCCTGCCTCTGCTTCCCATCCTGGGATTATAAGTGTGCACCACCACTGCCCAGTGGATGTCAGGAGTTTTTTTTAATGGGGACTGGAGAAGTGGTATTGTGGTTAAGAGCACTTGCTGCTCTTGCAGAGGGCTGTTATTCTGTTCCCAGGACCCACAATGGTGGCTCACAACTTGTTATAATCAGGTTTTAGGGGATCCAAATCCTTCTGACTTCTGAGGGTACCAGGCACTCATATATTACACAGACATATGTGCAGATAAAACATTCATTAAATCTTTTAAAAATCTTTAAAGCTGGAAGCAGTGCTTTGTAACATGCTTGTAATGTCAGTATTCGAGAGGTAGAAACACGAGATCAGGAGTGTAGCCAAGAAAATCCGAGCCCTGGGTTCAGGGAGAGACCCTGTCTCAAAAAGAAACATTGAGAATGATAGAGAAGAGCATCCAACACCTTCTCCTGGACTCACTGAGTGTGGGCAGGTGCTTTCACCCACACATAGAGAACCCAGGAAGATGCATACTCACATGTCAATAAATAAGTGAATCTTTAAAAGAAAGAACAGGATCCACTCTGTGGCACACTCCTTCAATTCCAACACTCTGCATACAGAGATAGGTGGTCTTTTGAGTTCCAGGTCAGCAAGACTACCTGGTGAGATTCACACATAAACAGATCCATATATACTCTGTTTAGTGGTTCAATCAGCTATCCCAAATATCAATGCCATTAAAAAAAAAGGCAAGGCTCTTGTAATTAAGGCTGGAATTCAGATTTAAAACTTAATTATGGGACAGGCAAGGTGGTATACACCTTTATTTCGGTACTGAGACAGAGGCAAATTTTGGAAGCACTTGGTTTCACTCCATACTACTAACATTTTAAAAACCTCAGCAATTGTGAGGTATTCCAACATCTCTAAAGTCAAAATCTTTTACAATAGAATCAGACTAATATGTACTTCAAATTTAGATGTTGACCTATGGATATCATACTGTCTTGTTTAAATTTAAAGTTATTTTAAACCTGTCTTACTATTCAAAATTGCATGTTTTTAAAGAATCTTATTTTAAAATTATAGGGAAGAATTGGACATTGATCTAAAGGATATTTACTACAAAATCCGTTGTGTTTTGATGCCAATGCCGTCGCTTGGTTTTAATAGACAAGTAGTGAGAGACAATCCTGACTTTTGGGGTCCACTGGCTGTTGTTCTTTTCTTTTCCATGATATCATTGTATGGACAATTTAGGGTAAGTATACCTCATTTTATACAGACTAAATCTCTTTAAATTAATTATTAATGTATTTATATGTACATTGGTGTTTTGCCTGCATGTGTGTCTGTGTAAGGGTGTTGGATCCCCTGGAACTAGCATTAACTGGAGTTATAAGCTGCCATAAGAGTGCTGGGACTTGAACCCGGGTCCTCTAGAAGAGCAATCAGTGCTCTTAACCACTGAGCCATCTCTTCAGCCCTACTTTAAACCTTTATATGAGACTCAAAAATTAGATTTCTAGGTATTGATGGTGCATGCCTTTAATCCGAGCACTCAGAAGGCAGAGGCAGGCTGATCTTTAAAAAAAAAATTAGTTATAGTCACAAATTTACTATAAAAATACATTATATCTGAGAGACGTTTTGCCCTTTCCTATTTTGCCCTCAGTTGTTCATTCCTGAAATTATTTCATAATGAATTAATTAAAGATTACCTTGGATTAGTTGTTTCTCAGCTTTTTTATTTTTCTTAGATTTTTATCTGTTTTACTTTATGTGTATGTTTTGCCTGCATGCAAGTGTATGTGCTATATGCATGCTTGTTGGATTTCCTGGAGCTAGGCTTATGAATGTTTTAAGCCATCCTTTGAGTGCTAAAAATCAAACTTGGATCCCTTGCAAGAGGAACAAGTATTCTTAACTACTAATCTGTTTCTCTAGTCCCAGGTTTTCCAAATTTTATTAGTGTTTTGTTGTTTTTGTTTTTGAGACAGGGTTTCTCTGTGTGGCTCTGGCCATCTCGTAACTCTGTCGACCAACATGTCATCAAACTCAGAGAACTACCTGCCTCTGCCTCCTGAGTGCTGGAATTAAAGGTGTGCACCACTATACTATTAACTTTTTTAATGATTCATTTTATTATTTTTAGTTGTGTGTGTGTATGAGGCACCTTTAATTCCAGCACTCAGGAGGCAGAGGCAGGCGGATCTCTATGAGTTCAGGGCTAGCCTGGTCTACAAAATGAGTCCAGGACAGCCAAGGATACATAAAGAAACCCTGTCTCGAAAAAAGAGACAAAAACCAAAACGGGTTGCTTTTGGTCATGGTGTTTATTACAGCCATGGGAAAACAAACAAATATAGGTCTTGTGCCTGCTAAGGAAGTGCTTTATCCCTGAGTTGTATTTCTAGCCCTTTTCTTATGTTTCTATTTTGAGACATGGTCTTGCTCAATTGTTTCTGTTTTTTTCTTTTGAGGCTCACTCTGTAGCCTAGGCAGGCTTTGATCTTGTGATCCTCCTGCCTGAGATTCCTGAGTATTAAGATATAGGTATGAGCCACTAATTTGGCTTGTTATTTTTCTCTGTCATTAACATGTTCTAGAGATACAATTTAAAAATCTAAAGAATGTCTTCTCCAAAGTAATCACATTTAATATATGACAGCCTGCTTTTAGACTGGCAATGTTTGGTGTTTGAGATCACTCCAAACAGAAAATATCTGAACTGGTCTTTTTATGAGTAGCAAATCCTAAAATCTAACTTCTTTTACTATGTATTTTTCATCATCTACACTGTAAAGTAGGAAAAGTTTATTTTAGTCAATCTATCTTATTTACTGAGTTTTATTCCTTACAAAGTGTACCCTGTATGACCCCCTAGCTTTAACCTACATGTTTAGAGACCTCTAAACTTATAATAAAAAGAGACCTTGAATCTGTAGCTTATTCTCTTGGCCAGTCAGGGTTTGTCAATTTTCTCTGTTGACCTTGCATCAATTATACTGTTTGAGTTAGCTCAGGAACAGATACCCCAAGAAGATTCCTGAAGTAGTGGCCTCATCTAGCTATGTAGTTATCTGTGCTTAATGATCTCTAAGGCATAAGGAAGACTTCTAAATAGTAGCCAGATAAAGTTAATTTTAGGATTTTCTTAAAAAGACTCAAACATAATTTTTCTCAGGAAAAGACATAAATTGAATCATAATGTAGAAAGTCTCCAATAATGCAACACGCTGAGACCAAAACCAAAAAGTTAGAGATAGAAGGACAGCAATTGTGGTAATCTCAGCTTTGCTGAAACTGTGTCAAGCAGCTATGCTGGCTTCATGACTCTCTGTTTCTAATGGATATGGCTGTGCCATATACAGATAGAAGGACAGCAATTGTTGCAATCCACTTTTCTTGAAGTACTTGTTGCCTTGGAGGCTTACTACCTCTGTCTGCTAACCTAGGTCTAGTCCTGAAAGCTTCTAGCTTCCATGCAATCTAATGTCGGCGTAGAATGTTTTCAGTCTGTGAGACTCACTGCTGAATAAGCCCACCCTTTCTTGTTCTTTCTGAACTCTGGCTAGTTGGTTCAGCTCATCTGTTCTGACTCAGATTCCTCTGCAAGATAACTAACTGATTCAAACTGGCTTCTCTCGGCTTCTCTCAATTGCTCTGTTTGGCCTCAAACTAACTCTAGCAATCTGTTCTAATTTTCTGGTTCCTTCTCATTCTCTTGCTCATTCTGTCTTCACCTTTGTCTACCTTGTTCTCTATTCAACCTGCTTCTGTAAAACTCTCCCAGTAAAACTGCCTCCTCTCTTTCTTTGTGCTGCTCTCTAGCTTCAACTGCCTCCCAACTCACTGACTCGATCGAAATGACTGGAGCTCAGAGATCTGTATGCCTCTGTCTCCTGAGTGCTGGGATTAAAGGCATGTACCACTATGCCTGGACCTAAGCTTCTCTTTACCTGAAACTTGCTCTATACCAGGCTGGCCTTGAACTCAGAGATCTGCTTGCCCTGTCTTTTGAGATTAAAGGTTGTCTGTATTGCAACCAGAGTAGCCATGTTGCTGGATTAAAATTCCTCTACATCTTCCCCCTTTCTAAAAATTGTACACAGTTTCACGTTTACAATAAAAACAATTTACCAATCCCAAAAACTTGACAGTCCAAATGACAGTCTAAATGTCCTTATGAAAATCAGTTGGTGCGATGATCCTTCATAATTGCAGTCTTGATCATCTGTCCTTCAGCAACAGTCCATTTTAGCATCAAGGTTTTCAGTCTGACAGTCTGATGAATGATCTGTTCTTCAGCTGGTTTGTTGAGCTGTCACCACTGGGGGGGATCAGCTTTCTGCATCTTCTGTGTTGCTGTATTTCTACATCTCTGCCTTGAGTTGTGCCTTTCATGTGGAAGCCTCTCTTATTCGGATTGGATCTTTATCAATTTTGATGCCACCCATAGTCTTTAATCATCTGTGGAAATTTGTCAAAACCAACGTAACACATTTTCTGACTTCCATTCTGATGTTAAAACATCTTTAAAGTATACAGGTTGATCTAATTCAGCAGTTTTTTTCTACAATCCAGTGTCTTTCAGCTAATCTTATTTCCCCTTTCTGTTGATCAAGGTACAATCAGATCTTTATGAATTCACACATAAACTAGACACTTAGGCACTCCCATTCCATGCCTGGCTCCACACTAGCAAGCCAGGCTCCAAGCCAGCTACCTGGATTTCTTACCCTTTGTCAATGGGATGTCTGTTTGGTTACTCAGTTTCATTGAGTACTATATGTTCACAATTAAGCATTTCCTGTTCTCTTAATTCCTCCGTCTCTTCTCAGAAACCTTTGTATTATCATAGCTAATTTTTCTTGTTGAACAGCTTTTTTCCCCTACCTTTTTAGAGAGGAAAAAAATATAAAGATTGCAATTGAAAGTACGGAGAGTTTATTCCAGTGGTCACAGTTGCAGTAAGTACTGCTATGACTTTTTCAAGTAACATTTCTATCCCTTCATATGTAAAAGTCCTCATATATAAAAGGAAACATTTATTCTCCTGATTCAGTTGTTGTCTTGGAGGCTTACTGCTTTGTCTGTTATCCTAAGCATAGTCCTGGAAGCTTCTAGATTCCACACACCCTAATCTAAGCCTAGAATGTTTTCAGCCTCTGAGACTTGCTGCTGAATAAGCTCACTCTTTTGTGGTAGAAGTTGGGCCTCTTTAGTGAATTAGTATGCAGTTCAGCCTGGCATCTGGTACCACATAGAGCTTGGTGTCCCTTGGGCTTGCTGAAATGGACAGAGTGCAATTGAAACCATAGTTCTAAGAACTGCCCTGTTGAAGGAGTGTGACTAAGAAACCAGACAAGCTCAGAGAAGACATTGGTTGCTGAAAGAAGAACAGGACTGCTGGAGAAAGAATTCCTTAAAGGCGTCTGTCTTGGGGCTCCAGAGCACTGGAAGAGTGAGCGAGGCCAGCAGAGTTTAGAAGCTGCCCTCTGTTTGGCAGTTGGAACAGACTGACTTTATAAACTGGCCACAATTTGGTGGTTGAAATAAGCTGTCCTTGTGAACTGGCAATGTTAGACCCAATGGACACTAAGCTTAAAACAGATTACCTGCTGGGACTACCGTAAATCAGGTTATCCTGCATGGACCTAACGTTAAGAATATTAATATCATTTCAAGGAAATTAAAATAGGGTTAGTTAGGTGTTCGTGGATAGATGTTTTATAGGTACCAATAAATAAATATAAGGGTTTATAAATAAAAATACTCAGTTACACTCTTTCTTGTTTTTCTGAACTTTGACTAGATGGCTCAACTCAGCTGTTCTGGCTCAAACTCCTCTCCAAACTAACTGATTTAATTGACTTCTCTCAGTTTCTCGCTGAATTGTTCTGCTTGGCCTCATACTAACTTTGGTGATAATATATTGTAATCTTCTGACTTCTCATTCTCTGGCTTGTTCTGTCCTCACCAGTGTCTCACTTGTTCTCTCTTCCACCTGTCTGTATAACTGTTTCAGTAAAACTGCCTCCTCTCTCTTTGTGCTGCTTGCTCGATCTCTCTCTCTCTCTCTCTCTCTCTCTCTCTCTCTTTCTCTTTCTCTCTGGTGTTAAATAAAGGCATGTACCACCACACCAGGACCTAAGCTTTTCTTGCTCACTCTATATCAGGCTGGCCCTGAACTCAGAGATTTGCTTGTCTCTGTCTCCAGGGATTGCCATGTTCCTGGATTAAAATTCCTCTAAACCCTTCTTTTCTGTTACTTAATTATCCAGTCATTTACATCAGTATGGGTTCTTCATTGTTCAGATGGTTCCAACTTTAGCCATTGGAAGCTTCTTTGGGTTTTCTATGACCTTTGAGCATATCCCTTAACTTTGTATGTGTATGTTTGTGCATGCACACATTTGTATTTGTGTGTGTGCAGGTGAGTGTGCATTGGTGTGTTTACACATGGAGACCAGAAGTCAACTTTGATGGTTGCTCCTCAGGACACCATCTACTTTGCTTTTTGAGAGATAGGGTCTAAGTGAGACCTGGGCTTGCCAATTAGCCTAAATTCTGCCTCCATTCTCCAGTACTGGGATTACAAGTGTATGCCACTTCACTTAGCTTTTTGTTTGGGTCCTGGAATTCAAATTAAAGCCTCCTGCTTGTGTGGCAAGCACCTTATCTACTGAGCTATTTCCCACCCTGTAATGCATACTTTTTGAGTACACCCTTTCTTCTAACCCCAGAAAATATTTCTAAACTACTTTTGTATTCTGTGCTTCAGCCTTGGAAATCGTCAATACTCTTAAAAAGACTCAGTTCTAGTGAGGGAATATTTAGAAACCAAAATCTAGAAGTTGAGTGTAGTAGGAGGCTGAGGCAAGAAGACTGATGTAAATTTGAAGCCATCCTGATCTGCACAGTAAGTTTGAAGTCAGCCTGCAGTACAGTGTAAGACCTTGTTCAAAATGAAGGAAGAAATCAGTATGTTTATATTTCTGATGGAGTATTATTTGTGGATCTTCCCAGGACACAGTGTTAAATATATACACATATCCCAAACTAAGTATGAGGAGTTAAAATGACTTGACATGTCTTTAAACTTCCTAAGAAGTTTTAAAGACTTCTTAGGAAGACTGTCAGCTTATTTTGGAAATGGCTTTTGCTTGCAGGATGCGATAAGCCAGGGGGCTAGTAGTAAATATTTTACTTTGTTTAATGTTATCTTTTATCGTGTATCTTCAAATACTGAAGTTTCTATAAGCAGTAATTTTTGTTTTTTTTGTTTTTTTTTTTGTTTTTTTTTTTTTTTTTGGTTTTTCGAGACAGGGTTTCTCTGAATATCTCTGGCTGTCCTGGACTCGCTTTGTAGACCAGGCTGGCCTCGAACTCACAAAGATCCGCCTGCCTCTGCCTCCCAAGTGCTGGGATTAAAGGCGTGCGCCACCACCGCCCGGCTATAAGCAGTAATTTTTGAACTTTCAGTTTGGTTGTAAGTTTGTATTACACTTTGTATTTCACCTTGCATTTGTAAGTTTTGAAAATGTACTTAACTAATAGAACCTCTGACCTGAAATGAGGCTTAATAAGCTATACCAGAGAGTTGAATTTCTGAAAGCTTAGGAGTTCATTTGATTTTTTTAAATTATTGATTTTTTTTCTCTTTAAGGTGGTCTCATGGATTATAACCATTTGGATATTTGGTTCACTGACAATTTTCTTACTGGCTAGAGTTCTTGGTGGAGAAGTAAGTATTTAATTTTCCAAAGTTTCTTCTTTAGTGTTTGCTTTTATTTTGTTTCCTAGACAGAATCTCATTAGAGAGCCCTGCCTAGCCTGGAATTTACTGTGTGGACGAGACTGGCCTTGAACTCACAAAGATCTGTCTGCTTCTGTCTCCAAAGTGCTGAGGTAAAAGGGTGGGGATCAGCCAGGCGGTGGTGGCGCACGCCTTTAATCCCAGCACTTGGGAGGCAGAGGCAGGTGGATCTTTGTGAGTTCGAGGCCAGCCTGGTCTACAAAGCGAGTCCAGGACAGCCAGAGATATTCAGAGAAACCCTGTCTCGAAAAAAAATGAAAAAAAAAAAAAAAAAAGGGTGGGGATAAGTACACCCTGCTTCTTTAAAAAGAAAATTTAATTATATGTATGTGTGTTTGTATTAATGAGTGCAGGTGCCCATATAGTCTAGAATTGGGCATTAGATCCTTGGAACTGAAGTTGGGCAGGTATTAGGGACTGAAACTTAACATGTACATGCTTGTGACTGCTAAGCCCTCTCTCCAGCCTATTTATTTATTTTGGAGACAATGTCACTATGTGGCCCTGACTACCCTAGAACTTACTGTGTGGACCAAACTGGCCTTCAATAGGTCTGAGCTGCCATATCTGGCTGCTAAATGGTTCTTTTGTGTTGTTGTTTTAATTGTCTGATACAGGATCTATATAGATAGCCTTGGCTGTCCTGAAACTCCCTATGTATTCAAGGGTGGCAGGCCTTGCATTCACAAACTCTGTAGAAATAATTAAAAATTACCAGTAGAAATACAAAGTTATCAGGTGGCAGTGTTAATCCCTAACCCACCATTATAAATAAATACACACTAACACCTGATGGAATTTAGCCTGTCTTAACCTGTGATTGAGCAATTCTATTTCCCCACATAAAACCCCAATCTATGCATATGTCCCCTTGGACTGTTATTCTCCATGCTATGCCAAAGTTCCAGGCCATGTGGAGTTATATTTTTCCATCTAACCCACGGCATCTGGCCTTTCTCCTAATCCTCCTGCTTCCTCCTCCTCCCTCATGGCTCTCTCCTCTAATCTTTTCCTCCCCCAAAATCTTGTGAACCTTAGGTCCACCTACCTGTCTCTGCACCAGTCACAGGCGTCAGCATTTTATTAAAACCAATCAGGAAAGTTTTGGAGAGGCAAGAGTGCTGGAGCCTGCCTGTATGACTGTGGGATGTCAGCCAGTGGTGTAAGGATTGAGAAGACTTAAACAAAAGATGGGGGCTGGAGAGATGGCTCAGCGGTGAAGAGCACTGTCTGCTCTTCCAGAGGTCATGAGTTCAATTCCCAGCAACCACATGGTGGATAACAACCATCCATAATGAAATCTGGTGCCCTCTTCTGGCCTGCAGATATACCTGCAGACAGAACACTATACATAATAAATAAATCTTTAAAAAAAAAAAAGAAACAAAAGATGGGGTCAGGGGGGCTGTCAGTTAACATTTAGCACCTCCTTTTTATAAGTCCAGCAAACAGGTTTGATTCAGTTCCCATGCAATGAAGTAAAAAAGGCAGAGTAGTGTGATCTTTTGTGTACAGGTAGCAACAGTCAAGTTACATATTTTAGTATGCTGTCTCCTGTTACTAGAAAACTCAGTAACCTAAGATACAATAGAAACAAGGAACTTGGCAAGTTAAATACACTCACAGCAAAGGTCTCAAAGAAACATGTTGTCAGAACATACTGTTATTGTAAAGAAAATGTGAAGCCAGCCAGATAAGTCAGCCATTACCAAGCTGTGGAAAAGCTCCCCCAAGTCAGTTCTTCTTATATGCGCACAGCTTTCTACACAAGAGTTACTCATTTTGAGATACTTGATTGCCAGTTAGTACAAATAGGAAGACAGGAGACAATCGAATTAACAATTGAATACAAGCTGATCACCCCTGCCCCCCCCCACACTTTTTTTTTTTAGGAATTTAAACTCAGATTGAGAAAAAGGAAGGGGATGTTTGTATACATTGGTTGTTTTCATTTGTTTCTTTGGTTGGTTGGTTGGTTTTTCAACTAGGGCTTCTCTGTTTAGCCCTGGCTGTCCTGGAGTCACTTTGTAGACCAGACTAGCCTTCAACTCATAGAGGTCCGCCTGCCTCTGCCTCCCTAGTGCTGGGATTAAAGGCGTGTTACACCACACATTGCCATTACAGACCTGTGGACTGCCATGTGAGTGCTGGGATTTGAACCCTGTTCCTTTGGAAAAGCAGTCAGTGCTCTTAATCACTGAGCCATCTCTCCAGCCTTATGTTGGGGTTTTATTTGGGAAAATAGAGTTGCTCAGTCACAGGTTAAGGCTGACTAAATTCCATCAAGTGACTGTGTATATTTATAATGAATAAGGGATTAACACTGACACCTGATAACCTTACATTTCTGCTGGTAATTTTTAATTATTTCTACAAAACACCTGCGTCTGTGTTCTGAGTCTGAATTTAAAGGTATGTGCCACCACTCGCAGCCATAATAATAAATGGTTCTTGATCCCAGAATTGTCTATGTTATACTAGTTTCTTTCCGGTGATTGATACAGATATTAAATCTACTCAGTAAACATACGGAATGAAGAGGAGAGGAAAGATCCCTTCCCAGCTATCAAATACAGCTCTTTGCGGAAGCATGGAGTTGATAACAGGTCTCAAGCCAGTTGTCAGTTGCCGTAGAGATTTCTTTGTTTATCAATTCCCCTATTAGAAAATTATCATCCAGAGACCTGTCTCTCAAGAACTGGGATTCCAGATACGTGCCACCACTCAGCCAACAGATTAAAATAATTTAAAATACTTCTACATTTTATTGTAAATAGTGTATTTATCTAAAAATAGATAAATTCTGTCTTTCCAAAACAGAAATGTTAAAAGAGTAGCTTTAACACATGGCTTCATAGAAGCCAGCTTCTTTTTTAAAAATATTTTATTTCATGTGCATTGGTGTTTTGACTGCATGTATGTCTGTGTGAGGGTGTCAGATCCCATCAAATGGCACAAGGAGTTAGAGACAATTGAGCTGCCATGTGGGCGCTGGGAATTGAACTTAGGTTCTCTGGAAGAGCAGCCATTGCTCTTAACCACTGAGCCATCTCTCCAGCTCGGAAGCCAGCTTCTAAGACTAGCTTTCTTCATTCAGTGCCTTTTGACATTTAGTTTTGGAACGTATACGTATATGAAGAAAACAAGGCTTCACACAGCTAAACAGCTGCAAAATAAAGTATTTTAATAGCTTTTTCAGGTTAGTGTAGAATTTGTTCCTAGATACTACTGTAAAATGCAGTAGGCAGTAGTTTCTTTTTTAACAGAGCCCTGTTCTGGACTCACTTTGTAGACTAGGCTGGCCTTGAACTCACAGAGATCCACCTGCCTGTTTCCCTAGTGCTGGGATTAAAGGCGTGCACCACCATGCCCTGCCATTACAGACAGTTACGAACTGCCATGTGGGTACTGGGATTTGAACCCAGGTCCTTTGGAAGAACAGCCAGTGCTCTTAACCGCTGAGCCATCTCTCCAGCTCAGCAAGTAGTTTCTTAAAGGTTTGTTCCAGTTAGGAATTTCAATCCATACACATGAACTTGTCATTAAAAATTATTGTGGGGCCTGGAGAGTTGGCTCAGTGGTTAAGAGCTTTGTTCTTGGAAAGGACCTGGATTCAATTCCCAGCACCCACATGGGGACTTGCCACTTCCTCAGACACCCAGGTATGCATGTTTTGCGCAGACATACATGCAGGCAAAACACTAATACAGAAAATAAAAGAAATCTTTAAAACACAAATTACTCTGAATGAATATTTTTAACCCATGCAGTGATTTTGCAACATCACACCTTTGCTGTTTAGAAGGCATTACTTCTGCCAGGTGTGATGACACAAACTTTAATTCCAGCACTCAGGAGGAAGAAGCAGGTGGATCTCCGTGAGTTTGAGGTCAGCCTGGTCTATATAGTGAGTTCCAGGACAGCCATGGCTATGTAGATAGATCTCTCTCAAAAAAACAAGAAAAAGAAAACATCAGTTCCATATACGTCATACTACCCTGACATGACAATCTTGTTGGTCTTGGAACTTAAGCACGGTAGGACTTGATTAGTTCTTGGATGGGAGAAAATATGTTTAACTGCTTTGCATATGTTTCAATGTTTACTTGAAGGCTGTGGTGTAGCTCAAATGTGAAGAACTTGCCCAGCATGCTGGAGGTCTGGGTTAAGTTCCTAGCACTGCCAAAGTAAAAATAAGGGCTGGAGAGAGTGTTCAGCACTTAAGAGCACTTGTTGTTATTGCAAAGGACTTGACTTCAGTTCCCAGCCCCCACATAGTATCTCAGAACTGTTTATCATTCCAGTTCTAGGTGATCCAATGCTTTGTTCTGACGTCTACCACAACTAGGCACACAGGTGCATTCTTTTAAGCTTTATGTATACAAGTGTTTTGCCTGCACATACATTCATGCAGGCAAATACATAAAAAAATAAATACTTTAAAGGATGTTTTAAAATGACTGAGCTTCTCCTGAGTGATGGAATTAAAGGACTGTGCCACCACACCCAACTATTTAAAATTGTGATATATAAAATTTCCCAGTGGCCGCATGAGGACGTGGCACTTACTCAGGCAACAGGCATGTATGGGTTGCACATATATACATACAGGCAAAACACTCATACATACAAAGTAAAAAGAAATCTTTAAAATTCAGAAATTGCTCTGAATGGATATTTTTAACCACTTTTAAAAAACATTTATTTAATTTGGGCGTGGTGTGGCACACCTTTAATCCCAGAACTCGGGAGGCAGAGGCAGGTGGATTATTGTGAGTTCGAGGCCAGCCTGGTCTACAAAGCAAGTCCAGGACAGCCAGAGCTGTTACACAGAGAAACCCTGTCTCAAAAAAACCAAACAAACAAAAACTACATTTATTTATTAGTTCTAGTTACGTCTCCATTACCCCCCTCCCTCCACCCCCTTTAACCATTTTTAAAAATTTATTTATTTTTTGTTTGTTTATTACTTGAAGTTACATCTCCATCACAGTGCCCCCTTTCCATCATTCCTGGTTCTACCCTCCCACCCTCTCCTCCCTCTCCCACCCATCCCACTCTTCCAGAGTTAGGTGTCCCTACATATCAGCCCCCCCCCCCACTCAGTTCAGCAGTCCTATGAGGGCTAAGAGCTTCCTCTTGCGCTGGGGGCCTTGTCAACACCCCTAGGACAAATTATCCCACTAACAGATAACAGTCTATGTTCCTGTTTTTGTGTGTGTGTGTGTGTGTTGGTTGTAGGATAGCTATCCTGTACTATATGTCTAAAATCCAATTATAAGTGAGTATATGCCATGTGCATCTTTCTAGTCTGTGTTAGCTCACTCAAGATGAGCTTTTCTAGTTCCATCCATTTGGCTGCAAATTGCATGATTTCCTTGTTTCTGATAGCTGGGTCGTATCCCTTTAATCATTTCTTTTTTTTTTTTTTTTAGATTTATTTATTATGTATACATTGTTTTGTCTGCAGGTATATCTGCAGGCCAGAAGAGGGCACCAGATTTCATTATGGATGGTTGTGAGCCACCATGTGGTTGCTGGGAATTGAACTCATGACCTCTGGAAGAGCAGCCAGTGCTCTTAACCGTTGAGCCATCTCTCCAGCCCCCTTTAATCATTTTTTTTTTTTTTCGAGACAGGGTTTCTCTGTGTAACAGCTCTGGCTGTCCTGGTCTCACTTTTGTTTTGTAGACCAGGCTGGCCTCGAACTCACAGAGATCCGCCTGCCTCTGCCTCCCAAGTGCTGGGATTAAAGGCGTGAGCCACCACCGCCCGGCTAATCATTTCTTAATAAAGAAAGTTTTGGATTTATTTTGAGACTATGTTTCACTATGTAGCCTTTGCTGGTTTGAAACTCAACTATATAAACCATGCCAAGTGAGGCATTTTTGTTTTGTTTTGTGAGATAGGGTTTCTCTGTGTAACAAGCCCTGGCTGTCCTGGAACTCAATTTGTAGACCAGGCTGGCCTTGAACTCATAGAGATCCACCTGCCTCTGCCTCCTAAGTGCTGGGATTAAAAGTGTGTGCCACTACACCTGGCCTAGATCTTGAATTTTTTTTAATATTTATTTATTTATTTAATGTATGGGTGCTTTATCTGCATGAACATCTGCAACCAGAAGAGGGCATCAGATCACATTGTGGATGGTTGTGAGCCACCATGTGGTTGCTGGGAATTGAACTCAAGACCTCTGGAAGAGCAGCCAGTGCTCTTAACCGCTGAGCCATCTCTCCAGCCCTAGATCTTGGATTTTTATAAGAAGGTGATAGAAACCTTCATATCTGATGACTATGATATTTTTAATGATATTTTTAATGGTCTTTGAGCCAAGTCTGGTGTTACACATCCTGGTACTGGGGACACTGTGACAAAAGAATCAAGTTTTAAGCCAATCTGGAATACATGCTGAAATCTTGTCTCCCCTCCACATTTACCCCCCAAATCCTAGCATTGTAGCTCAAACCCATAATGGCAACACTAAGAAGTTCAATGTCATCTTTGGCTACATAGTAAGTTTAAAGTTATCCTTGATTATGTGAGACCCTGTCTCAAAAAGTGGGGGTGGGGGGAAGCTGTAGAGATGACTCAGTAGTTAAGAGTACTTGCTGCTCTTCAAGAGAACCCATGTGTTAGTGGCTTACAACCTTGTGAACTCCAGTTCCAAGGGAAAAGACTTCCTATCCATAGGAGGACTTTTTATTTAAAAAAAAAAAAGTTACTTGCTGGGCAATGGTGGTGCACACCTTTAATCCCAGCAGAAGCAGGCAAATCTCAGAGTTTAAGGCCAGCCTGGTCTACAAAGTGTGTTCCATGACAGCCAGGGCAACAAAGAAACCCTGTCTCAAAACAAACAAAAAATCAACAACAAAACAAAAGGTCACTTTTTATGTGTGTATGTATATCATGTATGTATTGTAATGATGTTTGCTGAAGGTGGCTAGACATAATCCTGGAGCTAAGAGACAAGGGCTGGAAATGTGGGTTTTCAGTATTGGGACACTGAAACATTGAAAATATAGTGGTAAGATGGCCTGGAATATATAAGACAAGATGATAATTAAGTATCCTGATTCCTATGATATTTATATACATTTTTAAAAATTCACAGGTTGCATATGGTCAAGTTCTTGGAGTTATAGGATATTCATTACTTCCTCTCATTGTAATAGCCCCTATACTTTTGGTGGTTGGATCTTTTGAAATGGTGTCTACACTTATAAAAGTAAGTTATACAGTATGTGTTGTGTTTCAGTTTGCTGCTGTTTTTGTTTTGTTTAGTTTGTTTATGAGACAGTCTGACACTATAGCCCAGGCTGGCCTTGAATTCAAATGGCATGTGTGTGCCACTATGCCTGACTCCCAACTACCTCTTTTTTTTTTAATTGTAATTTTTTTTATTGGAAAACAAATATACAACTTGGAATGGATTTGAGGCAAATTGTGCCATAAGCAGATTTTCTTTAAGTGGCTAAACAAAGTTTAAAAAGCAAGTAACAATAAAAGAAAATGTTTCTGGTACAATACCAGCAGTACAAAAAAATAGTGTACGGGTACCTGGATAAAACATCCGTTTTGCAATAGTGCAACTTTTAAGTACATATTGTTGACTGTCCACAGTCCACACAGAGTTACAACTCCACACTTCAACAACAACATGCTGACGGTTCCTAAAAACTATTTAAAAAAGGCGTAACCCAGATGTTCCCTCGTTTGACCAACTCCATCTAAGTTTAGATGTGCAGAAGGGCTTAGATATATCCAGAATAAGCCACATGCAACATGTTACTTGATCAATTTTCTAAAATAAGGTTTGACAATGACAGTAAGGTAAGGGAAAAAAAACATGGAGGAATGAAGTCCTAATTACTATACATGCATATTTTTTGACAGTAGGGGAAACCTTTTACAGATAAGTTACAAACAAAGAAAAGGCAAATAAACAATTTTGTACAAGAAATTTAACACATTCTGTACAATGTCTTCACTTTGCTGTCATCATTTGTACAAACTCTTCGTAGTTCACCTGACCGTCACCATCAATGTCTGCTTCCCTGATCATTTCATCAACCTCTTCATCTCCCAACTACCTCTTTAAATACCATGTACAAGTGATTATTGCAGTTAGGGTTTTTAAAAAAAAGATTTATTTATTTATTTGTATGTTTGTTGTATATACAATATTCTGATTGCATATATGCCTGAACTCCAGAAGAGGGAGGGGACCAGATCTCATTGTGTATGGTTGTGAGCCATCATGTGGTTGCTGGGAATTGAACTCAGAACCTTTGGAAGAACAACTAGTGTTTTTAACCTCTGAGCCATCTCTCCAGCGCCAGGTTCTTTCTTTTTTAATCACAGAAGTTAAGGATCAGAGCAAGGTAGAATATTCTTAAAAAGTTTCACTTGGGCTGGGTGGTGGTGGCACGTGTCTTTGATCTCATCAGTTGGGAGGCAGAGGCAGGTGAATCTCTGAATCCGAGGCCAGCCTGGTCTACAAAGCAAGTCCCAGGACACCCAGGGCTACACAGAGAAATCCTGTCTCCAACAACAACAAAAAAAGTCTCACGTGGTAGATAGTTTTTAAAAAATATTGTAAATGTTTTCTGTTATACCCAAAATCTTGATTGATTTGCTAATATGCTGCCTCTTTCTTTGTCTTTTTTAAGCTGTTTGGTGTGTTTTGGGCTGCCTACAGTGCTGCTTCGTTACTCGTAGGTGAAGAATTCAAGACCAAAAAACCTCTCCTCATTTATCCAATCTTTTTATTGTACATTTATTTTTTGTCCTTATATACTGGGGTGTGATCCAAGTTATACATGGGTCGAAAAAGATGGTGTTACAGTGTATTAATCTGAGAATTCTTGCTGAAGGGATTGAACAAAACATTACTAGTAAAATTTTATACATTCCAGATAGAGAGGCAGGTTTAAAGTCTTTTTAAAACAATATTTTTTGTATTTAAGTAATTGAAGTTATCTGGGATTTTTTTGGTCAGAATTCTAAATTCTGTTTGGTTCTTCATATTCTGAGAATAAATAAAAAGCATTGTGTTTTTTCAGATTGTGTCAATATTCAATGAACACTTGTGCCAAAAGCACCTAGATGAGCAATTGTCTCCCACCTGAAGTATAAATTAGACAGCATCCTGAAAATCTAAATGTGCAATTTTTTTCTTTAAAGAATTTTCTCCTGCACCACAGATCCTGTAGATACCTATTTATATTTATACATATATATTTATGAAATAATTCTTATTTACAAAATATATTTCTGAATAGCCTAAAAATTAAAGATACTAAATCTGATGCCTAAATTATCTTTAATTTGGCCACTAATTTTTTTGTTTAAAAATTAAATTTTGTTTTTTAAATTGTGTGTAATTTTTTAAATAATAGTTGCAGGTGTAGATTTGGTTTGTGTGTTATATGCTCTTAAAAAACAATTTTGAATGTCTAAACATTTGATTTAAAGTTTTCTGTTTATCTTTTTGACCAAAGGAGCAAGAGATATAATGGATATGGCATTCATTAAAATCATTAATATATAGTAAAAAAAAATATTTATAGCATCAGTAAATATTTTTAAGTGGTATTTAAATCATAAAAGTAACCGGAAAGAGACCTTTGAAGTCGTGTGGTCTTGAACAATGTTATATGAAGTAGAAAATAAAATGTTTTCCAGCTGTGTGGCTTGTTTTACAATACCTTGTCCTATATTACTTGATACTTTAACAAGTATTAGTTACTTTCCAACAAATTTACAGTTTTTGCTAAGGGAAATATTAAGAAAATTTTATCAAAGAAGTTTTTTTATAAATCATGGATTCTCTATATCTCGCTAATATTACTTTGTGAAGTAGACAAGTAGTTAATCAGTTCATAAAAAAGCAAATCCCTGTTAGTAAATGATTATATTATTCCTTCTGATATTACCCAAAAGAATTAACTTGTACTCCTGATATGGTATAACATCATCTCTCTGTGTGTATTCCTTAGGCAGAATAGATCTAGGTAAAACAGATAAAAGCCCTAGATAGATAGAACTTACAGAACTTAGATTAATGAGAAGTAATATAGAAATATTTTTGGCTACAGAAACATCATCAGAAGGTAAACATTTGTCACAGAGGATCATGTGGCCATTCCTTTGTATGAATGGATTATTTGGGTTTCTTATTCTTTTGTGGTGCTGGGTCAAACCTAGTACCTTGCACACAGTAGGCAAGTGCTGTGATGGTTAACCACACCCCTCACCTATCAGATATGTCCAGCATGCAAATCCATGAGTCGCAGAGGCAAAGGATAGCTATGAATGCTGCTCAAATCAAAAGCATGAATTAAAATATTCTTGAAATTTTTGTGCAGTTGAATGTGAACTTTATAGATGATAATGTTGCTTTGCAAATTGCAAAGATTTGGCATACCAGGTTGATGTTCATAGTGTTGACCCTGAAACTGAACCTTGGAGTCAAGATCAGATTGTAAAATCTTTTTTTTTTTTTGGTTTTTCGAGACAGGGTTTCTCTGAATATCTCTGGCTGTCCTGGACTTGCTTTGTAGACCAGGCTGGCCTCGAACTCACAAAGATCCGCCTGCCTCTGCCACCCAAGTGCTGGGATTAAAGGCGTGCGCCACCACCGCCCGGCTCCAGATTGTAAAATCTTATTAGTTGCTACATCAAGATATTTTAGGAATACTCCACTCAAAACTTACTTGATTAAAAAAAAAAAGTTATCAGTGCATAAGGTCAGTGATAAGGCTCAGCAGGTAAAGGGCTTGCCTCTGCTTGATTTTGTTTTTTTAAAGGAAACATTCCTCCAGGCTGGGGTGTGTGTGTGTGTCATACAAGACTGCTGAGGCTCCATAAAGTTGGTTGGTTTCAAAGGGTCTTAAATTCCAGGCAACACAGATGATCACAGATTTGTCTATTGCTAAGCTCTACTAGAATAAAATGACACTAAGGTCACATTCTTCCAAGTTTTCCATATATTCTAGGAGCAACATCCTCACCTGTGTGCATTGAGCATACTTTTGTATTCTTGTGCATCTTTCATGGATTCCTTTCCCAGCGATGGTTTGTATTAGGAGATGAAGGGAAGTCAAAACAAGATGGAAATGACATTGCTTGACATTCACAGTTAGAGTTTGTGTACTAAGACACGGGGCTCACCTTTGTGCTAACACCATGGAATTATTTCCTCTTGTTTGCTTTGCTATTTGGGGCCTACATGCCTAGGTCACATACACTATGTGTTCTCATGCTAGTTTTATCTGAGATGCATGTATCACTTGGGGACTTGTGCCCTAGGGATAAATGGGTTTATAGTATAGGGCATAGCTTAAACCACAAGCAAAAAGTAAGCATATGCTTTGTTGCCATCTTGACTGGTGACTCCATCAAAATGGAACATATGACCATTGTGGTTAGTGATGTCAACAAGATAGAGACAGCCACATGACATAGTACCATCTGACTAGTGATATAGTCATATGAAGATGGCAAAGGACATGTGACTTCATCAGTATCTTGGTTAATGCCACCACATGACATAAGCCAAAATTGCATCCATAAATCTTCCTACTACCTTTGTGCATGGTGGCTTACTCCAAGATGTACTTGGAGGCAGAAGCAGGTGAATCTTGCTGTCCTACAAAGCAAGCTCAAAAAAGCCAGGGCTACACAGAGGAACCCTGAGGACTCAGCGGTTAAAAGCACTGACTGCTCTTCCAAAGGACTCGAGTTCAAATCCCAGCACCCACATGGTAGTTCACAGCTGTCTGTAATTTCCAGGTGTGGTGGTGCGCGCCTTTAATCCCAGAACTCAGGAGGTGCAGGCAGGTAAATCTGTGAATTTGAGGCCAGCCTGGTCTACAAAGCAAGTCCAGGACAGCCAGGGCTGTTATACAGAGAAACTCTGTCTTGAAAAACAAAACAAACAAAAACCACTTGAAGATTTACCTAGGAGGGATTGGGGATTTGGCTTAGTGTTAGAGTGCTTGCTGGCCCTGAACCTGCAGTTCTGTAGGTGAAAAGCTCTATCCAGGACTTTAAAAACCCCATGGTTTGCCAGTATGTATACAGGTAATATTAGTTTATTATATTCTCCTATGTATGAAGTTTGGGTTCAGTTTTCTTTTATAAAAATGGTGTTGCACAACACCATTGTATAAGCTAAACATCTACTATCTTCATAAGACCAGCTGTATGTGCTTATTAAAAGATCATTGTGGTTCAGCTTAGAGATTGTGAATGTTCCTTCATAGGAATAGGACGAATGCAGGATCACTGGACCTTCACCTATGAATGCAGCTGCTTCTCCCAGCCAGTAATTATGCATGGCCTCAAGATCTTGAGGAGGAGCTAGACTATATAGGCTGGAGAAGTGTGGAGAGAGAAGGGAAGACGTCTGTACTGGGTGAAGACTTTGCAGTTCAGGCACTTAATGGTCACCCACAATCCTGTCCATTCTTTACTCATGATCTGTTAGTAATCCAATAAAGTCATTAGTTCCCTGTGGTGAAGTTTGGTGAAACTGAAATTTGGTTTGTTGAGACCTTAAGTGAATTGCATAGACATTATTTAGTCTCCCTCATTTAGGAAGGGGATTCTTACAATGTATGTTATATCTAATGGTATTAAGAAAAACCAAGCCAGGCAATGGTGGCCATGCCTTTAATCCCAGCACTCAGGAGTTCGAGGCCAGCCAGGTCTACAAAATGAGGGCAGCCAAGGCTACACAGAGAAACCCTGTCTCAGGGAAAAGAAAGAAGAAGGAAGGAGGGAGAGAGACAGGAAAGAATCAGTAAGTAAAACATTTAGAAGGGTGTAAAAAATGTAAATATTTTCAGTAAAGAATTTATGTATGAAAATTAAGATGGCTGGAAGAATGGAAAAGAAAACTAGAAAGCTTGTGCAAGTTATAAAGACCTGAGTAAGTTATTTATGGCTTATAAAAGATGAGACTTAGAGGTGGTGTCTATGATTATAAAATTCCTAAGGTCAAAGTTCAGTACATTGATGTCTGCTTAATTTAAACCAATGGAATTATTGGTCTGTTCTTTGTAATAATTACAAGAACAAAGATGCATGCCTAATCAAAGTTTGTTTAAAAGTGTTTGGTTTTTTGTTCAAACTATCTATTACACAGTAGTTAAAAGTACCTGATTGATATAACTGATCTGTTTCTTTAATAACTATACTTGGGATTTGGTACTCATGTGGCCAGAGAAAGGGAGAATATTCTGCCTTTGCCCTCCAAGGTCAAGTAGGTTCAGGGGACTGTGCGGCATCTCTAGAAATGTTCTGTAACTGTAGGACATCATCTGTTCTCTTGTTTTGGAATGCCATGAAGACACAGGAATTCTAGCTAATGTCCAGTCTACAAAGAGGAAGGTCAATATGGAAAATGATTCCAAGCAAAACTACAGTCAAAAGAAATGTTAGAAAAGCCAGAGGTTCCTCTCAACTCCAAGTGACTCTTGATGTTTAGATCCTCAACCGGTCTTGGCAATACAAAATGCTTAATTTTGATTTGGGCCACTTGCATGGTCTTACACATCTAGCAGGAAGTATAACAACAAAAAACAAAAACAAAACCTTAAAATTATTGGTTTATTCAATGGTCCAAGGGATCACACACCCAAACACTGGACTTAAATCTATTTAGACAACTATTCTCACTAGTGATCCTCATCACCATTTTGACACAGGGTCTTTAATGTAGCCCTAACTGGCCTAGAACTCACTATGTAAGCCAGGCTGGCCTTGAACTTGCTGAAATGTGCCAGCCTTCACACCAAGTACTAGGATTAAAGGCATGACTCATCATGCTCAGCATGACTTTATTATTGATAAGAAAAATGATGCAGGCTGGAGAAATGGCTCAGTGGTTAAGACCACTCACTGGTTGTTCTTCCAGAGGACCCGGGTTCAATTCCCAGCACCCTCATGGCAGCTCACAACTGCCTACAATTCATGTTCCTGGGATTCCAATGCTCTCACACAGACATACATGGAGTCAAAACAACAATGTACATAAAATAAAAATAAAATTATTTTTAAAAAGAAAAGAAAAATGATGCCTAGATAAAAGACTTCAGACTTTGGGTCACTACAGCACCTACCTATAGCCACAAGACTGTTGTGTTAACCAGAAGAGAGATGGCTGTAGAGATGGTTAAGGAACACTTGTTGCTCTTGCAAAGGACTCAGATCACTTCCCAGGACCCACATAGTGATTCACAGCCATCTGTACCTCCAGTTCCAAGGAACCTGTAACCTGATCTCCTTGGGCACCACACATGCTACACACACATACATACAGGCAAAACACACAAATATAATGGATAAGTATTATTTTTGGTTATGAGCCTAGCCTTTAACAGCTGAGCCACCTCTCCAGCCCGTAAGTATTGTTTTAAACTAAAACTTAAATGATGGCTAAATATCTCTTCCTATCTAGAAGTCATATGGGAGGTAACTCACATTAATCCTAGCTGCTCCAACTACTTATAAAGAAAAATAAGGAGGCACACGATGGATGCACTGTGAGCCCATAAAGAGCTTCTCTTTGGACATTTAAAAAATATCCTGTTGTTGCTTCTCCTAGTTCCTTGCTTAGTACTTGTAATGCTACTAATCTTTTAAAAGTGTATTTATTTCTTCAAGTTACATCTCAATCATAGTCTCCTCCCTCCTCCCTTTCCTGGTCCCACCCTCCTACCCTTTCCTCCCTCTCCTTCCTATCCACTTTTTTTTAAATTTAAGGTGTATCTTCCCCCCCCCCACCAGCTCCCCTTTTTAGTCCAATAAAAGGCTCTTTTTTTTGGTAACAATCATACAATACAAAACAATAAGAACAATTAGGCAACAATTATTCAAATTATAAGGTATAACACACATTCCCAATGTCCAGTTCATACGTATTTGGCAACTGATAATAATAATTCTATCTGTAGTTTAAAGTTCTATACCTAACTCAGTTTCCATCCTAACTTGCATTGGCAACTTAAAGACATCTTCTTAGACCTAGAACATTCTTTTAATCCCTAAACAACTTAAAATTTAACTGTGAGACAATAATTGTCTAGTTTTCAACCACATCAGAGACCTGAGAAGGATAAATATATCTGAATAAACAGGAAGTGCAGAGCCAGCAGCTTCTAAAACTAAAATGACAGACAACTGGCTGCCTGGATGGTCCCCAATTTCTCTCTATAACGTTGGAGCATCTATCTTCAGGCTTTTGGTCTAGTATCTCTGACAGACATTAATTGTAAAGCAGGAATTATGAAGGACTTGCCTACTCTGTCTTGGCAGAGCTAGGCTGTCGACTTAACTGCTTCCAAATTTTGTCCTTTTTGGACAGCATTCTGTCTAGAGTTGAAGCAAGGGCTTTCTCTTGCCCTTCAGCTTGCCACTAATGCAGCCATTTCCAAATGGAGATTCTTCCATGCTCATCATCTACTTGTAGTAGAATGAGGGGTGCTGTCAGAAGCTGACATGTCTCAATATCAAAAAATCTTAAGAAAACATCCTTACATGCCATATTCTACAGATCTCTTGAGGTTTTTGAAGACCACTTATCTATCTCCGTATATTTGAATAAGCAAATGTTGCTTGTCTCTTAGCAACTTGATTTCTAATTAACTGAGGAAACATCTGTGATACACTATACTAGTACCTAACAAAATGACAAGTTTGAATGACTATTAATTTGCATTTCTTAAGTATCCTAAATAGTTTGTGACAGTTGCTGTCCAAAGGTCAAAACTTCACATTTCATTTTTAAGACTATGCTACTAACTTTTACCTTTACTTTTTCCTCACATCTCTCTCTCGGAACCAGTCAAGAACTTTTTTTTTTTTTTTGGTTTTTCGAGACAGGGTTTCTGTGTAACAGGTCTGGCTGTCCTGGACTTGCTTTGTAGACCAGGCTGGCCTCGAACTCACACTGATCCACTTGCCTCTGCCTCCCAAGTGCTGGGCAGAACTTTTTTTTTTTTTTTTTTTGCTTTTCAATTTTTTTTTAAAAAACATGTATTTATTAATTCAAGTTACATCTCAATCACAACCCCCTCCCTCCTTATCCTCCCATCCCACCCTCTCAACCTTTACCCCCTCTCCCTCCTCCCTCCTACCCTCCTTTCTCCTTGGGTAAGGGGGGCCCCCCACATATCAGCCCTTCTCAGTTCATCAGTCACATGAGGGCTAAGAGCTTCCTCTTGCTCTGGGGCCCAAGATGGCAGCTCAGCCAGGGTAAAGTGTCCCACAAACAGGTAACAAAGTCCATGACTGAGACACCCCCCCCCCAACTAGCTGAGGGATCTGTATGAAGACCAAGTTGCCTATCATCTATATGTCTATAGGGAAGACTTCTTTCCTTTCATTATCTGTTAACAAATGATTCTAGTTACCTCTAGTAAGGGGAATGGCAGACCTTGATGAAACCAGGAAGTAACATTTGGAGCTAAGCAGTTTAGGGTAAAAAGATCCCAAAGAAAAGTAACCAGTTTTCTTATGAGCCAAACCTCCAAAATATCTGGGCCTCTTGGGACCCTCTCCTTGCTAGAAACCAAATATTCCAAAATATTTTTTTAGGGGGGTCCAATTTCTGATCTGGTTCCTAGATGATTGTAAGGTTACCTTTTCAGAAAGGACAATAATAAGATAGCAGTAAAACCTTGTTAAGACAAAATTCCTTTTGCTTCAGAGAACAGAATTTCTGGCCTGAGTGAAAACTTCTCATTCCAAATGGGCCAGGTCTGACACTAGATCAAGGGATCACTCATAGAAAGCTAGGACAATGCTTAAGCTACCACTGCTCATAATAATTATGTACTGTTCCTGGGGACTTCAAAAGACCCACATATGTTGCCTACGTTTAGAAAATAAAATAGGCTTGGCCAGATGGAGCACGCCTTTAATCCCAGCACTCGGGAGGCAGAGGCAGCCTGATCTCTGTGAATTCGTGGCTAACCTGGTCTACAGAGTGAGTCCAGGACAGTCAGGGCTCTGTTACACAGAGAAACCCTGTCTCAAAAAAATAAAATTAAATAAAAATAAAATTAAAAGAAGTATACTATAGGGAGGAATTGTGAAAAACTTTCTTTTCCTTCTTCTTCTTCGTTTTCTTCATCTGCATTTTCTCCATCTTCGTCTTTCCAGACAAGATTTCTCTCTGGATAGTCTCAAAATCACTCTAGACCAGGCTGGCCTTGAACTCAGAGATCCACCAGCCTCTGTCTCCCGTGTGCTGGGATTAAGGGTTTTCACCTCCACCACCGAGCAGGATACTTTTTTCTATCAAAGGTAGTAAGCCCAGCAAATGTTAAATGTTCAATTGATTATTAATATTTAATATCCATATAATTATTATTAAGTCGGCGGTAGTTTCTTAACCTGCTCTATTCTAAGACACACAGAGACTTGTTAGAATTTTTTGTTTGTTTGTTTTTTCGAGACAGGGTCTCTCTGTGTAATAGCTCTGGCTGTCCTGGACTCGCTTTGTAGACCAGACTGGCCTCGAACTCACAGAGATCCGCCTGCCTCTGCCTCCCAAATGCTGGGATTAAAGGCGTGCGCCACCACAGCCCGGCAGCCCTAGGTTTTAAGGCTGTCGTAAATTCTAACAAGTTTCAGCCGGGCAGACGCCTTTAATCCCAGGACTCGGGAGGCAGAGGCAGGCGGATCTATGTGAGTTCGAGGCCAGCCTGGTCTACAAAGCGAGTCCAGGACAGCCAGAGCTGTTACACAGAGAGACCCTGTCTCGAAAAACCAAAAACCAAGCAAACAAACCATTAGGGCTGGGCACATCTTAGCCCTCTAAGCTATTTCATCTACTTCCCAACCACAACCCCCATAAATACTTGTACATGCTCCATCTGTGCTGTTTCTTTTCATCATGGTAATTCTCAGAGTAAGCTGTTCTCTGCCATGTGCTTCTGGTTAGCCCATGGCGACCTGGTTCTTTCTGCCTCCTCTCTCAGTCCTGCTCCTTCTTCAAGTCCCTAAACCCACGAACCACGGAACCTCCTGCTCTGCCTCCTTCTCTGTTGCCCAGCCCATTGTCAACAATTTATTATCCAATCAGGGATAGCTTTGGAGGCAAGGTTCACAAATCCCATTTTGGCTAAGTAGTGTTTGCTCCAATAGTGGGGAAGAGGGGAGAGGGCAAGCTTTTAACATTTGAATACAAGCATTTTCCAGATAAACCCCAACAGCTAAAATTTTCCGAACTTCCCCTTTGTGCCAGTTCGCCAATTATGTCAGTGTGTGAAGTTGAGCTCCATTGATGGGATGATGTGCGGTCGTCAGCTTCTTTGGGGATAAACGATTGAAGCAATCTTGGTATCCTGGCTTGGTCTCCGCGCAAGCGCGTACTTTTTGCAAAAAGAACTTGCCTACCAAAAAAAAAAAAAAAAAAAAAAAAAAAAGAACTTGCCTTGCTGAGCTGCCTTTGCTTGGTTAGTGCGCTCCTCTGTGTGTCACCAAGAAGATTCTTGGTTTCAAACATGATTTAGGGGTTTCCTGTCTCTTTGTATTTTTATCGAGAATCATCGACTTTAGGGGGATGGTGAAATAGATAGGTCAGCAAACATGAAGACATGCGTCTGAATACACAGCACCCATGAAAAGCCAGTTGTAGCTGTCTAGGGACCAGTAGCTAGAGTGCTGTGGGGGCCAAAGACAGGAATTACTTGGATTTGCTGGCTGCCAGCCAAGCTCCAGGTTAAATGAGAGACTTTATCTCAAAGGAATAAGACAGAATACGGTACAGCAGAATCCCTGATGTCCTCCATATGCACAGACAAGCACATGCAAGGACACACATGCACAAATGGTTACTATTAGCATCATTTCTCTCATGGTATCATTTCCAAAACTAAAAGCAAAGTCTTAGCTGGATGTTGTGGCACATGCATGCAATCCCAGCAATGGTAGGGGCAAGCAGGAAGATGAAGAAGAGTTCAAGGTCAGCCTCTACATGGCAAGTTCATAGCTAGCCAGTCTCAAAGCAACAACAAAAGAATTTATATCCCACTGTGTTCCACATGCTACCTTTTGCTATTGCAAAACCTTCCATATTAATACTGATGTCACAAAATAAATTCGCTTATCTTCCCAAAATTAAATTTGGCTTACAAATCATTCTTACTATTTTTGCTCACTCAGAGAAGCATACTTATGAGCAAGACAAATGTTCTCTGGACAGATGGTATTAAAGTTATTTCAGTATCAACCATTTAATTAATTGATTCATTTACTTATTTATTTATTGCTTCTGGGGATCAATTCCTACAGTTTTGCACATGTGAAGTACTTGCTCTTCTACTGAACTGAAATCCCCAGCCCTGAAGGATTTCTCCTTTATTTTTAAAGGAATATTTAAACATTTTCTTTTACTTATCTATAAATCCCCAATGTGGACTAGGCATGTTGTTCATTGGGTAGAGTGCTCACTTAGAATGCATGAATGGGTTTGATCCCCATCACAACATAAACCAGATATGGTGGCTCATACTTTCAAGTGAGAAGATCAGAAGCCCAAGTTTGGAGGCTGGAGAAATGACTCGGTAGACACCACTGGCTGTTCTTCCAAAGAACCCAGTTTTGATTCCCAGAAGTTCCATGGGATCTAAAGACCTTTTATGACCTCCCTGGGGACTGCACATGTATGATGCACAAGCATGCAAGGCTAGGTACATAGTCTGAGGCCTGCTTTGGCTACATGAGGCCTTGTCCCAAAATAAATACCCGTAACGTTCTTCATATTCTACTCTAATACCAATCTCCTTGCTTTACATGAGTGCTTTGAAGTGTGAGCCACAAAAGAATATGGAGTGCCAGCTTAGCCCCATGTGAATTCTGATCATATCCAGTGGATTATTGGACAGGCTATTTCCATTAAGGGCTAGAAGTCCTTATAGGGCTAAATTTATCTTTCAGGAAAGAGAAAGGTGCAGAAAGTCTGGTTGAACTGCACATCTTTACCTTCCAAAGGGAATCTTTTTTTTTTTGGTCCAGACTGTGACTGGGATTGAATCCAGGCCAGCAGTATAATACATTCCTTGCTCCCTTCCTTCCCCAGCAGAAAACAGGATGTGACTTTAAAACCAAAGTACTCAATGGGAATTTTAAAGCATAGGATTTTTTTAAACCTTTTTCGAAAATAATTTATTTTTATTTTATGTGTGTGTGTTTATGAATGCTATGCCATGTGTGGTGTTGCCCACCAAGGCCTGGAAAGGGTTTTTAATACTTTTGGAGTTACAGGCAGTTGTAAGCCACCATGAGGGTGCTAGGAATTGAACCTGAGTCTCCTAGAAGAGCAATAAGTGTTCTTCATCATTGAGCCCTCTCTCAGTCCCCTCCTTAACTGTTTTAATTTTTAAATATTTGTGTTTAAAAGGTAGGCCTGGAGCAAGACTACTCAGCCTCACTGCTTACCCATTAGACCTTTGACAAGTTATTTAATATCTCCTGAACCTCCAAACTTAATAGTATTTATATATATAACTACAATATAGAACATGAGAATGATAAAAGTGGATCATAGGTTAAGAGTGCTTGCTGATTTGCAGAGGACTAGCCTTGTCTACATACTAGGCTCCATGCTAGCCAGAGCTATGCAGTAACATCTTGTCTCAAAAAACAAAACAAAACAAAACAAAAATATAAAACACTTTAAAAGTTAAATGCATATAAAAAGAATTTAGAATGCCTCCTGGCATAAAAGGAGTATATGTATGCTTTCTGTTGTGGAGTGGAAGCCAAGGTTAAGTAAGGATATTGGAAGATGAGAATTAAAAACAAGAAAGTAGATGGCACTTCCCATAGACTTATCACAAGACTTGTGGTAGATTAGTGTCTTATGGGCCTTGACTTTTTAACATTTGAAATAATCTAAAAGCATATAATTTTAAACTGGAAAGTAAAAAATGGCTTTTTATTTAAAAAGTGTAAAGATTTTGTAGGCAGATCATAAGCAAACCATCTGGTTAGCGCCAGAGAAATCCTAAGAGCTGAGATTTCACATATTTATCAGCCATGTGGGGTTCAAGATAAATCTTCCTGAGCTAAAAAATATAGAGCGTTATGTGTTCTGTTATTGATAATTTAGTTGAAAATGCTGCTCCACTACAATTTTTTATTATTTATTTATTTTTAGTTTTTTGAGACAAGGTGTCTCTGTGTAGCCCTGGTAGCCCTGGTTGTCCTGGAACTCACTTTGTAGACCAGACTGACCTCAAACTCAAAGAGATCCACTTGCCTTTGCCTACTGAGTCCTGGGATTAAGGTGAGTGTCACCAAGTCTGGCTTCCACTGCAATTCTTCTTCTTTTTTTTTTTTTTAATCCACTGCAATTCTTAAAGATCTGTTATCCCAAGAACCAGAATCCACTGTGGTTTGCATTTCTCAAGTTCAAATGTTAACAGAATGCTAGACAAATTTATCACATAAAAAATAGGCAATTTTGACTCAGTAGTAATAAACTTTAGATCTTTAAAATATGTTATCAGGGCTGGAGAGATGGCTCAGCGGTTAAGAGCACTGGCTGCTCTTCCAGAGGTCATGAGTTCAATTCCCAGCAACCACATGGTGGCTCACAACCATCCATAATGAAATCTGGTGCCCTTTTCTGGCCTGCAGATATACCTGCAGACAGAACACTGTATACATAATAAATAAATCCTTAAAAAAGAAAAGAAAAACCCTTTCCAAAAAAATAAAATGTTATCACTTTTGCAGTGAATCTCAGCCTTGCCCTGCCCTCCACACCCCAAGGGGTGTTGCAGAAGATTTGATCACATTGTGAACCCCGAGATTGTGAATTGAAAAATCTGTTTCTATTGTGGCATGGCTCAGCCTTTAATCCTAGATTAACTCAGATCTGCCTGCCTCTGCCTCCCAAGTACTGGAATTAAAGGTGTGTGCCACCACACTCTGCTAATACTTGTACTCCTAAAGAAATTAAGTAGGGCTGGGGAGATAATTCAGTGCGCAGGAGTGCCTGCCACACAACCCTGATGATCCAAGTTTGATACTAGAACTCCCCATACTGTAAGAAGCCTGATGTGGTGGTACACATCTGTAATTCCAGCACACTCACAGCAAGATGAGAGGCAGAGAGATGTCCCTGAAAATTCATGACTCAGTTGTTCTGGTATGCAACACAAACAAGAGACCCTTCCTCAACTGGTGAAAGATGAGAATCAACAGATCCTGAACATTGTTCTCTGACCTCTATACAAGCACCATCCCACAAACTAAATAAATAAAGTAAATTTTAAAAAAGAAATGACTTCATTCAGACAGGCTTACAATGTAATGCCTCAGCCCACCTGCTTCTACCTTAGTCACTTTGAAACACCAGATTTTTGTTTGTTTGTTTGTTTGCTTGCTTGTTTTTTTGTTTCTTGAGTCAATCTCGTGCTTCCCAGGCTGGCTTCTAATAGCTCTGTACCCAAAGATGATCTTGAAATTCTAATCCTCCAGTCTGTACATCCCCAGTGCTGGAATTACAGGCATGCAATGGTGTACTCGCTTTGTGAAGTGCTAGAGATGAAACCCAGGGCCTAGTGAATACTAGGCAAGCCCTCTACCACCAACTAATCTACTCTCCTCACTCCACCCCCTTTGTTGTTGTTTTGAAACTGAGTCTTGTCATGTAGCCCTGGCTGGCCTGGAACTCTCTATGTAGACCAAACTGGCCACAAACTCACAGAGATCAGCCTGCCTCTGCCTCCCTAGAAATGCTGGTATTAAAGGCCTACACTTCCATGCCTGACCTTCCAGTCTGATATTTTCAATGTCTCCAGTGTAGACACATATTTACTCCCACCCCTAAGAGCCAAATATTTGTCTAAGTTAGCCATTTGCCCTCAATTCCATTTTAAGTTATATTATCTTTGTTTTAGAGGTCGTCTTGAAACCTTAAGGCACTTGACATCTTGTTTCTCCCTTTCTTCTAGCTGTGTCTAGTAAGATGAAACCATTGCCTTCTCATCTTGTCTTCTACCCAACCTGTCAGCCTCACCTTTGTTTAATGTTTTTTTTCACTATGTAACATCTAGAATAGTAACAACTGCATCCTGTTCTGTAACTATAAACAAATACTCTGTAACAACATTGACTTTACTATGGCTAGTAAACATTATTCAGCAGGATACAGGAGCTGCCCCTGGCCATTTCCTCTCTTGTGGTTTAAGAAGTTACAGTCCTTTCTTTTCTTTCTTTCTTTCTTTCTTTCTTTCTTTCTTTCTTTCTTTCTTTCTCTCTCTCTTTCTCTCTCTCTCTCTCTCTCTTTCTCTCTCTCTCTCTCTCTCTCCCTCCCTCCCTCCCTCCCTCCCTCCCTCCTTCCTTTCTTTTTTGTTTTTTTTTTTTTGAGACAGGGTTTCTCTGTGTAGCCCTGGCTGTCCTGGACTCGCTTTGTAGACCAGGCTGGCCTCGAACTCACAGAGATCTGCCTGCCTCTGCGTCCCAAGTGCTGGGATTAAAGGCGTGCGCCACTACTGCCCGGCCCAGTCCTTTCTTTACATTTTATCTCTTGTTTAAAATCAAGCCATATTTTGGTTGCGTATATGGACCATGGTGTTTTTTGTGACTTTATATAGTTCTTATGCATCAACTGTCCTCCCTGCCCCCTTCTGACATCTGTGCCTCCTTTGTCTCCTTCCTCTACAGCATGAGATACACACAGTCTCATTTCTTTGTACAAGCTTTTTGGCATCAACTGACTCACATGCTTTGCAGACAGATTGCTTCCCAGTCCTGCTGTATCTCAATGCTTTTCTCCATTGGTAGTTTGCATGTTTCTAAACTCATGTTTTTTGGTTTTTTGAGACAAGGTTTCTTCTGTGTAGCCTGAGTGTCCTGGCCTCACTTTGTAGACCAGGCTGGGCTCAAACTCACAGAGATCCACCTGCCTTTTCCTCCTGAGGCTGTAATTAAAGGCATGCACCACCAAACCCGGCTTCATGTTCATTTTGTAAAGGTCCAAGAATCACTGAAGAAAGAACCCAGACTCAAATAGTATGCAAAAGCAAAGATTGTTTATTCTGCAAAAACAACCAGTATGCAGGATCACCAGCTATACAAAGTGGCCACCCAGAACAAAGGTGCAGGCCTTTTTAAAAGGGAATTCCTGTAAGGGTTAGATAAACTTTACTCTGATTGGGGGGGCAGCTAAGTAGTTACATGGGTACTTAATCTCTTCTGATTGGCTGCCCTTAGGGTGGAGAATTTTATGGTCAGTTCCTGAACTGGTGCCTAGAACAAGTGATTTCTCGGGGTCACTAGGTCAGGCAGTTCCAGTCCTATGAACTCAAAGTGAAATCAAAGTTTTTCCTTCCAATTTGTTTGTCGTTAGCAGGACTTTTGGCTACATTTTTTTTGTTGTTGTTGTTTTGATTTTGAGACAGAGTTCCTCTGTGTAACAGCCCTGGCTGTCCTTGCTTTGTAGACCAGGCCAGCCTTGAACTCACAGAGATCTGACTGCCGCTGCCTCCCAAGTGCTGGGATTAAAGGCATGAGCCACCATGCCCTGGCTTGCTTTTGGCTACTTTATTGGGTTCTTTTTCCAACCTCCTTACATCACCCCATCCTCTGTACCCTCCCAACACTAGGTAGGAGAGAAAGAAGGATAGAGGAGAAAGAGGGCATAACTTTCTTTTTTTTGTTTTTTTTTTTTTTTTTTGGTTTTTTGAGACAAGGTTTCTCTGTGTAGCCCTGGCTGTCCTGGACTCACTTTATAGACCAGGCTGTCCTCGAACTCACAAAGATCCACCTGCCTCTGCCTCCCAAGTGCTGGGATTAAAGGCGTGCGCCACCACTGCCCGGCAGCATAACTTTCTTTAGACTACTTCCTGCTGATTAGGGTCATCGAGTTCCTTGGGGGTAATTCAATCTTCATAGTCAGGGTATCTCCAACCAGCAGCAGCAGGGACAGCAGCAGAGAGGGCAGCCCCTGCCTCTTTGAAGTGCCCCTGACCCCTCTAGGGGCTCTGGCATTTATACACACTTGCAGCAACTATCTGCAGCTGGCCAAAATCAGGCCCCTGCTAGAGCCCAAGACCAATCATAGTCAAGCTGCTGCGGTCAATCTGAAGCAGCCCATATCTGCTCCTGGGATTAAACAAAAACATATTCACATAACATTTCTATGTTTTTTTGTTTGTTTGTTTCTAGGCAGGGTTTCTCTCTGCATCCTTGGCTGTCTTGGACTCACTTTGTAGACCAGGCTAGCCTTGAACTCACAGAGATATGCCTGCCTCTGCCTCCCAAGTGCTCATATTAAAAGTGTGTGCCACCATGCCTGGACCTTTGAGCACATTCTTGATTCTCCTGCCTGGAAAAAAATTAATAGCCACCCTACTTAAGTGTTTGCCTTTTTTATTTTATTATATTTTTAGTTGTTTTTTGTTTGTTTTGTTTTGTTTTTTGAGACAGGATTTCTCGGTGTAGCCTGGCTCTCCTGGAATCATTCTGTAGACCAGGATGGCCTCGAACTCACAGAGATCCACCTGCCTCTGCCTCATGAGAGCTGAGATTAAAGGCGTGTGCCACCATGCCAGTTTTTTTTTTTTTTTTTGGAGACAGGGTTTCTCTGTGTAACAGCTCTGGCTGTCCTGGACTCACTTTGTAGACCAGGCTGGCCTCGATCTCACAATGATCCACCTGCCTCTGCCTCTCAAGTGCTGGGATTAAAGGCATGCGCCACCACGCCCGGCTCAGTTTTTTTTTTTTTTAAGACAGGTTTCACCATGTAGCCTTCAATGTCCTGGGTCTCATGATGTAGAACAGACTGCTCTTGAACTCACAGAGATCTGCCTGCCTCTGTCTCTTGACTAAAAGGTATGTGCTAGCATACATGAATAAGTGATCTTAAAATTTTATGTGTACGTGTTTTGTCTGGATGTATGTCTGTGCACCATATGCATGCCTGATGCCAACAGAGGCCAGGGGAGTGTGGTGGATACCCTGGAGCTGGAGTTACAGACAGTTGTGATGTACCCTCAAAATGGTTCTGTGAACTGAATGCAGATCCTCTGGAAGAGCAGCAAGGGTTCTGTATTAATTACTTTCCCATTGCTATAGTAAAACACCATGGCTAAGGCAACTGATAGAAGGAAGGGTTTATTTTGGGCTTACGGGTCTAGAGGACTGGGGTCCATAATGGTATAGTGGAGGTAGCAGAAGGCAGGCACTTGGAGCAGCAGAAAGCTCACATCTATCTCAACCACAAACAGGAAGCTGAGATAGCATTGGGGAGGGCAGGAGGTTTTTGAAACCTCAATACCCAACCCAGGGACACACCTCCTCCAAAACAAGGCCACACCTCCCAGTCCTTCCCAAATAATCCGACCAACAGGGGATCAAGTATTTAAACATACGAACCTATTAAACCATTCTCATTCAAACCACTATAGGTTCTTAAATAATGAACCAACTCTCTGGTTCCTGATCCTTATCTTTTACTACAGAAAGGGTAGGGCAGGGCTCAGCAGTTAAGAGCACTGGTTGTTCTTCCAAAGGACCAGAATTCAAATCCCAGCACCCACGTAGCAGTACACAGCTGTCTGCAGTTGTTTGGCATGGTGGCGCACACCTTTAATCCCAGCACTAGGGAGGCAGAGGCAGGTGAATCTCTGTGAGTTCATGGCTAGTCTGGTCTACAAAGTGAGTCTAGGACAGCCAGTATACACAGAGAAACCTTGTCTCGAAAAACAAAAAACAAACAAACAAAAAAGGGTATGGCAATCATGAGAATAGGGGAAAAGAGAAAATACAAACACATAAATGAGGTAAAGGCAAGAAATAGTGGTGAGTTTAAAGGTGGTACATTCCAGCAGTCTGTGGTGGCGCATACCTTTAGTCCCAGCTTTCTGGGAGGCAGAGGCAGGCAGATCTCTGAGTTTGAGACAAGCCTGGTCTACAGAGTGAGTTCCAGGATTGCCAGGACTACAGAGAGAACCCTGTCTCAAAAAATCAAAAGACAAAAAAGGTACATTCCAATAGCCTCCACCAAAAAACTCACATAAGCCTAGAGAATGGCTGTCCTGGAACTTGTTCTGTAGTCCTGTGGCTGGCCTCGGAACTCACAGAGAGTCTCCTGAGTGCTGGGATTGAAGAAGGCATGTGCCGCTACCACCCAGCATGGAACTTTCTTTAAAACAGTATCCTTTAGATCCGTTTTGACATTGTGACATTTGAAATTTGATATGAGAAATTGTTTTGGAGCTAATGTTACAGTTTCCCTGACAGCATTTCACTTTTATAAATCATCATGTCCATATCTTCTGACAGCCCCACTCTGGCTTCTTTTCAGAGGACTAGGATAACTCTCATGTTAAACACACTTCATGCCAGGCATGGTGGCACACACCTTTAATCCCAGGCGGAGACAGGTGGATCTCTGGGGGTTCAAGGGCAACCTGGTCTACAGAGTGACTCCAGGACAGCCAGGAGTACACAAAGAAATCCTTTCTCAAAAACAAAATAAAAACAAAAAAACAGGGGATGAAAAGATGGCTCAGTGGTTAGGAGCACTGGCTGCTCTTCCAAAGGACCCAGATTCAAATTCCAGCACCCACACGGCAGTTCACAGCTGTCTGTAATTATCAGGTGTGGTGGTGCATGCCTTTAATCCCAGCCCTAGGGAGACAGAGGCAGGTGGATCTCTGTGAGTTCCAGGACAGCCAGGGCTACACAAAGAAACCCTGTCTCAAAAAAACAAAACCTCACTTGGGAGGCAGAGGCAGGCGGATCTTTGTGAGTTCGAGGCCAGCCTGGTCTACAAAGCGAGTCCAGGACAGCCAGAGATATTCAGAGAAACCCTGTCTCGAAAAACCAAAAAAAAAAAACAAACAAACAAAAAAAAAACAAAAAAAAAAAACAAAACCTATATATAGTACATGATAACTACTCTACAACCAACACACCATGAAGAACAGGACATAGACTTTGTTTCCTATTAATGAGACACTTTGCCCTAGTGGTGCTGCCTTGTAGGCCCCATTATATGAGGAAGCTCTTAGCCCTCATGACTTCTGAACTGGGGTCGGGAACTGATATGTAGGGACACCCCACTCTGGAGGAGTAGGATAGGAGGGAGAGGGGGAGAGGATGGAAGGGTGGGACTGGGAGGGGTGGAAAGAGGGCACTGTGATGGAGATGTAAGTTGTAGTAATAAATAAACATTAAAAAATTTAAAAAACAGCACTAAAACAAAAGCAAGCAAACAACACACACACACACACAAAAACATCAAAAAAAGATTTAAAAATTCTCTCTTCCCAGATATATCTAGGTTTGTGTCAAAAAGCAACCATTACAGCTATGTAGTGAGTTAGAGAACAATCTGGGCTACATGAAACTCTGTCTCTGAATAAATATATGGCTGGAACTAAGTGTGTAGTTCTGTGGTAGAATAATTGGCTAGTATGTATAAGATGCTAGGTTCAATCCTCAATCACACACACACACACACACACACACACACACACACACACACATACACACACACTCACACACACATACACACACAAACACACACACATACACACACACACTCACATACACACATACACACACACATTGTCATAGATCAATGGTCTAACATAATATTTAGCATGAGCAAGTTCCTGGCTTCCAAAATATTTTTTAAAAAGTGCACCAAAGAGATGGCTTGGTGGCTAAGAGGATTTGCTGCTCTTGCAAAGAACCCGTGTTCAGTTCCCAGCATCCACATGGCAGCTCACAACCATCTGTAACTCCAGTTCCAGCCTCCATGTTCACCAGGCACACATATAAATGTATGAACATAAAATTAAAAGAACTTATTTTTTAAAAATAAACTAATTACCTAAAAGTGAAAGGCTAAATCCAGGTGGTGGTGGTGCATGCCTCTGAGTTCAAGTCCAGCCTGGTCTAGAGAGTGAGTTCTAGGACAGACAGTGCTACAGAGAAATCCTATCTTGAAAAACAAAATAAAACAAACAAACAAACAAATAAAAGGGGCTAGTGAGATGGTTCAGCACATAGAAGACTTGCTGTGCAGGCCTGGTAATCTCAGTACAATTCCTAGAACCCATTGTAGGAGAGACCTGACTCCCCAAGTTGTCCTCTTCCCTCCACATACACACCCACACTCACAAACACATCACACACACTCATACACTCACAAACGCATCACACACACTCATACACTCACAAACACATCAAACACACATAAACACATATACATACACTCATGAACTCACAAACACATCAGAGTTTCTGTATTCTGTAATTTCATTTTGTTTAGTATCTTGAGAGAAGGTCTCATATGTATCACAGGCTGGTTTTGAACTCTAATCCTTCTCTTTCCACCTCCTGAGTGTGGGGACCACATACTATGCATTGGTTCTTATTTTCATAAATGCCTGGAAGTTTAATACAGTTGCAGGCCTATAAGGCCATGGTCATTTCTCTCCCCAGACCACTGATCCTTTTTAGTGTCTGTTTTGCCTTTTCCAAAATGTTGTATAGAGCTGTTGAAATCACACAGTTGGTAGTCTTCTCAGAGTGGCTTCCTTCAGTAAGGGCCTGTGAGTTACCGCCAGTTGAATGATGATGAATAGCGCTATGAACTATTCATGTGAAGGTTTTGTTTGACATAAAACTCCAATTTAATTAGATAAACATCTGGGATCATTTGGTAAAACTGTGTTAGAAAAAAATTATTCTTGGTGTCACACAAAGAAGTACACCAACGCTGGGCGGTGGTGGCACACGCCTTTAATCCCAGCACTTGGGAGGCAGAGGCAGGCGGATCACTGTGAGTTCGAGGCCATCCTGGTCTACCAAGTGAGTCCAGGACAGCCAGAGATACACAGAGAAACCCTGTCTTGAAAAACCAAAAAAAAAAAAAAAAAAAAAAAAGAAGTATACTAACAAAGTGAAAATAATCCTGCAAAGGAATTGATTTTTACAGAAAGGGTGGGACATGACCTAAACTGGACTAGCAAGCAGACCAGGATGAGAAACTCCCTTAGTTTTTCGGGTTTTGTTTGTTTGTTTTTTCTTGATGTTATTTTGTTTTGAGATAGGGTCTCTCTATTTAGTCCTGTTTGTCCCGGAACTTGTTATATAGAGCAGGATGACCTCAGACTCCCCAGTCTCTGCATCCTGACTGCTGGAATTAAAGCAAAGCACTATTTAGTTTTTATTCTAATGTAGGTGGTAACTGTCTTCCATCCCATTGGTGGGAGCTCATCCTCACAAACTGACATGATTGGAGAATTCATCGGAAAATTTTAAAACATGGGGAAGGGTCTGCTGTTCCTGATCACCAAATTCCAGGAATATAACTGGGCCTCTGCATAAACAAACTTTTAAAATGTTACACTTGCTGGGTGTGGTGGTACCCACCTTTAATCCCAGTACTAGGGAGGCAGAGGCAGAGGGAGGTGGATCTCTGTGAGTTCGAGGCCAGCCTGGCCTACCAAGTCAGTCCAGGACAGCCAGAGCTTGTTATACAAAGAAACCCTGTCTTGAAAAAAAACAAAAAAAAGTTACACTTATTTATTTTTATTTTATGGGTATGAGCAAGTTGCCTGCAGCTATGCCTGTGCACCTAATGTGTTCAGTTCCCACATAGGCCAGAAGAGCTTGTCAGGTGCCCTGGAACTGGAGTTATAGATGGTTGTGAGCTGCCACATGGTTGCTGGGAATTGAAACTAGGTCCTCTGGAAGAACAGCAGTCAGTGCTCTTAACCTCTGAGCCATCTCTCTAGCTCCTAAACAAAACATTTTCTTGTTGTTGTTGTTTTGTTTCTTTGTTTTTTAAAGACAGAATCTCTCTGTGTAGCCCTGTCTGTCCCACGACTCACTATATAGACCAGGCTGGACTTGAACTCATAGAGATCCTCCTGCCTCTGACTCCCAAGTATTGGGAAATGAAAGTTTTAGCAGTTTGTGAGATTAAAAGATTTCAAAAAAGTTTTACAAGGTGGGGGAATTTGTCAAATATTGGTCCTTGATGGGCTAGCCATCTTTGATAGGAAAAAACCCATACATGTCTCACATGTTTTTAGAATGCTTTCTTGGTAGCATGTGTTAATTGTGCATGATGGATTTCATTATGACAGTTTCATACATGTATGTGAAGTATTTTGCATTCATCCCTGTTGGGGAAGGTCTAATAACATTGCTTCGGATAGGCTGATTTCAATGCTGAGATCTGGTTACTGCCCCTTCTGAGGCATTCTCTTGATTGGTTAATAAAAGTCACTGATGGCCAATTAGCTGGGCAGAAAGAGTATAGGAAGGCGGGACTTCCTGAGATTAAACAGGAACCCTGTGTTTTACACAGAGGATTAGTTCTTTCCAAATAGAAACATGGAAGCAGATAGACGTGTTTGAGAGCTCTGGAAGGTAATAACAGGCACATGGTGGTTTGGGATTAAGTGATCTGGGTTAACTTAGAGCACCTACTCGAGAATCTGCCCAGCTCAGGGGTAAGTGTTAAAACATTGAAAGGTCTTGGTGTATTTAATTATTGAGGAAAGGACTGCAGCAGCTTATAGGCCCTCAGTCTAAGCAATCCAGGGCCATCAGCCTCCCACTGAGCACTGGCAAACCTCCAGCCAAGGTGCCAGCAATTCTACCAGCCTAATATAACAACTTATATTAGTTAACAGAGTTTAGGTTACAGGTGGTGTAGGGTAACCTTGGTCCAGGGCTTTTTCCCAGGACAAATCAGGCCACCGGCTGCTCTTAATCTTTTTTTTTTTTTTTTTTTTTTTTGGTTTTTCGAGACAGGGTTTCTCTGTGTAGCCCTGGCTGTCCTGGACTCACTTTGTAGACCAGGCTGGCCTCGAACTTGCAAAGATCCGCCTGCCTCTGCCTCCCAAGTGCTGGGATTAAAGGCGTGCGCCACCACTGCCCGGCGCTCTTAATCTTATACTTTATACTTATTAATAAATACAATTGATTATTAAATTGCAGTGTCACATCCCCATTATGGCTCTTGAATCCCTCACAGTCTGCTATTGCTTTCCTTTTGCTAACTGGTCCTCCTTGGTTTACCATGTTATTATTGTTTGTGAGTGAACCAGTGGGTTTGATACTGGACTTGGAGCCACAGAACGTCATCCTAGCCACTCATCCTCAAAAACCCAATTCAAAGAGAAAAATTAATAGTGAAAGGCAGGGTTACTTGGTGTGGCCACATTAGGAACAGAGACAAAGGGATCCAGAGACCCCACAAGTCCACTTTGTGGTCTTGAAATAATGGTAGTGTTTAAAATGTATTTATTTATTGGGGTGTGTGTGTGTGCGCCAGTGCACACAGGTGGGAAAGATTCCTTGGAGGTGGAATTGAGGATCAAGTGTTCTTAACTACTGAGTCATATTCCCAGGCTCAAGGTTAGGTTTTAAACAGAAGGAAAAAGTTATGCACAACTAAGTATTCTAGCCAAGGGGTTTCCACAGCCCACCATTGCCTCAGCACCAAGCCTCACTTGCAGGATCACTTTCGAATTCAAGATCACTCTGTACTCCAGGATCAATCTCTCCAGCAGGATCACTCTCTGTTTCAGGATCACTCTCTCCTGCAGGATCAATCTCTCTAGCAGAATCACTGTATCAGGATCACTCTGTCCTGCAGGATCACACTCTCTGGCAGGATCTCTCTCCCCTACAAGATCACTCTCCCCTGAAGTATCACTCTTTTTGCAGTAACACTATCCCATGAAGGAACACTCTTTCCTGCTGGATCACTCTCTCCTGCAGGATTACCCTCTCCTTCAGGATCACTCTTTCCTTCAGGATTACTCTCTCCTGCAGGATCACTCTCCCATTCAGGATCACTCTATCCTGGAGGATAACTGTCTCCTGCAGGTTCACTCTCTCTTAAAGGATCCCTCTCCTGAATGATCTATCTCTCCTGCAGGACCACTCTTCCCTGCAGGATGACTTTCTTCTGCAGAATCACTATCCCCTGAAACATCACTCTCTCCTGTAGGATCACTCTCTCATGCAGGGTCACTCTTTCCTGAAGGATCACTCTCTCTTTCAGGATGACTCTCTCTGAAGGATCCCTCTTCCCTGAAGGATCACTCTCTCCTGTAGGATCAATCTCCTGAAAGATCACTCTCTCCTGCAGGATCACTCTCTCCTGACGGATCCCTCTCCTGACTGATGAATCTCTCGTGAAGTATCACTCTCTCCTGCAGGATCATTCTCCATTGAAGGATTACTGTCTCCTGCAGGATCACTGTCTTCTTCAGAATCACTCTCTCCTCCATGATTACTCTCTTACAGCATCACTCTCTCCTGCAGTATCTCTCTCTGATCCATGATCACTGTCTCCTACAGGATCCCTCTCTCCTGCAGGTTCACTCTTTCATAACAGATCCCTCTTCTGAATGATCATTCTCTTCTGCAGTATCACTCACTATCCCCTGAATGATCACTCTCCTGCTGGATCGATCACTCTCTCCTGAAGTATCACTCTCTCCTTCAGGATCACTCTCTCCAGCAGCATAATTCTCTCCTGCAGGAACACTCTCCTCTGCAGGATCACTCTCTTCTGCAGGATCACTCTCCTCTGCAGGATCACTCTCTTCTCAGGATCACTCTCTCCTGAAGGATCCTTCTCTCCTGAAGGCTCACTCTCCCTTGCAGGATCACTCTCTCCTGCAGGATCATTCTCCCCTGCAGGATCACTCTCTCCTTCAGTATTGCTCTCTACTGCAGGATCACTCTCTCCTTAGGTTCACTCTCTCCTGCAGGATCATTGATAAGTGGTTTCTGCCTAGACAAGTTATTCCTCTGTCTTTCCTCTGGGCTTCCTCATTATTCTACCAACAGAATATTCCTGGGTTGATTCCAGTTTGTAAGGGTCCCCTCTTTCAACTGTCTAATAGCCAAAAATGGGAACACAAGTGTTTCCTTATAATCTCTTAAACCCTACCAGATAGGGTCGTTACAGATTTAAACAGGATTACTAAATGGAACGTGGACAATTTACCAGTGGCTGTACCACTACAAGAAAATGTTTCTTCTCTAGCAACCATTAACTTCTCAGGAAGGAGTGGGGCCTTGTGAATCAACAATGACAACAACAACAACACACACACACAGAGGCTCCAATATGTATGTACAGCATTCTGGAAAAGGCAGCACCACAAACACTAAAAAATTAGATCAGTGGAATCAGTGGGTGTGGGATGAATGTGTGATGCAAGGGAATTTTAATGTTGGAAAAAAATGTTTGTTTTGTGGTTTTTCAAACAAGATCTCGTGCTATAGGTAAATGTGACCTGTAATTCACTATTGAAAGGTCTCAGTTTGAGTTGAAGGAGCACGCTGAAGGCTCTGGCATGGTGGTGCATTCCTTTGATCTAGCCCTTGGGAAGCAGAAGCAGAGGGATCTTAAAGTAAATCAAGGGGACACTGGAATGGATTGCTGTTTGGATCAGAGATTTATTTTTTAATTTATTTTTATTTTATGTGCATCTGATGTTTGGTCTGCAGGTGTGTGAGGGGGTCAAGTCCCTGGAACAGGAGTTACAGCTATGAGCTGCTATGTGGGTGCTGAGAATTAAACAGGTTCCTCTGGAAGAGCAATCAGTGCTCTTAACCAGAGCCATCTCTCCAGTCCCAAGTCTGTAACCAAAATTTTTAACCTAACAGCACCTAAAGAACCCTACCCTAACCCTTTTGAAAGGATTCCAAGCTGTGGGTAACTTTTTGAGCAACTTGTCAGCCTTCTATTTGCAAGCACACCTCAAACAGCAGTCAGCCGTTTGGCTCTGGCATTGTTATGGCAACTTCACTTCAGCTTGGCTCAACTTCCTCCAGGCCTAGCATTACTGCTGTCTGCCTGTTCATGTGAGCAGCTTGCTTCTCAGCTTGGGGTTGGCTTCCTCAGTCAGCTGAGACTGTCAAACTTACACAGTGTAGATGCTTTGCCAATCGGCCTAGACTTTGGTGTCACCATTGACAGTTGGCATATGCTTGTCTGGCACTGAGGACTTTAAGGGGTTTCCTTGGCCACACCCCTCAACAGTCTCTGCAGTCTCTTGGAGCTGCAGCCTCTGTCTCTGAGGTCTTCTTCTTTTTTTTTTTTTTTTTTTTGTTTTTTTGAGACAGGGTTTCTCTGTGTAGCCCTGGCTGTACTGGACTCGCTTTGTAGACCAGGCTGGCCTTGAACTCACAGATATCCGCCTGCCTCTGCCTCCTGAGTGCTGGGATTAAAGGCATGCGCCACTATGCCCGGCCTCTGAGGTCTTCTTAAAGTCCGTTCACTGCAGCCTCACAGCCTGTGCATCCCACATCTCGCTCACTCTCTCAGAGACTGTGGGCCATGGCTCTCCTCAGCGTTTGGTTTGGCCTTCTTGGGCTGCCTCGTGGCAGGAGTCCCTCCTGTTTCCTTGGCAATTTTCAGTTTACATGCCAAGGCTGATGATTCTTACCACATCAGGGCTGGTGTGGCCTAAGGGTTAATGCAGCTCTCCTTGAAGTCTCGCTTTTTCTGTCACACTTCATCATCTTTCATGAGGGCTTCTCTCTCTCTCTCTCTCTCTCTCTCTCTCTCTCTCTCTCTCTCACCACCCAGGGTCCACCCCCACACCCCTTAAATAGGGCTTGGTTCTCACAGTCTTTCATCAGCCCCTCAGCAGGACATTTTCTTGAGGTTTCTGAGGCTTTGCAGCCTCAACAAAGCTCTGCTGCATGTCTGTCAGAACCACGGATTCAACTAGGCTCTGCCCATTTTGGCTCTGCTCAACAGTATCCAAAAACCCTTTTTCTCAGTTTCCTGGACTTTACCCATGACATCTGTTGCCCAGGACCATATGCTGCCATGTGAAGGCCAATCTGCATTCCAAAAGCCCTTACATGCCGGGCGGTGGTGGCGCATGCCTTTAATCCCAGCACTTGGGAGGCAGAGGCAGGCGGATATCTGTGAGTTCAAGGCCAGCCTGGTCTACAGAGTGAGTTCCAGAACGGCCAGACATACACAGAGAAACCCTGTCTCGAAACCCCCCCTCCAAAAAAAAAAAAAAACCAAAAGCCCTTACTAATTCATTACACAAGTCAGAGATTTATTAATTGAGTTATTAATTCAATATACTGACTGGCATACAGCTGCATGGTGGGGGATCTGAGGAGAGTATAGGTCTATGTTGCACAGTGAGAGTTCCTTATTCTACATTTTAGAGATGGTTCTGTACCATGAGATTGAAGGGCATTTCATAGTAAATCATTGTAGCAGACTGGTTCCTGATTGGCATGGGGAAGGCAGGGGGTCTCATAACCTGGGACCTGTGCACAGTATCTGAATCTGGAAAAAAAAAAAGTTTATAAAAGAGCTGTATAAAATAACATGGTCTTGGCTAACAATCATCTAGCCTTAGAATCATGACAATCTTCCTGTCTCAGCTTCCTGAGTGTATTGACTACAGGAGTCATCAGCACCAATCATTTTGCATTATTATTTTAATTTTTCGAGAATTTTATACATGCTTACTGTATTTAAATCTTTCCTGAAGGTTGTGATAGTGTATTCCTTTAATTCCAGCAGTGAGGAGGCAGAGATAGGCAGATGGCCCTCTGAGTTGGACGTCAGCTTAGTCTACAGAATGAATTCCAGGATAGCCAGGGCTACACAGAGGAACCCTGTCTTGAAACAACCCCCACCACCCCCACCAAAAAAAATTATTTCCAGCTGGGCATGGTGGTGCTTGCCTTTAATCCCAGCACTCAGGAGGCAGAAGCAGGCTGATCTCTGTGTTTGAGGCCAGCCTGGATTACAAAGGGAGTCCAGACAGCCAGTGTTCTATTACACAGAGAAACTCTGTCTTGGGGGGAAAATCATTTCCACCTCTCTCTACTTCCTTTCAAGTTCATGACCTCTTGTACAATTATTATTGTGATCCATAATATATATAAATATACAACATACAGAGCTCATTTAGTGTTACTTTATGTACATGAGTGTGGTAGGTTTAGTGTTAGCATATAATAGCATAGGGAACTTGGAATAAGGTTGGACTTTAAGATAAAAGACTTACTTCTGAAATGACATGTCCTTGGGAACTCACCAAGGACCAGGACCTCTTTGATCTTAGGGCTAGGGGCAGGACATGCCCCCTAAGGTGCCCACCCTCCTGAGGTCTGCTGTCATTTCACAGCTCTTTGCAAAAAGCATCTGAATGACATGCCCTGAGGCACTTGCCCACATCTGCGGACCACCTGTGAATTCACACCCCTCTGCAAAAAGCTTTTTTTTGAAAAAGACTGAGTCCGGGGGCATAACTTGAAAAGTGCACAAAAGCTTCTGCCAACAGGTGAAGTTATTTAAGGCAGGATTTACATGGTCAGAGGGCTCGCTCTTTCTCCTGTTCCTGACTCACTCAACAACATTTTCCTCCACCAGCGGAAAAACAGGCATAACAATCTTATCAGAAAGTTTCACCCTCTGATATTGACCTGTTTCAGGTCTGGAGAGGAGACGGATTCTCCCTGAGATTCCAGAGTGCTTAGATTCCAGCTCTGGACCTTGGGCCTTTGCAGGCCATAAGCATCTGAATAGGTGAGCCGCCTGGGAAACTTTCATATGTTAATTGGTCTTAAGACCACAAAGGTGACAAACGAAATTCAGAGACTATAAAACTGAAAAATTGTATGAAGACCAGCCATTCATCAGGACCCACTCTCAGAGAAAAATGTCCTTTTGAGAAACCTTAGGTTAATGTTAAATGCTTGTATTATAGGTACTAAGAAGTTTTAGGTGCTAGGTTTCAGAGTTAGGGTTTGGGTTTAGGATTTAGGAATTTTATAGATAATTGTTAGGTAATTGTTAAGTATTAATAAATATTTGTGTGATAAATAAAAGTTTACTATTACACATGAGTTTATGGCTGTATATGTGGGATTGAATAATTTATTAATAAGGGGTTTTATCCCCAAAGAAAACCAACTCTCCCTCTCTCAGCAGTCTTTGATTGCCTGTAGCTCTTCATGTAGGAGTGGGACCTTGTGGAATTTACCCTCTCTGAATTGGCATGTCATGTCCACTGATGTCATTCAAGGTGGTATAGCCTTTGGCTGTATAGGTTGTTAGAAACAGAGAATGAACTCAGTGTAGCACTCAGAACACGCAAACAAAGGGAAGGTAGCTCAAAGGCATGTAATTTTAGAAAAGAAAATGTACTAAGACCCAAACTGGGTGAGTAAGCACTCAGGGATGGACTGAGGTGGCCTCTGTCTTTTATCCCTGATGTTGATAACTGCATGGCAGACCATTGGTGAGACTGATGACTTCATGTCTGATTCCATTGGCTAGTCTGTACAGTGGGAGGGAGAGGGTTCAGGAGATATGAACAGTTGCTGGGCTAAGTATCTTTGATAGAAAAAAAGTTTCTCCCTGGTCTTGCATAGGCAGCCATGTTTTTCGGACTTCAAGGGTGCAGCATCTGTGCTATCTAGCGGGACGCTAGCTAGTGGAAATCTTTGTCCTCTGAAACCGAACTTTTAAATTATTATTTATTTAACTCTTATTTATT
>CAJQZJ010000175.1:1979825-2020544 GCA_907164525.1 Lophiomys imhausi
TATTCACTAAATCTAACTTATATTAACCTATCAGCCCCTTCAGTCCTCTGGCTCTTATGCTCTTGCTTCTCCCTATTCCACAGTGCTCCCCAAGCCTTGTTTGTATCAGTTTGGGTTGGGCACCCCACAGTTACTTATTTTCTGTGATGTCTTAGAAATTTGGACCTTACCTTTAACTTCTAGGAGGCAACGAAAGGCAGTAGTTTATATTGGTTCAGTAGTTTCTTAGACTGGCCTACCTCTACTTCCCAAAATCCTGTACCACCTTGCCTAGCTTTTTTTTTTTTTAAAAGAGGGTTCTTTGTAGCTTAGACTGGCCTCCAACTGTCCATGACCTTGAACTCTTAGCTACTACTGGAATCTTCCTACCCCCCTCCTCCCTACCCCCAGTGCTGGGATGACAGTGCTGTGCAGTCACACCTGGTTCAGTAAGTTTCTTGCATGCTAGGTAAGCACCCTACAATTTACTTACATCCCCAAGCCCATTTTTGCTTTGTTAGCAGGAGTGAAGGAGAGAGAGTTCCTGCTGTTCCTGCATCCTTACTAGCATTTGGTACTGTCAACTTTTTGGGCTTTAGACATTTTAGTCTGTATATAATAGCACCATATTAACCACCAACTCCCCACCCCCATACCATTATCCAGTCACAGAACTGTTTTCATTTTGCAAAACGGAAGCCTTATCTACTAAATAATTGTTCTCTGCTCTCTTTCTTTTTTTAAAAAAATGTTTTACTTTCATATTTATTTTCATGTGTATGATTTTTAAAATCTGGTGTGTGTGTGTGTGTGTGTGTGTGTGTGTGTGTGTGTGCATGTACCATATTTGTGAGGTCCTGAGGAGGTTAGAAAAGGGCATTGGATCCCTGGGACTTGAGTTACTGATGGTTGTGAGACACTCTGTAGGTGCTGGGACAGCACCCGTGTCCTCTGAAAGAGCAACAAATGCTCTTAGTTGCAGAGTCATCTCTCCAGCCCCTGTAGAAGTAAATATTAATTTTTATAATTGATTCTTATGATTACTAGGGCAATGGAGTTATCCCTTAGCCTGTTACTTATGAATAAATACACAAATATCTGTTACATTTTTATAATGCCTTGTAGTGCTGGTTTGAGGCAAATCTTAATCCGCTAAGCTAACTTTCTACCACCCCAGATAAAACCTCATAGTACTTGCATATATGTTCTTAGATGGGCTAAGATTTATTGCACAATCCAGGCTAAGGCTTGTTAAAATCTATCAGGTGTCTGTGTGTGCTTACTTACAATGGCAGTTAGGGATTAATACTGTCGACAAATAACTATACTAGTCTTACTGGTAATTATTATTAATTTCAGCAGGTCCTTGCATTTTATTATTATTTATTGTTTGTTTTGTTTTTTTTCTTGTATTTCTTTTTTTTCTTTATTTTTTATTTCTTCAAGTTACATCTCAATCGCAGTCCCCTCCCTATTCCCCCCTCCAGTCCCACCCTCCCACCCTCAACCCCCCATCCTCTTCCCTTTTTTTTTTTCTAAGTTTAAGGTATATCTTATTTCCCCCTACAGTTTCCCCTTTCAGTCCAACAAATGGCTCTTTCTCTTATAATAATAAATACAATACAAAACAACAGAGGTAATTAGGCCATAGTTATGAGGGTTATATGGCTTAGCGTACATTCCCAATGTCCAGTCCATATGTATTTGGCACCTGACTTTAACATTCTACTATCTAACCATCTCCATGAGTTTAAAGTTCTATATCTAACTCAACATTCATACTAACTTGCAAAACAATTTTAAAAGCATCTTCTTAGATGTATAACACTCTCTTGACTCCTAAACAACTCAAAATTTAATTATGAGACTCTAGCTATCTGTTCTTCAACCACCTCAGAGACCTGAGAGGGATAAATATATCTGATTTTATAGGAAGTACAGGGCCTGCAGCTTCCAAAACTAAGAAATGACATACCAGTGGCTGCCTGGACAGTTCCCATTTTCTCTCCATACATTGCAGCATCAATCTTCAGTCGTTTGGCCCCATTTCTCTGACAGACATTGATTGTAGAGCAGGGGTTATGAAGGACTTACCTACCCTGTCTTGGCAGAGCTAGGCTGTCGACTTACCTGCTTCCAAGTTTTGTCCTTTTTGGACAGCATTATGTCTACAGTTGGAGCAAGGGGGCTTTTCCTACCAAGAGATAGGTTTGCAACTAATTCAATCATCTCCCACTGGAGATTCATCGATGCTCATCTTCTACTTGGGGTAGAATAGGGGGTGCTGTCAGGAGTTGATATGTCTCGATATAAAAAAAATCTAAAGTTACGAAAACATCTTTGAATGCCATATTCTGCAGATCTCTTGAGATTTTTGAAGAGGCCCTATCTATCTCTTATATTAGGATAAGCAGATGTTGCTTGTCTCTTAGCAGCTTTATTTCTGATTAGCTTAGAAAATAGCTATAATAGGCTGTCATAGTACCTAACAAAATGACCGGCTTGCATAACTATTAGTTTGCATTTCTTAATTATCCTAAACAGTTTATGACAATTAGTAGTAAAAGGCCGAAACATCACATTTCATTTTTTTTCTTTACCTCCTAACCCTTCCATCCCATTTCTCTGGGGTGGGGTGTCCTTATATAACAGTCCCTCATCTCAGTTGAGAGGTTGTATGAAGGCCAAGAGCCTCTTCATTCATTGGGGGTCTACGAGGCAGTACCACCAGTGAAAAGTGTCTCATTGCCCAGGAGAGAGAACTAAAAAACAAACAAACAAATAAGCAGACACACAGATAAAAAAGAATAAAAAATAGAAAAAATATATAAAAAATAAATAAAAAAAAAATAAAAAATAAAAAGTCTATGTCCAAGTTCCCTTTGGTGTGTTAGTTGTAGTATCGATACCTTCTACTATATAGCTAAAATCCTACTATAAGTGAATAGATGCCATATGCATCCTTCTGAGTGTGGGTTAGCTCACTCAGGATGAGCTTTTCTAGTTCCATCCATTTGGCTGCAAATTGCATAATTTCATTGTTCCTGGTAGCGGAATAATATTCCATTGTGTAGATGTACCAGTTTTTTAACCCATTCTTCGGTTGAGGGACATCTGGGTTGTTTCCAGTTTCTAGCTATTAATAAGGCTGCTATAAACATAGATGAGGAAACTTCCTTATGATTCCGTGAAGAGGCATTTGGGTGTATACCCAGAAGTGGTATGGCTGGTTCCTGAGGCAGAGCTATTCCAAGTTTTCTAAGATATCGCCAGACTGACCTCCATAGTGGTTGCACAAGCCTGCACTCCCAGCAGCAATGGAGTAGGGTACCCCTTTCTCCACACCCTCGCCAGCATGTGCTGTCATTTGAGCTTTTGATCTTAGCTATTCTGACAGGTGTGAGATGGAATCTCAGAGTCGTCTTGAGTTGCATTTCTCTGATGATTAAGGATGTTGAGCATTTCTTCAGGTGTCTCTCAGCCATTAGGGATTCCTCCTTTGTGAATTCTTTATTTAGCTCCGTATCTCATTTTTTGATTGGATTATTTGGTTTCTTGGCATGTTTTGGTTTTTTTTGAGTCAGGTTTCTCTGTGTAGCCCTGGCTGTCTTGGACTCACTCTGTAGACCAGGCTGGCCTTGAACTCACAGAGATCCACCTGCCTCTGCCTCCAGAGTGCTGGGAAGAAAGGCATGCACCATGATGCTCAGCCAAATGCTATTTTTTAAATAGGGACCCATACGTAGATTTTGAGCATTTCTGGTCCTCTGTGACTCTCTTTCCAATGTGGTCCTATTGGATAAGTCTCTTTTCCCCTCACTATTAATTTTGTTCTTTCAATCAGTTCAGTACTGGTGGCAGAGTCTGTCTTGGTGGGGCACAGACTGTAATTTAGTGTTCAGGAACAGTGTGTGTATCAGGGGACTACTTGTGGGAGTTGGTTCTCTCCTTTTAATAATTCTATTTTTGGAATTGAACTCATGTCCTCAGACTTGGTGGCAAACACTTACTTATTGAACCATCTTGCCAGCCCTAGAGATGTTTTTATTATCACCAGGCATTTTTTTTAGTGTAGTGCTTATGCGTAGCTCAATAGTATTTGCATTTGTGTTGTTAGTTTTATTGGGGGTAATTGTTAATGTAGCCAAATTCTAGCTCCCATGGTATGATCTCAGTCTTACATTCCAGAATCCCTCTTACTAGTTATCAGTCTTAGTCTGCATTTCTCTACTGTCCTGGGGATTAAAGGTGAAGCCTTGTACATGTGCAGGGATTCTGTGTGCATCAGGAGCAGGAGTTTTACTGTGTAAACTTCATAACCAGTAAGCCTCTTAAAAAAAATTCTTGTAGTTTTTTTTGTTTTTTGGAGACAGGGTTTCTCTGTTTAACAAGCCCTGGCTGTCCTGGACTCACTTTGTAGATCAGCTTGCCTCTGCCTCCCAAGTGGCAGGATTAAAGGCGAGCGCCACTAAACCCGGCTCTTTTAGATATTTTATGTACATGGGTGTTTTGCCTATACTTTTTTTTTGTCTGTGTACCTCATGTGTATAGTTCCTGAAGGTGGCATAAGAGGGTGTCAGATGCCTTGGAGCTGGAGTTACATTGTTGAGCCATCTAACGTGAGTGATGGACTCAGGTCCAGAGGTCCTCTGGAAGAGCAGCAGTGCTTTTTAAACTGCTGAATCATCAGTCTAGCCCACTAACTTTTTCGAGAGGATCTTGTCATACAGCACAGGCTTGCCCCGAATGCATTCCTGCTTCAGACTGAGATTCCAGGAATGTGGGACCACACCCAGGTACCGTTACAATGTAACTCCAAAACTAACTCTAGTAACTGTTTCAACATAAAACTTAAGAAAGTTATTCTTCCAAATCCGATGATTACTAAGTTGACTACCCTTCCAAAACCCAACCCACCTCATGTAAATTCTCATGAGATACACTAGGATGAATTGTAAAGTCTCCAGCACCTCATTAGCGTGCATTTCTGTTTTAACAAAAGACCTGGAACTAGGGCAGGCGTCGTAAAAATCAGGTTGAGCTCCTCAGAAGAGGCTTGTTCGAGTGTGCATGGATCAAGGCCTGCTTCCGGATCCGCTGAAACGCCGCCCCACCCCCCACCCCACGCGCGCTGTGGGAACCGTCGAGACTCAGCCGGCCTAACCACGAAGAGGCCTCTGGGCGTACCAGACAGGTCGCGCGGGCCCAGGGAAGCCTAGCGGAAATACACAGGGCCCGGTACCGCCCTCCCTGCCACGTGCCGGGCGGAACTCCCGACGCCGCCACTCCCGGGGCTCGCAGGAAGACACTGGGACGTTGAGGACGCAGGGCTGGCCAGAGCAGAGGCACGTGGCACGAGCGAGCCCTATCGCGCATGCTTAGCGCGCGGAGTCCCCGGCCCCGCCCCCTCCCTCGCCTGAGGCCCGCCTATCTGGCCCTGCGAGCCCTTCCGCGCATGTTCGCCGCGCCAGGTCCCGCCCCCGCCCCGTCTTCTCCGTTCCCGTTTGGCCTCCCTCAGCGCTCGACCCTTCGGGCGCTTAGGCGCATGCTCCGCCCCCTGGACTCCGGCCCCTCCTTTGGTGCCGCCCACTTTCCCCTCCCCCGTCAGCCTCCTAGCCCGCTTGGCCTGGCCAGCCCGACGGCCGACGTTCCCCGTGCGTGCGGGCGCTTGACTTCACTTCCGGCTAACGCGCACCTCTTTGCCCTCTGGCCCCGGATGGTGACTGGCTGTGGAGCTGCACCTCCCGGGACTGTCACTGAGCCGCTTCCCAGTGTGATTGTGCTGAGCACAGGCCGGAAGATGGCGGCTGCGGCTGCGGAGGCCTCGGGCCCGAGCTGCTCCTCCGCGGCGGCGGCGGCGGCGGCGGCGGCTGTGCCGGCCGCAGGGGCAGGGGCGGCCGGGGGCTCCGAGTGGCTGGTGCTGCGGGACGGCTGCATGCGCTGCGACGCCGACGGGCTGCACAGCCTCTCGTACCACCCGGCGCTCAACGCCATCCTGGCCGTCACCAGCCGCGGGACCATCAAAGTCATCGACGGCACGTCGGGGGCCACCCTTCAGGCCTCGGCGCTCAGCGGTGAGCGCGGCACGCCGGGCGGGGGCTGGGCCGGCCGCGGGCGGGGTCGGGTTATCGGGATGCTGGGCGAGGAAGTCGCGTGGCCCCTGGGTTCGGCCTCGGGAGGGCAGCGGGGAGCGGGAGGACCGAGGATGGCCCGGAGGCCCAGGAGCTACGGCCGAGGACCTTCGGACTCTGAGAGCAGCAGCGTTTGGGGGCGAGAGCTCCGTGAGGCGGGGTGCGCTGCGAGTTGCTTTCCGGGCCTTTTGCGTCTGGACCTGCTTGGTCCTGTGAGAGCGATGAGGAGGCCTCTGAGGTCAACGCCGGAGAGGGCCATGCTCTCGGTCGGCTCTTGGACGAGATTTTGGGCCATACCGGGCTGGACCACAGAGGGAAGGGCAGATACCCTTGAGTGTGGCGGGAGAGGTGGCGGATGCAAGGGGCGGGAAGCTTCCAAGCTGGCTATTGAGTTCTTCCTTCCCGGGGAGTAGTGGCCCGCTGGTTGTTCTCAGGTCCCGCAGGTATGGGGACCTCCGAGGGCTGCGCGTCGTGATGGGGTGGGCTGGGGGGGGAGGGAGATAGGAGGGGAAGACCAGCTGCCTGAACTCTTGCGTGCTGGACTGTGGGACTCGTCCAGTGCAAAGAAGGTTAGACCCGGTCCTCTAGCTCTGGGCTCCCAACCTTCCAGTGTCATGAAGCCTAGGTCCCGTGTAATTAGGTGAAACTTCAGGCCCTTTCGACTTGTTTTTACTATGGAGAGCTAGGCATTGGTGGTTGGAAGTGTGTCTGAATCTCCTCCACCTTGGAGGGAGAGCACTTCCCTGGGTGGTGGAAACGTTGGTTCAGAAATAGGACTTTCAGGGTGCATCAGGTCGTTCAGTGGACAGACTGGAGTGTTTTGGGATTGCCCTAGCAAAGTTATTTGCTGAGATGACATTTCATTTGTGGATAATGGTGCCTTAATTTTGACGTTAAAGGTTAAAATGGAGACGTTCCCATGTATTACTGGGTTTAAACTCGTGCACCGAGATAAATTGTATCGAAGTGCATTTAGCCAAGTGGTCTACCAATTCACTTTGTGTTATTTTACAGGCATACAAGGATAAGCTAAGCTTACTGTGTGAATAATAGGGCATAAGAATAGATGGCAGTTTAGGAATACAAAGATGAAATTAGAAATTAGAGTCATTAACTTTTGTTTGTGAATGAACTGGCTACATAGCAGATATCTAAGAGAAAGTTTTAGGCGTGTAAATTTCCCTCTTCTTGTCTTAGATAAATGACAGGACAGATGGCCCAGATGTAGCATTGCTCACTTACTGCATCTTGTACATAACAGGTTGTTACTATGTCATGAACAGTCTTAAAACTTCATTTAAAATACTTGGAATAAGAAATAAGACATTAGCCGGTGGTGGCGCACGCCTTTAATCCGAGCACTCGGGAGGCAGAGGCAGGCGGATCTCTGTGAGTTTGAGGCCAGCCTGATCTACAAAGTGAGTCCAGGACAGCTAGGGTTCCACAGAGAGACCCTGTCTCGAAAAACCAAAAAAAAAAAAAAAAAAAGACATTGCAAATACAGACGTTTACCCTGGCTACTGTAGAGTTGGAATTCACTGGCCCTATTTCTTCCTTTCCTCCAAATACTACCTTAAATTTTATTTTATCATTTTCATACATGTCTATACTTTTAACCAATTATCTAATATTTTCACAATTTCTAATTTAGGATATATGGTGTCATTATATGTATTAGGGTTTCTTTTTCTTTCATTGGTTGGGGTGTTTTCTTTGTTTTGTTTTAGAGAGGAAATCACTCTGTAGAGCCGGATGGCCTTGAACTCAGGGAGATTCACTTTCATCTGCCCCCAGACTGCTAGGATTAAGCCAGCGAATCACCACACCAGGCTTGGATTTCTTTTTCTTTTATTTTTATTTATGTATGTGAATGTGTCTATATGAGTGCTTGACATGATTGTGCAGGTGCTCATAGAGTTAAAAAGAGGGTATGGATCCCCTGGAGCTGTAGTTAGTACTTGTGAATTTCTTGATTTGGGTGTTGAGACTGGAGCTCTGGTTGTCTGAAAAGCAGCAAGCTCTCTTAATGGATGAGCCTTTTCTCCAGCCCAGGTGTTAGGATTTCTACAAATAGTTTTATTAACAAAAGTACAAGTGTTTTAGATAGTTTAATTGGGATGCATTTGTGTCTGGAGGTCGTGTTCCAAACAATAATGTGTATCAATCAGGGTTTGTTAAAATGTTTTTATATTTACCTGCTGTACAGAGAAAATATTTATCTTAGTGATAGAAGAGGAAGCTTGTAGCTGCATAATATGAATGTAAAAGTAGATATATAGATATATTAGACAACACTGATGGGGATATGCACTTGTAGATGGCCATGCATGAGGAGTGAGTATGTGATTAAAAATATGTAGATGGGACTGAAGAGATGGCTTAGTGGATAAGAGCACTTGCTGCTTTTCCAGAGGACCTGAGTTAGGTTCCTAATACTTGGCAGCTTAGAGCTGCCTATAATTCTTTCTGAGGGTACCTGAAAATAGCATCTCTCTCTCTCTCTCTCTCTCTCTCTCTCTCACACACACACACACACACACACACACACACACACACACAGAGAGAGAGAGAGATGAGATGAGAAATATTCATAGGGAAGTTTAGGGCTAACAATAAAAGGACTGTACGAAAACTGTTGGAAATAATAGTAGATCAGTTCTGAAGCATTTTACTTATGAGAACTAAAATTTCTTATGAATAATGCTTAACAGAGGCTGTAGGATATTTGTATGTAATTGTTCATATGATGGAGTGGGAATGGTACATCCCGTGTTTAACCTAGATCATGGAGGTATTTTGTGGGTAGCAGTTCTAAGAGGTGTTGAATAGGTGCTGTTTAGTGACCATGGTCCTAATATAGCTCCTTTTTTCAATCCAAGGGAAGAGAACTATCTTCTGTACTGGAGAAAGATGTCTTTGTCTGAGGGGATAAATAATTGGGTACCCATATGGAATTTTATTGGGTGACAGTAATATTCATTTTGTGGAGTTGTGGGTAGCTTATTAGTGTAGATTGGAAGTTAAAGAATTGGAGGAGGATTTACATGTATTTATTCAGTTTGGGTTCAAATTGGTAATTTTTTTTTTACTTTAATTTCTCCTACTCCTCCCCCCCTTCAGGGTTTCTCTGTGTAGCCCTAGCTGTCCTGGAACTCCCTCTTGTAGATCAGGTGGCCTCGAACTACACTTCTGCCTCCTGAGTGTGATGATAATATCTGTATCTGATATAAACAGTTTATAAATATACTTTTACTAGATTAAGTTGTCAGGACACATGCTAGTCTGGGTTTACTGGTTCACTCCCTTAATTCCAGTACTTGGGAAGCAGAGTCTGTGAGTTTGAAGCCAACCTAAAAGGGAAAACAAAAACAAACAAATAAGAGTTTCAGGATGTACAGGGTTAGGCAAGTATTTTTGTTCCATATTAGAGTATTAATAATTAATATTTTCCTTGTCTACAGAGTGAGTTTCAGGATAGCCAGAGCTACATACAAAAATCCTGTCTTGATCACCCCCCCTCCCCCAAAAAAGTTAATATTTTGGGAAGATGAATATGATGCCTTTACTCCTAGCACTCAGGCAGCAGAGATAGGTATATCTTTGTGAGTTCCAGGACAGATAGGGATACATAGAGAGACCATTTTAAAAAGATAGTATTTGGGGGCAGGAGAAATGGCCCAGAAGTTAACAGCAGGTGTTTCTTAGAGGACCCAGGTATAGATAGATCCCAGAACTGTGGCTTACAACTATCTTTGAATCTAGTTTTTTGCATGGGATCTGATACCCTCCTTTGTCCTGTGGGCTGTGTACTCATGTGGTGCACTTACATTTATGTGAGCCAAACACTCATACATATTATAAAAGTTAAGGTTTTGAAGAGTGTGGCTAATGATGCATTGACTGACATTCAGAGACCCTCCGGGACCTCTTCTTTAGCCATATCTATTTTGCTTTGTGAAGTAGATTAATTTTCTTCTCTTTAATTTTTTTTTTTTTAGGTTTTTCGAGACAGGATTTCTCTGTGTAGCCCTGGCTATCCTGGAACTCACTCTGTAGAGCAGGCTGGCCTTGAACTCTCAGAGATCCACCTGTCTCTGCCTCCTGAGTGCTGGAATTAAATGGCCACCACACCTGGCCATTACAGACAGTTTCAAACTGCCATGTGGGTTCTGGGATTTGAACCCAGATCCTTCGGAAGAGCAAGCAGTGCTCTTAACCCCTGAGCCATCTCTTCAGTCCCTCTTTTTTTTTTTTTTTTCTTCTTCTCGAGACAGGGCTTCTCTGTGTAGCCCCGGCTGTTCTGGAACTCACTCTGTAGATCATGCTGGCCTTGTACTCAGAGATCTGCCCACCTCTGCCTCCCAAGTGCTGACATCAAAGGCATTTATCAACCACTGCTCAGATAATTTTCTTTTCTTAGTATAGTACCTTTGTTCTTTCTTGGAATATACCAATTTCCTCCAGTTAACTATGTAGGCTATTAATCTTACTCAGGTTTTTGTCTGGTTTTGTTTTGTGTTAAAAGAGTTTTGCTCTAGCCGAGGCTTCCCAAGTGTTGGGATTACAAATGTGAGCTACCATTGCCCTGCCCTTAACTCAGATTTTAAGACCTAGATCATATCTGAACTTGGAGATCCTGTTAGCCAGAAATAAACTCATAAGTACATATTATCCTATTTATGTTCATTTAGGCAAGTTGGCTGCTCATGGCTTTTATTGTCTTGAATTTGTAAGTATTATAAGTTTTTTGTTTTTATAAGCTTATTGGTTTTTTTTTTTTTGGTTTTTCGAGACAGAGTTTCTCTGTGTAGCCCTGGCTGTCCTTGAACTCACAGAAATCTGCCTGCCTTTGCCTCCAGAGTGCTGGGATTAAAGGCATATGCCACCACGTCCGGCCAAGTTTATTCTTATTTTTGTGTATGTGTGTGTACCTGCATGAATTTATGTATATATACCATGTGTCTTGGAGGTGAGAGGGTTTCTAGTCCCTGAAACTATAGTTAACAGGCATTTGTGAAGCATTTGATGAGGGTACTGGGAACTGTGGTTTTTCTCCAGAGCAGTCAGTACTTCTCACTGCTGAGCCATTGTTCCAGCCCCTTGTTTTAGCTTTTTTTTTTTTTTTTTTTTGGTGTTTTGAGACAGGGTTTCTTAATAGCCCTGGCTGTACTGGACTTGATTAGTAGCCCAGGCTGGTCCTGACTCAGCAGTCTGCCTGCCTCTGCCACACCTGTGCTGGGATTAAAGCCATGCGCCACTGCTTCTAACCCAAATAAAATGTTTTATTTTAAAATAAAGTCATTCAGCATGTTTAATTTGTATTAGAGGTCACTCTTGGTGTTGACATCTGTGGTTTGGACATAATGGCACATATTCACTGTTACACTGTCATATCCTCTTCCTTTCCCCTTGGGAACTTAATGATCATTTTGCTGCTTATGGTTTCTCCTCTTCTGTTATTGGCATCGTACAGTACATAGACCTGAGCTTAAGGTATTTCCATGTCTTCACAATTTGATAGGGCATTTCTTTTGAGACTACAATTCACTTAGCCCAGGCTGACCTTGAATTCACTTTGTAGCCCAGGCTGGCCTTGAACTAATCTTACCTCTTTCCAAGTTCTGAGATTGCAGTTTGTGTGCTGCCACACCCAGATGATAGCTCACTTCTTCGTAGCATCTACTGGTATTCATCCTCTGAATGTTACTTTTTCTCTCCATTTATGTTCAGAATATTGCTAGCTTCCAAGTTTTGGAAATTACAAATAAAGTAGCTATAAAAATATGTGCTTTAGCCGGGAGAGGTGGTGCACACCTTTAATCCCAGCACTTGGGAGGCAGAGGCAAGCAGATCTCTGTGAGTTAGAGGCCAGCCTAGTCTACAAAGCAAGTCCAGGACAGCCAGAGCTATAACACAGAAACCCTGTCTCCAAAAAAAAAAACCAAAAACCCAAACCAAACCAAGCCAACAAAACCCAACAAAACAACAAAAATGTGCTTTAGTCCAGGACAGATAGGAATATGCAGAGAAACCCTGTCTGGAAAAACCAAAAGAAAAAGTGCTTTGTGTGTAGGATTTTTGTTTGCATAGGTCTTTATTTCATTTGGGTCAGTCTAAGAAGCTCATTTGCTGGATAGGATGGGAAACTACGATAACTTATTAGGCAACTGTTTCTTCAAGTGGCTATATTATTTGTATTCTCAGCAGCAAAGAATGACTTCATGGCTTCACCTTCAGATCCGCCTTTGGTGATGGTACTGTTTTGTATTTTGGTCATTTTGATAGGCACATTCTCTCTCTTTTTCTCTCTCCTTCCTTCCCTCCTTCCCTCCCTCCCTCCCTCCCTCTCTCTCTCTCTCTCCCTCTTCCTCTCTATGATTTCTGTTTTTACAAAAGAGTTTCATGTTGTCCAAGGTGGCCTCAACCATGCAGAGTAGGAAGATTTCGAGGTCCTCCACCTCACAAGTGATATTAGGCCTTGCTCAATCTTGTTTTTTTTCCCTTCCTTCCTTCATTCCTTCTCTCCCTTCCTTCTTCCTTCCTTCTTTTTCCTATCTTCTTTTTTGATGCACTGTATCTTTGGCTGCCCTGGAGCTACCATGTAGATCAGGCTGGTTTCAAACTCAGATATCTTCCTATCTCTGGCTCCCTAGTGCTGATATCAAAGGAGTGCCCAGCACCTATCCTCAGTTTTGTTTTAATTTGTATTTCTCTAGTGATTCATGATGTTGAACATCATTTCATTTGCTCAGTTGCCCAGTTGCCAGTGCCTAATCTTGAGAATATTTTTCTTCTTTCCAGGTAGACAGGACATGGAGAAAATTGTGGTAGCCAGGGATGGTGGTGCACACCTAGCACTTAGGAGGCAGAGGCTGGAACTCTGTGAGTTCCAGGCCAACCTGGCTCTGCTTACATAGTGAGCTCCAGGACAAGTAGGGCTACTTAAGCTCTTTTTAAAATAGATAGATAAATAAATAGATGGATAAACGAATAGGAAAGAAAATTATACACTGTTTATAAATAAGAAAGAGCTTTGTGTTCTATTCCAGCTTCATTAAAGTTTAGATTGGTATATTTTTTCCCCCTGCCTTATACAGCTTTTATTTTGCATCAGGCTTTTGCCAATTCTAGGCAAGTACTTTACCACTGAGCTACATCTCTAACGCTGCTCTTAATTATTAACATTAATTTTCTGTTTTACATTTTTATGTGTATGTGCTTGTGTATGTGAGAGAACTATATAGTTATAGTAGAGAGAGAGAACATGCTCATGCCACTGTACATGTGGAGGTCAGAGGACAACTTGTAGCAGTTGGTTCTGTCCTTCTACTGTGTAGATTCCAGGGATTGAATTTAGGCTCTCTGGCTTGTTGGTATGTGCTCTTATCTGTTGAGACATCTTGTCTGTCAGATTATTGTGTTTTTTTTATTTAGTATATATCCATAATACACATTGATGGGCTTCATTATGACATTTTTATACATGTATATTATGTACTTCTACCTTGCCTATATTTTATTGGTTTACTCTAGATCAGTGTTTCTCAACCTTCCTAGTGCTGTGACCCTGTAATACAGTTACCCATGTTGTGGTGACCCCCAACCATAAAGTTATTTTTATTGCTACTTCATAACTATAACTTTGCTACTGTTATGAATCATAATATAAATGTTTTTCAGTGGTCTTGGGTAAGCCCTGTGAAAGGGTCATTTGACCACCAAAGTAATTGTGACCCAAAGGTTGAGAACCACTGCTCTGGATGCTGATCCATCTATATGCATGTCTGACTGTATTTCTTTTTCTTTTACTTTTCAAAAAATAGGGTCAAGCCAGGTGGTGGTGTCAGCGGCGGCAGCGGCGCACGCCTTTAATCCCAGCACTCGGAAGGCAGAGGCAGGCGGATCTCTGTGAGTTCGAGGCCAGCCGGGTCTACAAAGTGAGTCCAGGACAGCCAGGCTGTTACACAGAGAAACCCTGTCTCGAAAAACAAAACAAAACAAAAAATAGGGTCACAAGTATCCCTGATTGTCCTTGAACAACTATGTAGCTGAGGATGACTTTCAACTTCTCATCCTACTATATCTGCCTCCTGAGTGCTGGGATTATAGGCTCTTGTTTTTGTGCTACTGAGGATTCCTGGATCCTCTGTCAACTGAGCTATATCTGCAACCCCAATAACAAAATCTTGGTCAGAGTTGGAGCCCAGAGCTGCCTCTTTGAAGAAGTTTTGGAGCCTCTAAAAATACAAATTCTTCCAGTGATGGAAAATTTAAATGATTCAAACCAGTTCTTTATTGTCTGACTAACTTAGTACACGAAGCCTTCCTACATTCAGCATTCTTCAAGAGATAATAAACATGATGTAGAATTGGGACTTCAGTAGCCCTTAGAAGATAGCCCTCCCTTAAGACAAGGTTTCTCTGTGTATCTTTGATTGTCCTGGACTTGCTTTGTAGAACAGGCTGGCCTTGAACTCACAGAGATCCGCCTGCCTCTGACTCCCTGAGTGCTGGGATTAAAGGCGTGTGCCACCACACCCGGCAATTACAGTTTTTTTTTTTTTTAAAGAAAATAGTTTAGTTGTCTTTGGGTACATTTGAGTTATTTGTTTATTTTTATATCGAGAAAAATCATTTAATTTACAAAAATTTTTTGGAATTTCAAGAAAAGCTAAGTGACTATTATCTGTAAGCATTTCCTGCACCTCAGAGAGTCCTTTGTAGCCTAAATTCTCATCCTCATTCCCAGTTATTTTAGTGGGCTCTGTATAGTGGCTCTGGGGAAGAAAAGAGGATACTTAGGATGCTTGCTCTTCATTGTAAGCATCTGGATTCTTACACAAATGGCATGCACCATAGTCTCCTTTTGGACTAGGAGTATGTACTTGGTCTGCTTCATTTGATAGACTTTGCTGATACTCAATGATGACCTAGTTTATGTCAAATGCTTGTTGTTTTTTCCTTTTTTGTTAGCAAAACACTTACCTATAATTAATTACAAGAAGTGTTAAGATCTTCCTCTTGTTTCTTCTTTTTCTTTATTTTTCTTTTTCTTTTTGAGGCAGGGTCACTATGTAGTCCTGGCTTTTCTGGAACCATCTTCCTCCTGTTTTTTTTTTTTTTTTGTTGTTTGTTTGTTTTGAGTGTTGATAACTGGCATAAGCCACCATGCTTGTATTGCTTTCTTTTCTTCTTTGCTAAAAAAAAGACCCTGTATAGTTACTCAATTTTTTACTTCTCTTCCCAGGTTTTCCTAACCCTTGAATCCTTACAGAAACCTTATAGAACCCTTGAATCTAAACAGAAAATTTATCCCAATCTTTTAGTAGTTTTAGATTTATTCATGATTGGCATTATAAGAGCTCAGACTCTGTAGCCCAAGAACTTAGTTAAATATTAGTTTATTATTATTTTTTGGTGCTCTCTCTTGCTCTGTGTGTACGTGTTAAAGTGTGTGTGTGTGTGTGCATTTGTGTGTGAGAGACAGGTTTCACTGTGAAGCCTTGGCTAGCCTGGAGCTCACTATGTAGCATGTGCCCAAGAGCAAAGGTTACCTAAACTATTTCATATTCCCTGTGCTTAGCATATATTCAAGAAATGCCTGGCTGGAGAGATAGCTCAGTGGTTAAGAGCACTGGTTAGTGCTCTTCCAAAGGTCCTGAGTTCAATTCCCATCAACCACATGGTGGCTCACAACCATCCACAATGTGATCTGATGCCCCCTTCTGGCTGCAGGTGTACTTACAGATAGAGCACTCACATACATTAAATCAATCAATCAAGAAATGCCTGAATACATACTAATATATAAGCTCTTTATACTACTGTGAACAGTTGAAATCCATAATCTTATTACTTGGTAGTTTGTACCTCTCAATGATTCAGATATTGCTCTCACCTAAGTGTAAGAGCACACAACTGTATTCCCAGTATTCAGAAGCTGAAGCAGAAGGATCTTGAGTTGGAGGTATGGTGGCTCATGCCATTAATCCCAGCACTTGGAAGGTACAGGCAGGTGGATCTCTGTGAGTTCTAGGTCAGCCTGGTCTACAAACTGATTTAAGGTTGGAGTATGAAGATTTGTTTGTTTTTGTTCTTGTTTTGTTTTTTTAGGTTTTTTGAGACAAGGTTCTCTTTGTAACCACCCTGGCTGTCCTGGACTTGCTTTGTAGACCAGGATGGCCTCAAACTCACAGAGATCTGCTTGCCTCTGCCTCCTGAGGGCTGGAATTAAAGGTATGTGCTACCACGCCCGGCTTTGTTTATGGTTTTTCAAGACAGGGTTTCTGTGTGTAACAGAGCCCTGGCTGTCCTGGACTCACTTTGTGGACTAGGCTGCCCTCGAACTCACAGAGATCCACTTGCCTCTGCTTCGAGTGGTGGGATTAAAGGTGTGTGAAGATTTGGAAGGCATTGGTGTTTACCGGAAGCCCTGTCTGCTGGTTAAGGGTTTTGGCACTGGTATTAGCTTTTGTGTACTGATTTTAACCATAGGAAGCATGTGTAACCTCTCTCAGTGCTCCATAAGTAACACATAACTCACTTGGTTTATTGAAAAGATTAAATTCATTATATATTTATGACATTTCTTGACCTGCGGTTCTCACTTAGCACTATTATTTGTATTGATGTTAAAAACTCCAGTTCAGTTCAACAAATGTTTATCTGCAAGTGGAGTTGATAAGATGAATTTGGAACCTTTTTCCCAATCTTCTATCAGGTTTGGTGTGCTTTCTTCTTTTTTTTTTTTTTTTTTAGTTTAAGGTATTTCTTTTTTCCCCCCAACAGCTCTCCCTTTCAGTCCAAAAAATGGTTCTTTTTCTTATAACTATAAATACAATACAAAACAACAGAAATAAATAGGCCACAATTATAAGAGTTATATAGCTTAGCATACATTCCCAATGTCCAGTCCATATGTATTTGGCACCTGACTTTAACATTCTACTATCTACCCATCTCCATGAGTTTAAAGTTCTATATCTAACTCAGCTTTCATACTAATTTGCCTCATAATTTTAAAAATATCTTCTTAGATCCAGAACACCCTCTTGACTCCTAAACAACTCAAAATTTAACTATGAGACTCTAGCTATCTATTCTTCAACCACCTCAGAGACCTGAGAGGGATAAATATATCTGATTATATAGGAAGTGCAGGGCCCACAGCTTCCAAAACTAAGAAATGACATACCAGTGGCTGCCTGGACAGTTCCCATTTTCTCTCCATACATTACAGCATCAATCTTCAGCCATTTGGCCCCATTTCTCTGACAGACATTGATTGTAGAGCAGGAATTATGAAGGACTTACCTACCCTGTCTTGGCAGAGCTAGGCTGTCGACTTATCTGTTTCCAAGTTTTGTCCTTTTTGGACAGAAGTCTGTCTACAGTTGAAGCAAGTGGTTTTTCTTGCCAAGAGAACGGCTTACCACCAATTCAATCATCTCCCACTGGAGATTCTTCGATGCTCATCTTGTACTTGGAGTAGAATAGGGGGTGCTGTCAGGAGCTGACATGTCTCGATATCGTGCTTTCTTTGAATAGAAGAAGGTAAGGCATCAGTTGAGATTTGAATGTCAGGAGTTAGGGAGGTATACTGGGAACAGAGTAAGCAACAGTTGCAGCAAGAAATGAAGTGCATAGTATTTGTACCAAGCAATGTAGTGTTATATATGTACAAAGCATGAAGAAGGGAGGAGTGATAGCCTAGGCTTTGGTATGCACAGTGTGTGCATGCAGACAGGCACTCAGACAGGCAGGCAGGCAGGCAGATACATGCAAGCATGCATGCACTGTCTCTCACACTGTTTCTGTGGTGCTGTGGATTGAACCCTGGGCCTCACACTTAAGAGAAATACCTTATGGTTCTCATTTTTTCAGGTTTTTTTTTTTTTTTTTTTGAAAACAGGGTGTCTACATAGCCCTGGCTGTTCTAGAATTCCATGAAGACTGGGTTAGCCTCAGACATGCAAAAATCCACGCAGATCTCCAAACTGCTAGGATTAGAGGTGTGTAGGACTGCTTGTGGCAGTTCTCATTTATTTAAGGCCAAAAACTCAGTTAAAGGTAACAAATTCAGGACACTATTATGATAAGAGCAATGCTTTATTTATTGAGAAAATACTGCTTAGTAATTTTAACTTTAGCCTTTATTTTCTGCTTTTTTTTTTTTTTTTTTTTTTTTTTGGTTTTTCGAGACAGGGTTTCTCTGTGTATCCTTGGCTATCCTGGACTCACTTTGTAGACCAGGCTGGCCTCGAACTCACAAAGATCCGCCTGCCTCTGCCTCCCAAGTGCTGGGATTAAAGGCGTGCGCCACCACCGCCCGGCCTTTTTTTTTTTTTCTGAGACAGTATTTCTCTGTGTACTCCAGGCTATCCTGGAACTTACTTTGTACAGCAGGCTGGCCTTGAACTCAGAGATCCTAGTCTGCTTCCCAAGTGCCAGGATAAAAGGCATGCACCACTTCCACCTGGCTTTTTTCAGTTTTTAATTTTTAATTTTTTTGGTGTTTCCTTCAGATGAATGACATGTTATAAAATTGTACCCTAAAAGAAGCACATTCTTGAGTGAACAAGAGGATGGGAGTTAAAAACACTGAAATGCTAACCAGATATCATGAGAAGAGACAGGGATGGGATGGGAAGAGAGGGCTGCCAACACAGGGATCAGACAACTAAAATGAGGGCTTCCTTGATGGGCATGGAGGAAAGGTATTGCCCACTTCATTTATAGATGCTCTTCGATCTCCCTAGTTCACATTGTACTTACCACATCTCTCCATCACTCTCCAACTGAGTAGGTTAGGGACATCCACATCAAAAAAGGGCTTAGGCAGTCAGATCTTTTACAAGGTAGGGTGATCATCATGTCCTCATGTAGCTTTGGACTTGGGAAGTGGTGATGTGTGCAGCAGTGGTCTGGATTAGAACAGAGGCAAAGGAGCTGACCAAAAGACTACACTTCAGCCCTAGAGATTCCTGCCTCTCCCCAACCCACTATGATCCAAAGGCCCTCTGTTTGGGAGAACCCTGTCACCCTCAAATTGTGTAAGTAGTATGCCCCTGAGCTTAGAGGGACAGGTTGGAGGAAGAAAAGCAGGGACAGAGAAAAAGTGGGGGGGGGGAGGGGGGGGGGGGAGGGAGTGTTCATAGACAAAGTAGTTTAGACTTAAAATCTTTTTAGAGTGAAGAGAGGAAACAAATTGACATCTAACATCTGCCTTCCAACTTAGGAAGTTTTGTTACATCTCCTCACTTCTTTTTTTTTTTTTTTTTTGGTTTTTCAAGACAGGGTTTCTCTGTGTAGCCCTGGCTGTCCTTGAACTCAGAGATCCACATGCCTCTGCCTCCCAAGTGCTGGATTAAAGGCATGTGCCACCACACTCCCCCCCCCCTCCCGAGACAGGGTTTCTCTGTGTAGCCCTGGCTGTCCTGGACTCACTTTGTAGACCAGGCTGGCCTCGAACTCGCAAAGATCCACCTGCCTCTGCCTCCCAAGTGCTGGGATTAAAGGTGTGCGCCACCACCGCCCGGCTCCTCGCTTCTTTAAAAGAAAATTGGGGGCAGGAGAGATGACCCAGTGCTTAAGAGCACTGGCTTCTCAGAGGTCGAGAGTTCAATTTCAGTACCTACATGGCAGCTCATAAGTGTCTGTAACTCCTGTTCCAGAGGATCCGACACCCTCACACAGCAGACATACATGCAGTCAAAACATCAATGTACATAAATAAAAATAAATTATTTTAAAAATTTATGTTAAGTGTATGAGTATTGTGCACGTTTGTGTATGTCTCAGATATCCTGGAGCTGGAATTAGAGATTGCTATGAGTGGCTCTTAACCACAGGGCTAACTCTCCAGCCAAACCCACTTTGTTTTATGGGTTTATTTATTGCTTTATTTCCTTACTGTCTTTCCAGTGGGAACTTGGGAGGAACTGTAGTTAGGATGGATATGATTATATATTTGTAGAAGTGGAAAGCTCTAGATGTGTTGGAAGTTGTTGCTTATTTAGAGCTTAGTCCTTAGGATAGTTGGATATATGAGAGTATTGGTATCACATAAATTGCAGAGTTATGTAATGTAATCTCATGTTAAAAGCATCAAACAGGTGAGCATTTTGGTCATGGGTATGTTAAGGGTGCCTTTGGCAAATGCTCTTGAATTAATATCTTTAAAATGGACTAGTAATACTTAGATAATATCGTTTGATAAGGTAATGTAGAAACCTTTCTAAACTGCAGCGCTTTAAATATAAGAAATGGACAGGGGCCACTGGAGGTACAAATAAGAAGAAACTAAACGCTTATGAGATAGTCTGTGACTGTGACATGTTTCTAGGAAGCAAGACATGATGTGATCCAGCTTGAATGTTGAGTCAGCCATGTGTGTCAGAATAAAGAGATGACATTACTGTTTTTTTGAGGAAATGGTATGCATTTTAGAAGATGGGAATGTTTCCTTTGAGATTTATTAATTTAGTATGGGGAGAAATTAAAGCTTCTTGACTTGTTAGTACTCCTCTTTGCCTTATGACGTAGGAGAAAGACAAGTATATGGCATCATGTGTCCACTGTCCACTGTAGTCACATAGGGGCTTTTAACAATCACCTCCCAGGCCTCTCTATGGGGCTCTAAGTGGTCTGGAGTACAGTCCAGGTGTCCTTTCTGTTTTTTCCTTAAAAATATGCTAGCTGGGTCTGTTGAGCATCTGGGTTTAAGGGCTCATCTTTGAATGTAAGACCTTAAGTGAGCAAATTATGTCTAGGTAAATGACAGTTTTTGTTTGAGACAGGGTCTTATGTAGCCCAGACTGTCCTCACTTCTGATCCTCCTGCCCCCACCTCCTAAGTGCTGAGATTACTGGTGGTTGCCACCATGTCCTGTTTATGGGGTGCTGGCAGTTGAACCTGGAGCTTTTTGTATGCTAGATAAGCACTCTGTCAGCTGAGTACCCCTATTTTTTTATTAGAATTTAATTTGCCCTTTTCTTTTAGAAAAACTCCCTAAGTTTTTGTTAGTAAAATATGCTCTATATTAAAAATTGTATATAGTGACTATATATGAAATATGCATGTAAGCAGTAGGCTATATGGCAAAGGTTAAGTTTCTGATGTTTTTAATTTTTTTGTTACTTATTTTTGTGGTACTGGGCTTTGGTTGACCCTGAGGCTTGGTACTCTGCTACTTAGTTACATCCCTTGCCAATTAGTTACATTCACAACCCATCCATATTTATTTGTTTGTTTTGTTTATGATGTAGGGTCTTGCTGTGTAGCCTAGGCTTGTCATAGATTTATGTTCCTCCTGCTTCATCCTCTGAAGTGCTGGGATCACATGGGTGTACCTGGCTTGGTTTTTTTTTTTGGGGGGGGGTGACTTTATTTGTTTTGATTGGTTTTTGACTTTACTAAGTCTTCTGACAGTTTTTCTTTTCATTTTCTTTTTCTGTGAATCAAATGTCACTGTTGCTGAAGACTGATCTCATACTGGAGAGGAAGGAAGAAAAGATAAGGGAGTAAATGTGAGCTAGTGCCATTCTTAAAAGTGTGTATGTTTTACGGTGTATTAGAAATGAACTTCACCTCATTGGAGCTTAGTGTAATTATATTAAAACGTTTAAACGTCCTACAGAATATTTGACTTATTAAAGAACATTGTATGTGAATTTCTGGGGATCGTTGCAGTACTTACTTTTCATACAGCTCATGGTTTAGTGGGAAGAGCTTTCTTAGTCACACATACACACAGACATACAGGGATAGAGAGAGGGAGGGAAGTATAGAGAGAGGAAGGGAGGGAATGAGAGTGAGACTGACCGTCAGGTATTTTGCCAGGTGGTGACAAATACCACACAGAACATTTAAGTTGGTATCGAATGAGGTGTTATGTGGCTAAAGCAGCACGTGGGAACTAACTTCTGCATCTGATGTTGTTCAAAGAATCCATAACCATCAGTAAGTAAATTGTTGCCAGTTGAGAAGTAACTTAGCTGCAAATCAGCACAATTCTATTTGGAGTGTGTTCATGTCTGAAATTCTGTTTAGGATTTAATATAGATAACACACATCTCCAGAATGCCACCCAGACCCTTTATCATTCCTCACATAGCCCTTATTTTAAGGTGGTCCAAGTCAAACTTCATCTTGCTGTTTCTGTGTACTCCTTCAGCAGTTGGGCCAGAGAAATGTTCCCTACCTTGCTTCTCTCCCCATCATTCTGTTCTTTTCTAAATGCCATATCAGATAAAAATGTTAGTCCCTGAACAGTGTTCCTGAGTATAAAATAAAACCTGTGTTCTGAGTTGCTGGTAGACCTAACCATGACAGTGCAAACAGAAGACCCATGTTCCCTTGCAGGGAGCAGTACTATGTCTCAAATGAACACTATTCATGGGATATTTTCAGTAGTGATATATTTTGAAAACTTTCTCAGTTGGTTTGGTGGCTCATGTCTGTGGTCCTAGTACAGTTGGGAGGCTGAGAAAAGAGGATTACTGTAAATTTGAGGCTAGCCTGGGTTATATATTAAGTATTGTAGTTTTGTGCTTTTTATGGTGTAATAGAACTGGAACCCAGGGAGGTCCTGTGCATATAGTAGGAAAGCACTCTGTCATTGTGAACTTTTTTTTTTTTTTTAAGATTTATTTATTATGTATAGTGTTCTGTCTGCAGGTATACCTACAGGCTCGAAGAGGGCACCAGATCCTATTATAGATGGTTGTGAGCCACCATGTGCATTGAACTCAGGACCTCTGGAAGAGCAGCACTACTCTTAACCGCTGAGCCATCTCTCTAGCCCTCATTGTGAACTTTTTGATGCTGGATTCTTGGATTAGCATGCCTTTGGAATTTATTAAAGTTGTTGTGTATATTGCTTGTTGGGTTTTATTTTTGAATAATATTCCATTGTTGTATACTATTTATTTAAGCCAGCCACTGAAACATATTTGGTTATTTTCAATGTTTGGTGATTATGAGCAGAGCTGTTATAAACATCTGAATACAAGCTTTTATGTGAACATAAGGCTTTCTGTCTTCCAGAATAATGTAGAAACATTTTAGGAAGTGCATGCTTAAGTTTATTTTTAAAAGGTTGTCAACCACTGTGACTGCATGTTGCATTTCCATTAGAAATGCATAAGTTCAAAAAAAAAAGAAAAGAAATGCATAAGTTCTATTCCCATTATGTCTTTGCCAGACCTCATAGTGTCTGTAATATTGTGAAGATGCCTACATTACATGCTACTTAGTCAGCTTTTGACACTGTAACAAATACTGGAGACAACTTAAAAAGTAAAAAGATTTATTTAGTAAGCTTTAGAGGTGTTTTTATTTTTATTTTTTGGTTTTTGAGATAAGGTTTCTCTAGGTAACCCTGGCTGTCCTGGAAATCACTGTTGTAGACCAGGCTGGCCTCAAACTCAGAGATCTGCGTGCTCTAAGTTGGGATTAAAGGTGTGTGCCATCACTGCCAAGGTTGTTTTAGAGGCTTTAGTGTTTGGGCCTAATGGAACAGAATGTGAGGTGGGGCACAATTATTTTCCTGGCTGAGTAAAGAGAAAAAAGGAAATTCCATAGTCTCCTTCGAGGGCTGGAAGGGATTGTGGATCCACAGTCATAAGGTACCGCCACCTCCCAGTGGCCCTTCATTGGAAGCCAAGTCTATACTTGGAGGACCTTTGGAGGACGTTTAATATCCAGATTTTAAACCACCCAGAGTGATCTATATATTTTTTGTAATTGTTATCAAAATACTAATGACTTTTTCTTTCAGAAATATATAAAAATTTAGCTTAAAATTCATAGGGGATCTCAAGGGACCTTGAATATTCCAAATAATCCTGAAAAAGACAAAAGTTCGATGGGGATATAGCTCAGTCAGTACAGGAGATTGGTGAATTTACACTTTGTGATCAGAAGACAAAACTGCAAAGCTACAGTAATTAAAACAGTGTGGTACTGAGAAAGGGGACATGGCTCAGTAGTACAGGGCTTGATTAGTATGATCAGATGCTGGGTTGGGTCCTCAGAACTGCAAATGCAAACAGTGTGGTACTGATATAAAGACAGGCATAGAGCATGATTAGATGGATAAAGAGCCTAGAGATATACCCTTAAACATAATGGTTTATGTGTTTTGACAAGAGGTCAAGTCCTTTATTTGGGGGTACGGATAGTCTGTAACAAATGATTCTGGGAAGCCTGGTTGAGTCTGTGCATGCAGACCACTGTCTCCACTCCTGTTCCATCAGAGGAAAAGAATATTATGTCAAAACAGTATGGTAGAAATAATTTTCCTGGAGTTCCTTTACTCAACTCTATCACATTAAGGTATTTTACCACATTTTCTCTTTTTCTCCTGTAGATGTACATAAGCTCCCTCACGCCAATATGGTGTCAATTTGTAGAACAGGCTGCCTTGAAATTGTGTTTCTACTTCTGGTCCCTGTGTGCTGGGATTACACTTGTGTGCTGCTATGCTTGACTGTATGACAATCGCTTACAGCAGCAATGTAACTGTCGAGGTCTAATCAGTTTTTGTTGAGACTGACTATAGTTCATACTCCAGTCTGTTCTAATCATGGTCTTATTAGATTTCTTTCCAGTTCAGTGTCTCAACCAGGATTATATACAATATACAAACAGTTGATATGTAAGCATATATTTTTAGTGTATTTTTGGTTTTAACATCTTAATTGTTGAATTTTTGTTCTTTTAACAGCTAAACCGGGTGGACAAGTGAAATGTCAGTATATTTCTGCTGTGGATAAAGTTATATTTGTGGATGATTACGCAGTAGGCTGTAGGAAGGACCTTAATGGGATCCTGTTGTTAGATACTGCTCTGCAAACACCAGTTTCAAAGCAGGATGATGTGGTTCAGCTTGAACTTCCTGTCACAGAGGTAAGTAGGAACAAGTGCAATGTGTGCCTTGAACACAGGTAACCTTTGACCTTTGGGTATTAAGTGAATTAAGTTGTCTTTAGGACATGGTTAAGTTATCTTTATAAGTTGTGCTTTAAGGACATTGTATAGTTACTCCCATAAAAATAAAGGATTGAGTCACCAATCACACCTTTCAGTACTTACCTTCCTCTGCATAATTAATTGATGCTTGTGGAAGTGGTATTTTAGGTGTGAACTGTTTTTTAGCCATAGGGTAAACAACTGTAACAAAGATTCCAAAACAACAATGAATTAATAAACAAGATGGCTTATCTGTACTAAAAGCCTAGGGCTAGATGTAGGGCCTACTCTGCCAGCTGGTGAATTGTGGGTAGTTGCTCCAAGTCCCACCATTTAAGTCATAGGAGACCAGTGGAACACATCTTTTTTTCACTTTCCTCCCTCTCCTTTCTCTTTTACCTGTATTCATTCTGTCTTGCTCTTGCCAACACACCTCTCCATTTCCACCTTTTCTTCTCTCCTTCTGCTCTTTTACCCTTCATTCCTTCCAAACCCTTTTCATAGTCACCCTGTGGGGCACAATTTAATTACATTGCATACCAAGCCTGAGAAAGAGATTAGAAAAATTTGAGACAGCGTCTCAAAAAGCCCAGGTTGGCTTCAGCTTACTCTGTAGTTAAGAATGACTTTGAACTCCTCATCCATTTTCCTCTACCTCTTAAATGCTGGAAGATAGGCATGTGCCATCATACTTGGCTCTCTATTTAGTTTTTGTTTTGAGCCCTGGCTGTCCTCAAACTCTTAAAGATCTCTCTGCCTCTGCCTCTTGAGTTCTGGGATTACAGTTTGAGCCAATACATTTGGCTTTATTTTATTAAAAATGTTTTTTCCTTTTCTTTTTTTTTTTTTCTCAAGACAGCGTTTCTCTATGTAGCTCTGGCTGTCCTGTATAGACGAGGATAGCCTCCTGTCTCTGCCTTCCAAGGGTTGGGATTAAAGATGTGTGTCTGGCAATGTACTATATTTTGATCATAGTCTTTCCCCAGCATTTTCCCCACCTTCCTTCCAACCCAACTTTATTTTTTGTATAATAATGACAGAAAATAACAAAACAAAAAGTACCCAAAAAAAAACATAGAACCATTTTGTGTTGTCCAGCTACTCATAGGCATGAAGTCTGCCCTGGAATATGGTTGATATACCCAGTTATATTCCATTGATTTTATTTTTTTTCCTTTGCCCAGCAGATATCAGTTGCAAATAGCTTTTTGGCTAAGGGTGGGAGTTTGTGTACACTTCCTCATCTCTCTCTCTCTCTTTGTGTGTGTGTTTGTTTAAATGCTAAATAAAGCATATTCACATAGAGTTGTAAGTGATAAAGCTTAGATTGTGTTCCATAGGAAACTTTGAGTTTGATCCCCATTACTTAGAAAAATCAAAATAAAAGAAAACATATACACTTAGATTTCATAGTTCTATAATCTTTTTTTTCCTTGGATTTTTGAAGACAGGGTTTCTCTATGTGCTCTGATTGTCCTAGAACTCTGTTTGTTGACCAGGCTGGCCTTGAACTCAGAGATCCACCAGCTTCTGCCTCCTGAGAGCTGGGGTTAAAGGCATGCGCCACCACCACCTGGCTAGTATTTTAAGAAAGATACTTTAAAATTACATTTACTTATTTGTGTTTGTGTCCATGGCACAAAATCAGAGGAAAACTTGCTGGTGTCTGTCCTTTCCTCTTACCATGTGGGTCTCAGGGATGGAGCTCAGGTCAGGCTCGGTGGCAGCTACGGTGACCTGCTGAACCATCTCCTCAGTCTGCAAGTATTTTTTTTTAGGTAATAGTCATTGTAAATATGCCTTCTCTCTAGACGGCATTTACTGTATCACAGTTTGGCAGTTAAGAATGGGGTTCTAAGCCGGGCGTGGTGATGCACACCTTTAATCCCAGCACTCCGGAAGCAGAGGTAGGTGGAGCTCTGTGAGTTTGAGGCCAGTCTGGTCTACAAAGAGAGTTCAGGACAGCTAGGGCTGTTAGAGAAACCCTGTCTCAAAAACAAAAAAAAAAAAAACCAAAAACAATAAAGCACAATAAAACACAACAACAAAACAAAAACAAAGGAAAAAAAAAAGACTGGGTTTCTAGACTTGATATGATGACTTGTAAATACATGGTTTTCCTTGTATCAACTATGGGTTTCTGTTGAGTTTAGTTGGATCTCTGGATAGCATTGCTGAGGCCTTTCCTACTACTTGTCAAATGGCTTTGTGTAAGAAGAATCTTGTATTTGTGTTTAAAAAGTTGACATGTTTCACAGTTGTTCATAGTTTCAGCTTGTTTATTTTTCTTTGTTTAATTTATGGCAATTACTGTATTGATATATTGCCCTCTGGATGTTACACTGAATGCTTTACCCCAGTTAAATGATTACTTAGGTTTATATAAAATTAATTGTAAAATTAACCTTTGTATAGTTAAAACTATTTTTTTTTTTTTTTTTTTTTTGGTTTTTCGAGACAGGGTTTCTCTGTTTAACAGCTCTGGCTGTCCTGGACTCGCTTTGTAGGCCAGGCTGGCCTCGAACTCGCAAAGATCCGCCTGCCTCTGCCTCCCAAGTGCTGGGATTAAAGGCGTGCGCCACCACCGCCCGGCTTGTATAGTTAAAACTATTACAAAGCGGCTGAATGAAAATCTGATTGTTTTATTGTGTTTAATTTTATGTTTTTTGTTTTTTATTTAGGCACAGCAGCTCTTGTCAGCATGTGTAGAAAAGGTAGATGTTTCTAGTACAGAAGGTTATGATTTGTTCATCACACAGCTCAAAGATGGTTTAAAAAACACATCTCACGAAACTGCAGCAAACCATAAAGTTGCTAAGGTAAGAATGAAAGTACATTTGGGGCTGTTATGGGGCAAGCTCTTCCTGTTGCTCTCCTGTCCTGTTTCTCTAGAGATTTTCTAACCAGCCTTTTCTCTCCTTTAAGAGAGATGCCATCTTCTATGCTGAGATTGAGCCCACGGCCTAAGATATGCCAGGCTAGTGTTCCACCATTGAGTTATATTTATGGCTAGCTAAAAACCATGTTGTTGAAAAAAAGATTTGTTTAATGTGTACGGATATTTTGTCTTCATGTATGCCCGTATACCATATGCATGCAGTACCAATAGAGGCCAAAGGAGGGCATTAGATTACCTAGAATTGGAGTTACAGACAGTTGTGAGCCGTCATGTGGATTCTGGTAATTGAACACAGGTCCTCTGGAAATGCTCTTAACTGCGGAGCCATCCCTTCAGTTCCAATACCAGTTTAGTCTTTTTTTTTTTCTCTTGAAATTTTATATAAATAATGTGTATTTCCTGTATGTGCATTTGTGCAACATTTGTGTGCCTGATGCTCAAGGAGGGCAGAAGACGACTTTGGATACCCAAGAATTGGAATTATACATGTTGTGAGCTGCCATATGGGAGTTGGGAATTGAACTTGGGTCCATTGGAAGAACATCCAGTGTTCTTACTCACTTAATGATCTTTCCAGCCCTTTAAAGTTTTCTTTTAATTTTTTTTCTTTTCTTTATTTCTTTTTTTGTTTTTTTGAGACAAGGTTTCTCTGTGTAACAGAATCCTCCCTGTCCTGGACTCATTTCATAGACCAGGCTGGCCTTGATTGAACTCACAGAGATCCACCTGCCTCTGCTTCCTGAGTGCTGGGATTAAAGGTGTGCACCTCCACCTTACTTTTAATTTTAGTGAGTAGTTTGTTTATTATGTAACTAGGGCATTTGTGAATCATTCTTAGTGCATTGTATTGGTTGAGAGGGTGATGAATGAGCGTTTTTTAAGTTTTCAGCTTAGATGAGAATGGGAACATATCTATAGAAATGGGGTAATTTGTTTTTTCTAAAATTAAACTGTTTAGTTGTGGCGGGGGAGAGGAAGGAGAAGAAGGAGAGGGAGAGGGAAAAAGAGAAGGTGAGAGAACGAGAAAGACTGAGAGACTGAGAGAGCGACTCATGCACACCACATTGCCTGAATGAAACACAAGCTGGAAGTCATTTCTTCCTATCATGTGAGTTCTGGGAATTGAACTCTGATCATAAGACTTACTGGTGAGCACCCTTACCTGCTGAGCCATTTCAACAGTCCCGTTTTTGTCTTTCTTTTTCTCTTCCTTTTCCTCTTTCCCTTTCTTTCCCCCACTTTCCCTCCTCTCCCTTCTACCCCCTTCCCTCCTCTCCCTCCTAGCCCCTTCCCTCCCCTCCCTCCTACCCCCTCCCCTCCCCTCCCTCCTCCCCCTTCCCTCCCTCCTCCTCCCCTCCCTCCTCCCCCCTTCCCTCCTCTCCCTCCTACCCCCTTCCCTCCCTCCCTTCCCTTTTGCTTTTGAGGCAAGACCTCATTGTGTATCCTTGGCTATCTTGAGATTATCGACCGTGTTTTACTCTCCTGAGTATTTTGACCACAGGCCTGTGCCTGCATGCCCTGTTTTGTGTTTTCTTTGAAATTTATTTTTGGTAAGTGTAAGGAAAGATAAATTTCTTTGAGTAAAAGCCTTGGCTATAATTAATTTATATTATTCTCAGGTTTTCTCTAAGTATAATAGGTAATGACAGATATGAAGTTGAAATTAAAAGCCATTTTCCTAAAAGTAAAATTTCCATTCACACTTTTTCTTGAAATACAGTTGTGATCCTACTGAAATAATGGTCTCTCCTGTTTTTAATTAGGCTCTGTCTTTGTTATGTTTTGATGCCCATCTTTAGGGAGAGATGTGAACTCTTTCTTGCAAGTGTTTACATTTATTTTCTTTTGTGGGAGGGAGGGTCTGTGCATACCCCAGCCTACTTTCATATTCATGGCCCTCTTGCTACAGTTCGCTGACGCCTGGATTGTATATGTAGGCTGTCAGGCCTGTCCTAATATTTGCATCAAGCGTTGTTTCATACTTTTAACATGGTTTTACTAGTTTGTAACTCCAACAATGAAACATTTTATTTAGCAAAGCATAGGTTATATAGGGTTGTTGGAATTGGCATGGAGTCGTCATTTTGGTGACCATAGTGATGTTGGTGCCCTTTCTTGCAGATGTTGAGAGAGCTCCTCCCTCCATCCCCCCATGGTTATAGTATCTTCTGAGGCCAGGTGGTGGTGGTGCACGCCTTTAATCCCAGCACTCAGGAGGCAGAGGCAGGCAGATTTCTGTGAGTTCAAGGCCAGCCTGGTCTACAAAGTGAGTCCAGGACAGTCACAGCTGTTACACAAAGAAACTGTCTCAAAAAAAACCAAAAACCAAACCAAAACAAAAAACCCCAACAACAACAAAAAAAATCTATCTGTCTATTCTTTAGATAAGCTTGGAGTTAGAATACACTAACTGGGGTGTACCGTAGGGCTCTGAGACAGCTGAAATAAGCCTTTTTGGTGGTGCTACGGATCCTTTTGATGAGTAAACTTTAAATATGAACAGGTTAGATTTAGAAACTAAGATTTTCATTCTGTTTCTATTAATATTAAAATAGTACTTACTATTAAATATTAGTGTGTGTATATATAGTGTCTGTGTGTGTGTGATATCTTATAGTGTGCATATGGCTTCAGAAAATAACCTGCAGAAGTCAATTTTTGTTTTTTTGAGACAGGGTTTCTCTGTGTAGCCCTGGCTATCCTGGACTCGCTTTGTAGACCAGGCTGGCCTTGAACTCACAGAGATCTGCCTGCCTCTGCCTCCCGAGTGCTGGGATTAAAGGCGTGCACCAGCATGCCTGGCAGTAGAAGTCAGTTCTTTATGTTGGTTCTAGGAAGTGAATTGAGGCCTTCAGGCTTACTGACAACAACTTTGTCACCCAAACCATTGCACTGGCCCTCAAATCTTTTTTTTTCCCCCCACTAACAGATTTTTCTAGTTACATGACTTTAAGTCAAGATGAGAATATGTTGGGGTCAGTTTCATGAGTATTGGGATGACAGTAGTGTACCACCTCATCAAGTTAAAGCTTTTTCTTTCATCTATTTTTATGTGGAAATGTTTGAACTTGTACAGTATGCATGTTGATGCTTGTGTGTATAGAGGCCAGAGGTCAATATTTATAGTGTATTCCTCTTTTACTCTCTACCTTATCTCACTGAATCGTGAGCTTATCATGAGGTTAGGCAGGCCAGCCAATGAGCTCCAGGGACTCTCCTGGACCCTCCATCCCAGTGTTGGGTTACAGACATGTAGCTCTGTATGATTTTTATTTAGGGGCTGGGGTTCTGAATTTAGATCCTCCACTTGTTTGACAGTCATTTTCCTGACTGAGCCCTCTCCCCTGTTGTAAAGCTGTTTCTTAATAAAACCCCAAAGCAACAGCAGCACAGGAAATGCTGTGAGTAGCTGGAGACTCTCTAGCGTTCCATGAAGATTCTTCTTTGTCAGTACCAATCTAGTTTTCCCTTGTTAGTTCTGGTCATGAATTGGTTCTTTGCTTGTTCATTTAGGAGCAGAAGGAGCTTAAAGTTGCTGGCATCTCTATTAGTAGCCAATTTGGTGGAACGATTATGTTCTTGGTGCAGTTTTCTTATTTGGCAAAACGAGCTGAGTAGCTTAAAGGTTAGAGAAGAAGAAGAAAAGCCTGTGACTAGCTCTACTAAATAGTGTGAATGCTGGTTTGTATTATGAGTCTATGGTTAGAGTCTTGTGATGTGGACTCCTTACCTTTCGGGGTTAATGTTAGCTATTAGTGACCATGTGTTGTAGATTCCCTTTTATCTTAGGCCACCTCTTTCTGGATGATACTATGGTAAGGCAGTGAATTTCATAGGTGAGAGCTGATGGCTGGAACTTTTTTTTCTTTGAAATGATTTCCTGGGTCAGAGGTGAAGTCTAGAACACCAGTGTCTTACAGAAGACATTCTGTTGTTCTCCATACCATAGTATATATATCATGGAAGAAGCATTGTGAGCTGAACAGGTACGTGTGCACATACAAAATTCATTTGCTACAGTGAAACAAATTACTGATCATCCTGGCTGGATTTATCGAGTATAGTCAACCTGGCTAGCTGGCTATCTCCCCTGAAAGATAACCAGTGGTCTGGTTAGTCGTGGTGAGGAAATTCAAGTTATTGGACCTGTGCATAGCTTCCATATTTTGCCTGGTATCTTATATATAGATCCATTAAACCAGCATTGGAAAGGCTATGGAGAAAATTGATTCATTTTTCATTTCCTCTGCTGAGTCCTTATGTCCTTACATGTAGTTTCATACTGTTTCTCTTGAGATCTGCCTGTAGACTTCTGCCTTTGACTTCCTTTTTAAGTATTAACCCTATGGTCTTACTGGTAAAATTATGAAGACTCACTGTGGTTCCTGCCAGGTAAATTTATGCTTAAGATTAGCCCAGACAAGTGGGGAAAAGCCTCGAACTCATTGGCACAGGAGACAACTTCCTGAATAGAACACCAGTAGCTCAGGCTCTAAGCTACAATCAATAAATGGGACCTCATGAAACGGAAAAGCTTCTCTAAGGCAAAGGACACTGTCATTAGAACAAAACGGCAACCTACAGATTGGGAAAAGCTCTTTACCAACTCCACTTCCAACAGAGGGCTAATATCCATAATTTATAAAGAACTCAAACACCAAGAAAACAAATAATCCAATTAAAAAATGGGAAACAGAGCTAAACCGAGAATTCACAAAGGAGGAGTCTCTAATGGCCAAGAGACACTTGAAGAAATGCTCAATATCCTTAATCATCAGAGAAATGTAACTCAAGATGACTCTGAGATTCTATCTCACACCTGTCAAAATGGCTAAGATCAAAAACTCAAATGACAGCACATGCTGGCAAGGCTATGGAGAAAGGGGAACACTCCTCCATTGCTGGAGGGAGTGCAAACTTGTACAACCACTGTGGAAATCAATTTGGCGATATCTTAGAAAACTTGGAATAACCCTACCACAAGACCCAGCCATAACACTTCTGGGTATCCACCCAAACGATTCCTCAGCAAACCACAGGACATTTCCTCATCTATGTTCATAGCAGCCTTATTTGTAATAGCTAGAAACTGGAAACAACCCAGATGTCCCTCAACTGACGAATGGATAAAAAAAACCTATGGTACATCTACACAATGGAATACTACTCAGCCATCAGAAACAAGGAAATCATGCAATTTGCAGCCAAATGGATGGAACTAGAGAAGCTCATCTGAGTGAGCTAACCCAGACTCAGAAGGATGCACATGGCATCTACTCACTTATAACTGGATTTTAGCCACATAGTACAGGATAACTCTCCTACAACCAACACACCAAAAGGATCAGGAACAGATTTTGTTACCTGTTAATGGGACAATTTTCCCTAGGGGTGCTACCATGTAGGCCCCCAGTGCAAGAGTAAGCTCTTAGCTCTCATATGACTGTTGAACTGAGAGGGGCTCATATATAGGGGCACTCTACATTGGAGGAGTGGGATGGGTGAGAGAGGGAGGACAGTGTGGGAGGGTAGAACTGGGAGAGGTGGAAGGAGGGCACAGTGATGGAGATGTAACTTGAAGTAATAAATAAACAAAAACCAAAAAACAAAAAAAGAAAAGATAAAAGATTACCACAGACAATTTTCTGACAGAATATTATAACTGCCTACTAGATACCTGAGAATTTATTGATTTGCTTTGATAAAGATGCCTCTTGGGTCAGCATCTGTAATTGAAAACTACTTGGTAGTTTAATTAAAAATTTTTTTTTTTGAGACAGGATTTCTCTATATAACCCTGGCTGTTCTGAAATTCACTCTGTAGACCACGCTGGCCTTGAGCTCAGAGATCCTCCTGACTCTGCCTCACAAGTGCTGAGATTAAACACAACCACACCTTTTATAATCCTCAGTTATTCTTTATTTTATTTATTTATTTTTCAAGACAGGGTTTCTCTGTGTAGCTTTGACTGTCCTGGAATTCACTCTCTAGACCAGGCTGGCCTTGACCTCATAGATCCACCTGTCTCTGCCTTCTGAGTGCTGGAATTAAAGACAAATTCTGCCAAACCCGCCTGGGGCTGATATGTTTAATGACTACCCCTGTTACTTTGCAAGCCTCTTAACCCAGTTGTTAATCTTAGAAATTTCCTCAGGACCAAGTATTGCTCTTGTTAAGGACTCTTCTTGGAATGGAATGGTCCAGGGGCTTCTTAGTTTTTGTTGTTTTAGTGGTCCTCAGACAGGAGCAGCATTAGTGTGGGTAATTTCTCACTTGTTTGTGCCATGTCTCTTCCATTTATGCCTTTAGGAACCCAAGAAATTGCTACTGTGTGGATTGGTGTACCCACACCTTTCAGAGACCCCTTTGTACCAGAATGCCATTGATCACATGACTATCACTAGTCCTCACATCAGTGACCACATGGTTGTTTAATTCACTGCTACTTTCATACAGTCCTTGAGTGTCTCACTCGAACCCATGGCTACCACTTGTAGTGAATTTCCCATGACTCCTGGGGGCAAACTCGAGTTATGATTTATAGTGTATAGTTGGAATTTTATTGTAGAATCTTTTTCCAAGTTGGAAGTCAGACTGGTTTTTTTTTTGTTTGTTTTTTGTTTTTGGGTGGTGAAGATCCTTTCAATGAGCAGGCTTCTCATCTCTTAGCAGGCTAAGTTTAGAAGCTAGGTAAGAGATTTCCATTCTGTTTCATTTTACGTTATATATGATGTGCATGTTTGAGCGTAGGCATATTTGTGCATGTGAGTGTGGGTGCACATGTGTATACTCACGTGTGTGTGCTCAGGTGTACATGTGAAGGCCTGACGTTGATATCAGGAGTTATTTTCTGTCATTTTTTTCTTTCGCAGTATAAATTGAAGCAGGGTCTCAGTCAAACCTAGAACTCACCCATATGATTAGTCTTGCAACCCAGCTTTCACAGGGATTCCCTGACTTTACCTTCCCAGACTGGACTTAGAGGCAGCCCCACCCAGCATTTATATGGACTCTTGTGATCCAAACTCCAGTGCTCAATGCTTGTTCCTTTACTTTTGAGTGATCTCCTCCAATTTGTGGTGCTGAATATTGATCCTAGGGCTTTGTGCACTGTATGCAAGCACCCAGCCATTGAGCTATAACCCCAATTTTCATTCTTTATTTGCAATTCAAATAATATTTTTTACCATAGACACTTTCTGGTTATATATGGCTTAATAGTAGTATGCTAGTGAGCCTAGTGTGTACTGGACTGAATGGGGACAGTTTTAATACGTATTCTGGGGACAGAAAATGAAGATGAAATTAATGTTTAGGTTTATTTCTCTGAGAAAAAAGTAGTTGGGGACCTTTATAGTCTACCCCACTCTCTGAGTGTCTTTGTTTTCCCCTAGTGTAACTTGTTTATAATGTTAAATCATTTTTTTTTTTGTTTTGAGACAGGGTCTTTAAGTAGCGCTTGCTGTTCTGGAAGTCACTATGTAGAGCAGGATGGCCATGAACTCACAGATATCTACCTGTCTCTGCCTCCTGAGTGCTGGGATTAAGTGTGCTTCCCATCACGCCCGGCAGTACTTTGGAAATTATGATTATGTGTGTGTATATGTTCATGTGATTTTCAATGTTCCCAAAGACTGTAAATAGCGGATCTAGAGCTACAGGCCATTATACCATCTGCTGTGAGTGTGTCAGTTTTTATCCATATCTCCAGCCTTATTTATCTCCAATAAATGTACGTTTATTGGATGTTGCTATGGTGAAGTTGGGCTGGGGTTTAGTGTTTGTGACCACAAAGCTCATGGTTATAATTCCTGTTTCTGGGTTATGATGAAGGTAACAGGCATACATGTGCTGAGATGGATTAAATCATGTAGACCAGTAATGATAATTGTCAAATTTCTTTTTATTAATGGAGGCCTGAGTGCCCACATTGTGTTTAACATTGTTCATGCAAGATGAAGTAGTTATTAGATTGGTGGCTACTGTGTTTTGTTTTGGGGGGGGAAGAGGATTTGAGAGACAGTCTCAGTCTATAGCATAGGCTAGCTTGGAACTCAGATACTTCATATTATTCATGGCAATTCTCCTGCCTCAGCTTTATAGGTACTGTGATAACAGGTATGGTCCATCTTATTTAGCTGCTGTCATCTCGTCCTAAGCTGTCTTTTTCAGAGTCCCTGGGTTTTCAGCAATTTTCTTTTTTTTGCGGTTCTGGGAATTGAACTTAGGAAATTATTTATGCTGGGCAAGTACTTGGTCACTGAGTTCATATAAACTGTTTCTTTTCAACATTAAATAAAAATCCATCTTTCTGGGTGTGGTGGCACACACCTTAAGCCCAGCACTTGGGAAGCAGAGGTAGGTGGATCTCTGAGAGTTCTAGGACAGTCCAGTCTATATAGAGAATTTCAGGACAGAACTATGTAGAGACCTTGTCTCAAAAAACAAAAAAACCTAAAAATGACAAAATAAACCAAAAAAATTTAAAAGTTAAATAAATGTATATATTTATGAAATGCAGTGCAATATTTTTTTTTTTTTTTGGTTTTTCGAGACAGGGTTTCTCTGAATATCTCTGGCTGTCCTGGACTCGCTTTGTAGACCAGGCTGGCCTTGAACTCACAAAGATCCGCCTGCCTCTGCCTCCCAAGTGCTGGGATTAAAGGCGTGCGCCACCACCGCCCGGCTTGCAATATTTTGATATATGTATATATTGTAGAGATATTAGATAGAATGAAACATTATCTCTACCACTTTATAGTTCTGTTTCTTTCTGGAGAACATTTGCAGTCTCTACTTTTCTTTTCTTTTTCTTTTTTGACATAGAGTTTCTGTGTGTAGCCATGGCTGTCCTGGACTCACTTTGTAGACCAGACTGTTTTTGAACTCAGAGATCCTCCTACCTCTGCCTCTCGAGTTCTGGGTTTAAAGGCACGCATGACCACGGCCAACTTTGTACTTTTTCTTAATTTTAGTGTACAATAGGTTGTTATCTGTGGACAGCATACTGTATAATAGCATTATGGAAATAATAGGTTGCCAAACAGGTGATCATCAACTAGATCATCACACCTGTGCTTCCTGCTACTTTGTACCCTTTCACTAGCATGTCCATACTCTCACATCAGCTCTAGTAATTGCCCTTTTACTCTGGCTCTATGAGTTAATATGGTATAAATTTTACATGCAAGTGATATCACAGTGATATTTGTCTTTCTGTTCCTGGCCTATTGGAATTAAATTGCATAATGTTCTTCATGTTTATTCCTGTTCATACAAATGATGGAGTTGCTACCCTTTAAAAAAGGCTTTGCAGTATTCTTCCACATGTACTTGTGTGCTCAACCAAATACCATACTGCATCTGTTCATCCACTGATGGAGCCCTCGCTTACTTATACCTTGGCACTTTTTAATAGATTTAATTTTATACTTTATTTCAAATTCTTCCTGTAAGCAATAAGCTGATACTATAATTGACATTAGGGATACATGGCTCTTACACTGATCAAGTAAAGGTAAGATTTTGGTTAAAATTGTAGAGAAGTATCCCTTTGCTTATTATATTCCTGTTTTCTTTCAGTGGGCCACAGTTACATTTCATCTTCCTCATCATGTATTGAAGTCTATTGCCAGTGCCATTGTAAATGAACTTAAGAAAATAAATCAAAACGTTGCTGCCTTACCTGTGGCGTCCTCAGTGATGGACAGATTGTCTTACCTCTTACCCAGTGCACGTCCAGAACTTGGAGTTGGGCCAGGCCGTTCTGTAGACAGGTATGACCCTTCCTTGCTCCTGAGATTGAATTCCTAATTTTAGGATTAACCCAAAACTACTGCATATCTGATTATGATTAAAATGCTTTAAAAAGTAGACTTTTATTTATATGTAAATGTTGTAGTGAACTGATTGCTGTTGTTGAATCTCTAAGAGAATTTATTAAGGGATTCCAAGATTATATTTTGAAGATTTCAGTGCTGAGTGAGTATCTGAGGAAATTTTAAGCCATTATTACTGTTGGGTGTGTAGTATTTTGCCATTGATGAAATTTACTGACCTTTGAGATGAATTCTAACAAATACTGTGTAGAAATCTGAGTGTAAGTAAAGTGCTTGCTGTTTTCATGGAGGGGGAATGGTACATGGCCAAATACTTTATAATTATGTGTGAAATTCTCCGTGATAAATATGCTAAGAAAAGTTCATTGAGGGAGTATGGGGGAGTGTGTATGATTAAAATACACTGTATTCACCTGTGAAGTTCTCAAAGCAAAAATCCCCTTCCCCCAGTTCATTGGAGTAGTTTCCTTAAAATTTTTATGCTGTTTGCCCTAGATTTAAACAGTACTATGAAAATCATACTTCTACCATCAGTTTTTTTTTTCAGATTTACTGAGTACCTGTTTTGTGTAAAACTAAAGCTTATAATGTATTTGGTAAAAGTTTGATAAGTTACTTGATAATAAAAGTACTAAAATTTATTAATGTTATAGAGGGATTTAAAGCCTGATAGTTTTGATTGGATATTCACATTTTCTGTCTCATGTATGACATTTTCTTTGGATGGGTCATTTCACTCGCATTTTCTTGAAGTACATCTATAAATAGTGTATGGTGATGCTAGCAAGTACAATACTGAATGAATTTTTAACTTAACTATGACTCTTACATTCGTAGTATGTAGCAGTTTATCCCTTACATTGTTCATTTGCTGTGTTTATGTTAAGTCATTTTATTACAGACACAATTTCTGTTAATTGCATTAGCAAGTGGTGAGGATTTTTATATGCTAGAGTAATGTTATCTCTGTCTTTTGGGCAGTTATAGAATAGGCTATATGAAATCTGAATATCAGGTGCTAAGTTTTTTGGCTATCATCAAAATATTCTTGGGAGTTGGATGGTGGTAGCGCATACCCTTAATCCTCTGCAATAAGGAGTCAAGGCTGGCAGATCTCTGTGTTCAAGGCCAGGTTGGTGTACAAAGTGAGTTCCAGGACAATCAGGGATATACAGGGAAACCCTGTTTCAGAAAAAACCTTTTAAAGAAAAAAATGTGTGTGTGTGGGTATGTTCTCTGATTATTAGTTAATCTATCTGTGGAATTATTTGATTTCTGTAATCACTAATCAGATTTTTTTTTTAACAGTTTGTAGGGGAACTTACTAAAACATCATTGTTTAGTTGAAATTAAATTTTTTTTTCTTTTTAGAGACAGAACAATACAGCCTGTATTGTGTGGAACAATACAGGCTGTCATGGAACTCGAATTGTAGACCAGGCTGGCTTCAAACTCAGAAAGGTCCGCCTGCCTCTGCCTCCCAATTGCTGGGATTAAAGGTGTGTGCCAGCACAGCTGGGTTGAAAGTAAAAATTTAAACATCATCATTCCCAATTTTTTTTTTATAGGTATTTCAGTAATTTTCTTTTCTGCAGCATTAAATAGGAGTTTCCCTCTAGTTTGAGGCCTTGCTCCAATTACATGCCTTTTTTTTCTTTTTAGGGCATTAATGTATAGTGAAGCTAACAGAAGGGAGACTTTCACCTCATGGCCTCATGTTGGCTATAGGTGGGCACAGCCAGATCCCATGGCTCAAGCTGGATTTTATCACCAGGTAAAAAAAAAAAAAATCACAAATAGATTTTTTTCCCCTCCAAATATGCTATTACAGGCTTAAATCCACCATTTTAATTAATTAAAATTTTTTTGAAACAACGTAGCTATGTGCTTGTTCATTTGTATGCTTGTAAGTTTTGTTTGCCACATACTTGATTATGATGCTGGTCCTATGTTCTACATTGGGAAAGTAAGAGACAATAATTGTTGAGTTATTTAATACTTAATCTTTCAGATTAAGATACATTTGCTCTTTTTTGCTATCAAATTGATGTGTTCTTTGAGTGTCATTTTGGGAAATTTCTTTGGATATGTGCTATTTTCAGTATTTGACTTGTGCTTGTATAAACTGGTAGTTGATTCCTGAGGTTAAACCAGGAGAGATGATGCATCTGAAATGCTAGCACTTTTAAGGCTTGGGGGTGGCAGTGGTACTGGGGTGGGGATGTGAGTGCAGGCCAACCAGGGCAAGATAGTGAGACTGTATACCGAAAGTAAGTATATAAACAAACAAATAAATAAATAAATGCAGTGTCTCACTACATTATTTCTGGCTGGCCTGCAAATTCATTGAACACTTCTTATGTATGAACAGAGTAATAATTTATTATTAGTTTTTCCTTGGATAATTATACTTGAAACTGTGAACTTTTAAAAAAGAGTTTTCATTGAAAACATTTTAATAATGATTAAATCTTCTCTTTTTTTCTTTTCTTCCCTTCCACCCTCCCCTTCATACTTATCTGCTCCCTTTTTTCCTCCCTTCTTTTTTCTCCTTTTCTTCCCTCCCTCCTTTTAACATGATTCTGCAGCCTGCCTCATCTGGAGATGATAGAGCCATGTGTTTTACTTGTAGCGTATGTCTCGTTTGTTGGGAACCGACGGATGAACCTTGGTGAGTCTTGATTTTTCTGGGCATAATAGGTTAAATTAGTATTATAGTACTTATACATTTTTACTTTTTGGACCTTGATGTAATCTTGTCTTTTTACTCTGCATTGTTGCAGAGTAAAAGAATGAAGTTTTTCTGTCTATATTCTGTTACAGGATTTTACAAAATATACATGGGGAAAGTACTAAAAAGTAGAATTAGGCCCTCAGCAGACCAGAGACTGCTTTAAC